>OY292414.1:3115929-3190929 GCA_958496275.1 Zele albiditarsus | reverse complement strand
CACATAAAGAGCCATTTTTGTCATTGACAGCGACCCGTGGTAGTGCAGCGTTCGTATACCATGAATGTTGCTCGTGGCATACTGTGCATTGTCCCGAGACGCTCACACGCTCCGAGCAACTGCTTCTATACTAGTACCGGACGGCGAATTTCGTTCCACTCCGATCTGGCACACTAGCACCGCTCGGCGACACGTGAGACTCCAATGCGCCGCACTGTACATTTCTTACCACGAGGCACTTAGCACAACAGCAAGTTAGACGTATTACAGAATTTTACTATTTTCCAATATTAAGAAAATATCAATTCAATTCGAAATTAAAGTTATCAACAACATTCACTATCACTATTATTCTTCATGTATTGAAACTGAAAATTATTATCAAAATATTAACGAATATAGAGGAAATTCTACTATCACGTGGATAAGGAAATCTCCTATATATGTTTATTTTATTCATTTTCAATTTATTTTTAATATCAATTCATAAATGATAATAAAAATTGTGTATTATACACCATTATATTAGTAAGATTTTTTATACTATGACAGTATAATGGTTCTTTTTCTTTGTATACAATTTATTTTCCAATCCATACTATATGCTCGATAGTGGGTTACGCAATTATTCACTTACTTGAAAGGATTTATAACGATATTAAGTTAAAGCATTGGTGTTCATGATCTATTTGCAACCGTTCCTATACTTATATGGGAAATTCTGACTATTTAAAAGTTTACTTTTTTTCCAAGTAACACATGCTATATATTATTATGCTGCACTAAATGTGAGGAAAACCCTCTAGCGGATTCAATTTACCAAGTTGCATGGATGAAAATTGGTTGTTTTTCATTAAAACTGTAGAAGCAGTAAGGAAATTGTTACATTTGAGTAATTAAACTTAAAAGTTAGGCTTGAAAGTTAACTTAGAAGTTTGAATTAAATACACGGAGATGAATTGTATAATTATTGAAACGTAATTAAAAACATATTAAATAACTGAAAAAAATAAGTGATTGCGGTATCAAAAATATTATTTTGAACTGATGTGCGCCGAAGTAGGTCATTGCAACTCTGTGACGTGCTCGCACCGATCCGACGACACTGATGCCTGTGACTGGCTGAGACCATTCCACGGCCCGCTATAAATATACTGGGAATAAGAGTTCTTGCTGCGTATCATAGATATCTCAACGATGCAAGTAATTTGAAAAATTGATAACCAATTCGTGTAAATATTTAATTACAATTTACTCAAATTTTTACAAACTTATTATTTCCATTGATCAAAGTAATATATAGAATAACTTACATGAATATTTTACACTGTCATATGTTACTAAGTATATAATTGTCGTGGCATTGGTGATTTTTGATCAAATTCAGAATTTATCAATATTAATTGGACAAACTCATAAACATGTATGAGTTTGTTGCGCAACTTCTGGCGTCAAATGTTATTACCAAGTTATCGATATAAACACAAAAAATATTATAATCATATAGGTAGATACAGCTATTTTAACTATCAGTTATATACATTTGTCATGAATTTTTACTATCTAATATAAATGTAAAGTTTGTTTTTCTTTTCATTAGTTCAGTTAATGTACTTTCATGAAGTATTAAAGTGTTTGGAAAATATACTCTCACTTTTCTAAAGATTACATTTTTGAAGTAAGACAGCGTTTATATTATTACGTTTCTACTGAACCTGAGAGTGTAGAGTAAGTAAATATATTTTTCAGTATTAGCGAAATTCTAGTTCGTATGGAAACTCACATGATTCATAAAATTGATTTTGACTGTCATTATACGAGGATTGAAAGTGAGGATTATCAATTGTATATCGATAAATCGGAAAAATGTGGATGTTAGATATCAGAAATAATGGCATATCTGTGTGATGCTATTTAATTCATTCGTATTTTAAACGGTTTCTCATGGTGATTCATCAACAATAAATAAAACAGACTTGCATATTACATCGTATTAATTGAATTATTTGCATCTTTGGAACATATACTTTTCATTCTTCTCAACCCGGGTGAAAATGACCATCTATGATTCTATAGAACTAAATATAAAATAGTCATATATAAAAAATGGGCCGATATGAACATATATAATTGTATATAATTATATACAATAATATACCTTCATCGAAGAAAAATATTAATCAAACAATTGGTGATGCTACTGTTCGGTGGTTTCAATTTTCTTGTTCTTTATACTATTATGACATAATAGTTTTGATTCATAAAAATTACATGAGCGTATATTCGATGTTGATATTACGCTAATATGGTTTTCATTATTCTATTCTCTCGACTCTATACTTCTTTTCTTTCTACCCAACGTGTTGCATCGCAGTTATTATTGAAATTTGTATCATGTATGCTACGAAGGTCATCTTGAAAAATCTACATTTCCGACTGTTGGCAGTTGATCCAGTCGATATTGGAACATTTTATGGCGTGATTTTATTACATACACGGTATAACATTAATACGAGATGTCTATTACATCTGTTCATTATCAAATTACGTCATAAATTTACCGTCTCTTTAAAAATATCTTTTACTTCAAATTATATATTCTTTCAGTTCCATAATTATTCTCATACCATTGATTTTGAGATGCATAAATCTATAACTCAGTCATATGTATATTCGTGTTCCTCTATTCTCCTTAATTCTTCCTATCACTGATGAAAATTATCCAAATGAAATAATGGATGAACGCGCATACCAGATACTATTTACAATCTCTTGTAGAGATTCAAATTTCGCGCGGAATATTCTGTATATACTAATTTGCATTGATGGTAATCCTTCATCTTCACTCACAATTATATTCAAATGAGGATGAGGAAAGTTTTTAATAGCCCGTCAATTTATTCTTCGTGGAAATCCCAACCAACATCTGTAATGAAATAGAAAATTTTTTATACACGTTGTATACTTCATGACAAGTGCAAAGATGTCAGTTTTATTATTATCATCAGTCATAGTAATATTATTGTGTTATGTGTCAGCACCGCCAATTGTTGCATGTATATTGAATCCTATTGGAATGATAATTAGTCAATTTATATCGCATGTAATAATACTTCTATATTTTTGTTTGTAGCAAATTCATCATGGTTAGACGATATTGATATTGAGAAAGTGTCCCTTGATCTCTTACCACCATTGTACAATCAGTATCCGCGTCGAAACATTGAGATTATATATCACACACTGCCGGGTGCTGCCACCAATACAGAGGCGTTTAGAATAAAACCGTCCACAGCATTTTCAGATATGAAGATCAGAAAAAAAGAGTATAAATTCCGAAAATCTGAACAAGGTATGTGACGGATTGATTAATGATGAATTATTATTGTGACATTCGAATCCAAACATATAAGATTGTATTTATTCATTGCAAGATTCCATCTTAATTTTCACAGTTTGGGCTTTGGGGAAGTTATAGAGATACCGTTGTGAGGCGTAGAATAGAAATACACAGTAGTCGATTCGATCACTTTCTTTAACAAGGAGAATTCTCTGTTTATCTCAGAAACGATTTGAAGTTCGCGAGGGAAAGTTTGGGATATTACACTGAAGAATTCACGACATTCAGAAAAAAAAAAAGAAATATGTAAACGTATTTCATACTATAGAGCGTGCGTCAATGAAGCAGAAGTGTAATAATGCAAGATTCTGAGAGCTGGATCATTTGAACAACTGAAAATAGAGGATTTTATGTTTGAAGTCCTATTTATGCCAAAGAACATTCGACGCTAAATTTTTTATTAAGCCCTAGTTGACATTTTCATGATACTTTATAACTTTTTTTCCCCTGACTTTTCCTGCATCTTATAGCGTGCATGCAGTTTAAAGACGTTTTCTCATCTGGACAACAACCATATCACTTGACGGGAACGGAGAATATTTCTTCGACGATATCTGCAATGTCATCAAAAAATATAAAATGGCAATGGCCAGCCAAGGTACACACAGTGGTTGGTGGTGAGAATGCAGTTGTGGGAGAATTCCCCCATGTTGTTGCTCTCGGATCCGTCGACGTGAATAGAAAATTCATTCTTCATTGTGGTGGAACATTGATTGATCGCAAATGGATCTTAACTGCTGCGCATTGCACGCAAAGTTCATTGTAAGTGTTGGCAGAATTTATTGGTTGAGATTCTTCATTCAGTTCTTGTCTTAAATATAGGAGGTTTCGACGATAAAAATGATGACATCCGATTTATTAAACAGAAATATTGTAAGGGTTATATCGTAAATTTTCATTTTTTTTTAACGAAATTACGCCAACAATCGTCAATAACTTGAGAGTTATTGACCGAACATCAGAAGCAGCAATGTGTATTTTCATATTAGAAATTCAGTTATGATACACATTGTGTAACATAGGAAGATCGGATCTTCGACATAAATTACGCTAGTTATATGATTGCGAACATGAATCGAAGCATGAAAATGCTGCTTCACAAATGAAATCGAATTTCCTACAAAGTAACGAATAGCTGTCTTTGATGTTCACTTAATGTATTCCGAGCTGATCACAATCATTAACTTTATTAGAATAAAAAAATAATAAATAGTATTCATAAATATCGTGGAACCAATATGGTTTACTTTTATGTACGTGAAATTACGTATTTTTTCGATAAATGGTCAGTAATCTATTTCTCACACAAAACTCTAAGTTTGTTCTTATTTATCAGCAATTCGACCATTCCAAGAGTGTGGTAAGCTGTCTGATACTGGATTTCTATGAATTATCTTCGTTTCATTGTTGAATAATTCAGTGTGATTCATTTATCCAATTTCGAAAATTTGAGCAAAACCTTTTCGAACCCGATAGTTCTGTCTTTTTGGGCACATAGTCATTTTTTTCATGTAGTTTGAGATATATAGGATGTATGCTACCGAGAATTCACATTTGGCTGCAAACAACGCGACCACTCATTTCATACTTCATTTATTTTTCATTATGTTCTAGATAAAAACAAAGAATATTTAGTTTTGTCATCGGTCATGTAATCAGGCTATTTTTCATAATGCTGGAGATCGATCAGCTTATAGTGATGATGTAAAGACATTAGTAATTGTCAATCATTTGGTGTTCACTACTATTTTTTACCGTTATTGAGACTACTCCATTCAACACTGACTCCTTTATTCGCGGCATTCTATTTGTCATCAATTCGATTCCTAGTTGCATGACAGCATTATATGCAACTCCCAAATGGAAAAAAGTCCCGACCATTCTTGGATAGTAGAAATTTTCGTGATTTGATATGAAATTTTATTAGAAAAAATGCGGACAATTAAACAAAAAAGGAAATTGTTTGTGGAGACGTTCTTGCAGTAATACCAAGTGTAATGGAATGGGGTTGGTCATTATTATAGTGGTGGATTCACTTGCTCTTCAGATACAAAACGCGGAACGATAATAGTATTGTTTGTGAGTTCAATCGTTTCATGTTGGCTACAGAAAAATGATGATTGAACAGTCAAAAAATACGAGACTTTTGTCTCATAGAAAATGATACAATATTTATTACACAGAATACTGTACTAGCATGGACGAGTTGTTTTTTGAAAAACGCATATTTATATCTGAGATTTGCACAAACATCATATTATGGTTTTTGATCGATGTCGTACTTTGCACCCGAGTTGACTATGATCGACAATTTTACTCTGCTATATTCGTAGACATGTCATTCTGATTTCATTCAATTAGTAGAATCTGCTTTTTCAATTATCTGTTATACAAATGTGGAAAGTGGGCATTAATCTCGTTTCACTAGTTTCTGTTTTACCCGTAATAGGTTGATAGAACATAAAATTGATCAGGGGATAATGAGAAACGATTAAATATAAAAACAAAACGATTAATTTCAAAATTTTATTTTATATCTAATTTAATCTTTTTTCGCATCATTGCAAATGATCGTGACATTGGAACAATTATTAAATGTGATGTTTATAGTGTGACCTGTAACAATTACATCTTGTGACACCATATTTTTATTATTTATAACGACATTATCATTTGTTAGTGTCAATGCACTTGAATTATTTTCAGAATCACTTTTTGCGTCTTTCATTGCAGTTGTCGTCTCAGAACATACCGACTCGGTTAGTGTTGTCGATATTTTTTTTTTTTTATCAATAGAAACTCCAGGGCATCCATCTGATATCGCATTAGACTTGTGTCCACCGAGACGTTTTAGTGTCAGTATATCAGCTTTGAAGTCCGTAAGTAATGTTGAAGTACGGCGAAGACTGTGACCGGTATAGCACTCGGGATTCGGTAAATTTAAAAATGTAGCAATTTTCTTTGGTGTGGCACCAATTTTGTTGATCCCAACAACTTGGTTTGTACACTTCCCATGTTGATAATTCAACAGAAATTTTTTGTGATTTGTATCCGGTGGACGTAGATCAAAATATTTTTTTATGACATTGTAAAATTTTCCCCCAATTGTAAATGGACCTGGATGATTGGTTTTTGTATTTGGAATTTTAATCAGGAACATCGTGCCAAGGTCTAGCATATCGTCTACAGTGAGATTGCAAAGTTCTTCTCTTCCACATGCTCCCATAACTCCAAGAATTGAAATCACCTGAAAATAACATAGTAATTGTGATTGTTCATAGCACAGTCAAACACAAATTTTACGAATATAAATATGCATATTTCACAATATTTACCTTTGTTCCCAAATGCTCGAGATCGGGTGCTTCATCTAAATATTTTGTGAGATTATCTGATGTTAAAACTTTCGATTTTTTACATTGAAATCCGGAATTTTTTTTCTTCAAAAACGCGGTTAACCTTTCATAAGTACTAATATCAACATCATTGTTAGCTTTCAAGGTACTTTTGAGCATAGAATATTGTGACCATAAAGTTGATGGTTGGTATTTTCGTGATAACTCAATGAAGTATTCGAGTAAAACTTCCTCTCCGAACGAATCAGCTTTACGTTCATTTTTCCACTTGATGAATACTGCATAAATGGAGTCGTATTTTGCCTGCGATTTTTCTGGCAATGAATGCCTCGAATCTGTTTGTACTGCTTCAACAAAACATAGGGGCGTGAGTTCTTCACCATCACTGCACTCGGGTTCACTTTTTATATTCATCTTTACATTTTGTTCTGAAGTTGTCACGAGAACAACACCCGTACGTTACAACAAATGAAAGAATGGCTGAATAATGTTGTTGAAAGGTACGGTTATTTCCAGCTGAAAAAGAAGGTCATGCCTTCCATGTTTCTCGCGCAGTCTGCGCATGATCAGAAAAGTAAAAGCCACGTGACTCTGTAGCTTGTACTTTTCTATGCTGGGAGAGGCCACTTTCGATCGCGCCGCCTCGCATTCAAAAACTACATTCGATACGCATAGTACAAAGAATATTGTCTTGTGACCTTATGTCCCCATCATTCTTTTTGTTTGAGACATTCTGTTTCCTTTTTTTTTTTATCTCTATCATGTTTCCAAATTGATGGGAGTGAAAAAAATGGTTTTACATATGAAAAACGTTGTTTATATGGATTTATTTCATGAGTGGTTTAGAGAACTCTCAATTACTTGATTATATTTCCAAAGAGAATTCATTTATTCATTATTGGCGCAATAAACAGTTTGTAATTATATGGAGCTACGAATATAACATTCACGAAACGAGTTGGTGCACCAACAACTCATATTTGACTCCATGAAAAAATTTCACCGGGAAAAAAAAGCTTCTTATTGCAATGATTTATTCAAAATTATCAACAATATAGAATTAAAAGTTCTTTTTTTGCCATCAGGTTCAACGGTAAAAATCTATCAGACAACATACTCTGATTGTCAGGAATTCAAATCTTTTCTGAAGGAAACGATTTAGATATGAAAGAGGGCGCATCTTACCTGTGGTAATTCGGTGCAGTGTGAAAAGAAATGAATTTGCAAAATCTTAACCTTTTTTCTCTATTTTTTTTTGAACAAGAAACGTATTTTTTTTACTGAGTTGTTTGATGAATTTTTTATGTGAAGAACGATGGTGACAAAATAAAATGGCTCTTATTCTGATCGTATACCAAAAGATTTTTTCATGGGGTTTTGGTTCATACTTCTACAATCGTCAAACCAAAAATACCCCATTCGATCAATCCTCATTCGAATAGTTCTCGAAGCAGCACATTATTCTATTTGAATAATTATGATTGATAATTTTTTGCAGGGGGCATTTGACGACAGCTCGGCTCGGCATCATTAACTTACGTTCAAGAAAAAATGATTATGAAAAAACCGTTGGAATAAAAAAAATCATTCGTCATCCATTGTACAAACCGCCACAAATATATTTCGATATTGCATTATTAGAACTGGGACGATTGGTTGATTTCACCTCTTCAATAAGACCGGCCTGTCTTCACCAGAATTTCAATGATGCTCCCGATAATGCATGGGTGTGTGGATGGGGCACAACTGAATTTGGTATAATTGTTAATTTCAAATATTATATCAATTTTTCATGAGTATCACCGCTTTAGCATATGAACAAAACGTTGATTTCCCAATATTTCATTGATGTTTTACGAAGAAATATACGAAAAGATGCTTGGGAATATAATGACTGTGTGATAAACTTTGTCAGCTGTACATAGTAGAGTTCGTCATACAGGATAGTATATTCTTGGGCATTACTTTGTCTTCTAATTATCTACAGATCTGCGGTGATATTTAATACGAAGTTTTTTCAATTAACATGACTATCCTTAACTGTGGTTGATGATTTTTTTGTGAATTCTAATTTTACAGACTAATCTTTGTGTTAACTCATTGATAAAATTCTGTTCAATTAATGAAACGTGACACCGTTAATGAGAGATGTATAAGAGTATTCAAAAATACCAACGAGCTTATCGATCACTGCCTTACTATCTAGTATGAAAAAATATTTTAATTCTCTATTTGAAATGAAATATTTTTGATGAAACATTTACACACGACCTAGAATCGAAGAATCGCGAAAAAGACCATTTTTCAGCGCCGTATGATAAATTTTATCATACATCTGTTCAACAACTGATGTGTCTGTGATCCATCAAAGCCTATGGCGATTTCGTATGGACTAAAACAATTACACTCTATGGAATGTATTTGAAGACAGAATTCGTTTTCTGACAAAATGATTTTTTATCAACAATGAGATAAAATACTCTTTGCAATCGAAGCTGTGACGTAGAATATATTCCATGGAATCAACGTATTTTTTAACCATATTGAATCACCATAGATCAAAGGTGGGCTGATTCTATGATGAGGGACCATCGAGAGAGCCAGCATATCTATTCCATAGATCTAAGTAGATCCATTGTATAAGGGCAGGAATTAACAAAAAAATCAACAAACGGATTAAGTTATTCTTTCTGAACAACATTTATTTTTAACAAAGTAGTCTGAATTGAATTGCTTCGCTTACTAGATGATGTGGCAAACTCTGATGATTGACGTAAAAGTTAAATGATAATCGGACAAATCCCCAATGCATCAAATTAATTGCAATATTCATTCCTTTGATGAAAGGTGGACGAGGAAGTGACATCTTGCAGAAAGCACATTTAAAAGTGTTAGATAACGTTTGGTGTTCATCAAAACTCAATCAATCAATTACAATTCCACGTGGTATTGTACCATCGATGATTTGCGCTGGTTCGCCTGACGATGATTGGAACAAAGACACGTGCCAAGGTGACTCTGGTGGACCATTACAAATTGCCATTCCTCATCACTATTTATTTTCAATTATTGGTATTACTAGTTTTGGCGCTAGTTGTGCATTGAATGAATCACCAGGAGTTTATACAAGAGTCTCGCATTATATTCAATGGATTGAAGATGTTGTTTGGCCCGATGAACATGATATTGAACTTCGTTGAATTTTCTATGAATCATCAATTACAATGGTGGTCTCTTCTGACAGCTACATAATTGAACAACTATGAATATATATTGTACGTCATAGCTATTTTGAATGTTGTTATTGGAAAGATTATGATGCAATCATACGTAGAAAATGTACTGTTAAGTTCACTGTCCCTATCGAATTCAGTCAATATATACCGGTTGAAATCCGGTTCTTAAACAGCCACGAAACTTGGGAAGGAGTGGAAATTTGTATGTTGACTTACTTATATAGGGGAAAATACAAACGATTACAAGGTTATACATTTATTTTTGATAGTTGGTAACTGATTGCGTTTTAATGTTCATTAATTCATCCAACTAATTGTTCAATCTCATTTGAATTGGAGAATATGAGCAGAAGTTAGATGAAGAGGAGGAGAGAAAAGGGAAAGGAAAAGATGTAAACAAAAGTGCATAGATGTAGAAATGCGGATATGAATGTTCCTGTTTTCCAGTCCTATTCGTTCATCCTGAAAAATCGCATTATCATATTAGTGAAAATATAACAAATAACAATCTGTATTCTTATCCAATTTTCTAAATATGCACATATGCATGTACATATTAAGCAATTTACGTATAAATATAGTGATGAATATGATGAAAATTTATAATATGACACATGTCGTTTATTCCCCTTTAAATTTTCCATTTTTGCAGGCCAAATTCATAATTTTCGATTATTGTATGAAGACCATAAACATGTTGTATCTGCAGAAAAATCGAACAAGAGAAATAAATACTATGTCGAAAAAGACCTATCTATTTTGTAAAAATATGAGTTTTTCATGTGAGTACCATATGAATAAAGGACAATTGAATGTCGTGTTGAAAAATGGGGTTCAGTACTGTGATGGTATTTTTGTAATTGGATAATAACTCCATGATTAAATTCGTTCGTCGTCCAATAATAATGGAAATTCAATCATCTAAAAATTATAAATTTGGCAACTCTGAAAGCGCTTGAAATGAAATTATGGGATTTTTTTTACTCAACAGACGAATACCAAAAAATATTAACATAACTCAGATTTTTGTTATCTTCACTTATTCAATAGAAATTCCGCCTTCAATTCACTACTTTAAGGACAAAACTTGGATGTTCTTTTTAACTGTGCCAGACCTTAAAACTTTATTGATCGAACATGAAAAAAAAATCCAATTATTTTCGAAGTTATTCTCCACCAATTCAAGGAAAAACCCTCACAAAACAACGAAATAAAGTTCTCATACCTCCTAAAGCCACTTGGAATCTGCACATTATTTTTCCCCCTCGCTAAATCCAAAGAAAAAAAATTGATATTTACTATCGCTCCCCTTTCTGAGGCCGCCCCACCTTTCCTTCAGAATTCAACGTCATCAGAAACATCTGATTTGGTATAAAAGGAGTTCTCTTCAGTCGTGTCAATATCTTTCGGTACATAAGACGCTACTAGGCATCAATTTGAACATCCTTACATTCATTTTTTGTTTTTCGTTAGATCAATAACAGTAGAAGAAATACGAATTGTATTCGAACTGTATTGACTTTTAAATATAAAGAAAAAAGAAAATTATTTTTTTGTTAATTTTGGCGTGCCATCACCACTCGAAGATGTCATTTCTTATTCCAATGGTGCTGATTGTCCTCAATCATTTCTCATCATCAACCGTAGCATGTATATTTCGTTTCATTACGTACATCAAAAAGTGTATTTGTTAGTTTAGATTTGGCACTATATTTATTGTGGTTTTTTAGTGGTTCCAGGGTATACTTCCGGACACGGCAGCACATATTCACTCCTTTCATTGCTCATAAATCATCATTATAATTTCAAACTCACAGTTGTTAAGCCTGATAATAAATCATTCGTAATTGAAGCAAAACCACCATTGGAAGTAGCTCCTGTGAAACAATCGGTGCAACAGGAAAAATTGAGCAAATCTCGTCAAGGTATTACATTACTATTCGTATATGTCTCAGTTTTCAAATTTGTCAATTAATAGAGCTCAACCCTCACTTACCAGAACGAAAATGAATTGATTCAATGACATCCTAATTTACATTAATACTTTTAATTCCGTATATCAATTTTCGTGATTTTCAGAAATTGTAACGGGGAAAGTTTGAACATTTCATCTATTGCTATTTATCTATTAATGTTGGAATGCGTAATCAATCTGGGGGATTGAATCACATCTTTCTGCCTTCCACAATGAATCCAAGACTTCTTTCATGCAGTTAAACTGATCCATTTTTATATTTATGATAATCACATGGTTTGAAGTGTTGTTTTATAACACTTCTGAAAAAAAGCAGCATTTCTTCCCGCATTTTCATACTGCAATACGATTTTGAGTTAAACATTTAGTCATCATTGAATGTTCCTACCAAAACTAATTATGTTTTGATCGAATCGAAACTAAACTTCACGTTTGGCTAAAATCATTCATCCCAAAATTCATTTTGTTATGTCATAGCCAAATTAATAACGATAAAAGGAAAAGTCTTGATATGAATTTGTTTATTTGAACGATTTATTCCAAAAACTGTAAAAAAAATTCCATATCTTCTATGGTCACCAAATGAAATGGTTTTTATAAATCCCCGAGAAAAAAAACTGTGTTTCATTTTCGCGAAATTTTCATCGGCAGTTTTCGCAATTCTAAAATATAGAGAATGTTTTATTTTCCACAATTTAGCGTGTGCGAAATTCATGAATATCAATATTGGAGGAAAAATACAGGTGGCATCGGAAACACCCATGTCTGAGCCATGGTCAGTGGTATCAGAAGTCTTATCGAAATTAGAGGCGCAGGTTGGAGAACATCTTCGTACACGGCTTGCTACAAGAACTGATACACTTGTCGGTGAATATTCGTATTTGGCGGCTTTAGGATCCATCGATGAGAATGGTGACTTCATTCATCGATGTGCAGGAACTATAATTGAACACAACTGGATCCTCACAGCAGCTCACTGTACTCAAAACTCTTCGTAAGTGTTAAAACATTGACAAATAATTCTTATCATATTGTGATAATATGATTGAATGGGTTGCAATCAGTGCCATGCTGAATATTCTCAGGTTTTTTGCATCAAAATAAATGCATCCATCAGTTAAAAATTTCTGAACATTTAGACAATCGGCAGACGATTCCATTACAACATCTGACCATAGATTTGTTAATTTCCAACATCCACATATTAATTTTCACCATGTTTATGAACAAATTTTTATAAGTGTACGGTAAAAATCGTGCACATGATAAAATTCACCATACAGTATATCACATTTTGCAGTTCTTTCGCGATGTCCTCGAATTACTAACATCGTTGTGGAAATTTGGACAACAAAAATTTCTCAATCGATATTTTCAATCTCACATCTCACATCGACATTTTTCAGTTTTTTGTATTTATGTAAATTTTTCACAACTTCGGTGCTACCAATCGATTCTGAAAAACAAAAAAACTGGAGCGTTCCAAAATTAGTTGAGTATCAATAAATATGATTTTGTGATCATCTGAGTTTCACGATAATTGAATTGAAGATTGAAGTAAGGATGAAAGAAACCTCGGAATTTAAACAAAAAATTTCAACAAACAGACATATCAAGTAAATTTTATTATTTAGAGTTAGATGTTTTTGTTAGGTGTGAGAATGTATGAATGCCTTCCCAGTGTGGACACTTATGAAATTTCATCCGTTAAAGATATACATGCGAAGTTAAAGACGCTTTCTCAGTCCCAAATTATTTCAAAGTTATAGAATTCGGGTGACGTCAAATGGTCTATGATATGTCAATTATTCCTACGACTTTCATAAAATAATATCCTTATATGCGTGAATGACTGTACAAATATGTTCCCTTAGCGCTTACTCAATCTCAATATACAAAATATATTGAATGCATACTTTCAGGCAACATTTGACTACAGTTCGACTTGGCGTAACAAATTTACAACGCAACAACACTGACGGTGTAACCCGTGGTATAACACAGATCTTCCGCCATCCATCATACAAACCATACTATGACATTGCTCTATTGAAACTTGATAGGCCGGTCAACTTTGGTTCCACAATTAAACCCGCATGCCTTCAAAGCTCTGATGATTTTCCCAAAACTGCGTGGATGACTGGATGGACAACGGAACTTGGTATATTATTTTTATATTTCATCACAGAATTCCTTCAACCCTGATATAAATAATTGGAATTTTTCACCTAAGTACTCCAACTACTGAGCCAATATATTATGAAGATTAGTGACACTTGAATTAATTTTTATTGAACAAATTTTCGAATGTGGCATTAGTCGACTCCAAATTGAATATTAATTTTTTTTATGAATATACCTATTCCAGGACAAAGTCAAAAGGAAACTTACTTGATTATCCGATTATTGATGCAGTGGTTAAATTCCTAATTTGGTATTAGAGAATTTTCTATAGCACATTTTATTCATTTCATTGAAGGTGGAAGCAGACCTGAAGTCTCACAGAAAGCACAAGTGAATGTGTTTGATCATAAATGGTGTTCATCAGAAATGGAATATTCCGTGAAATATCCCTATGGTTATGACTCTGCCATAATTTGCGGTGTTTCACCCAAGACCAATTGGCGCAATGACACATGTCAAGGCTACTCCGGTGGACCACTACACATTCAACTTCTTAATCAAGAAACATCAGTTATTGGTGTCTCTAGTTTTGATATTGATTGCAAATCTCCTGAGTCACCAAAAGTTTTTACAAAAGTTTCTTATTTCATCCAGTGGATTGAAGATATTGTTTGGCCCGATAGTGATTTATACGATGATGATTCTGATTATTATAAATAATAATTACTTTATACGCTGATAAATTGATCTAATATAAGGATTCATGACACGAATTTTCATCTATTTTCACGATAAAATAAATAAAAATCAAATGTATAAAATAGAGATCATTCGTATGTCGAAGTTATTGTTGTTAATATTTTTCTTTCGCCGAAAACAGACGTTGCAAATATGAAATGATAAAAATCACCGAATACGCATAGAGAAAGTTTTCGCGATTTATTTTCACACTTAACAGTGGGAACAATAATGTCAAGTTCCTCCAACCGTATTAAAACTAATTATATTAATCATCCAATTGATCAATCAGATACGCGGTTTAGCATACAATCAAATATGAAAATTCATCCATCGATTAACGCATTGTATTCTGGATGTTTTATCTCGTTAGTTCCTCTTTCTTATCATTTCTTGGAAGGCAATAATATAAAAATATCACATATGATTTCATACTATGAATCATTCAAATTTTGAAGTTTGGTTTCTTATTATTTTTTTTTTTGTCGTGTTGAACTTTCGTGAAAAATAATATTTAAAAAATTATTTTCTTCTCCAAGATATATTAGAAACGAACTCTTCTTTTGTAATTACATAATAATATTCCAATCTCTCCAAAACGACCGTATTCTTTCCCGAACATGACTGTCATCTAATAATAGCAGTATTAAATACGACTCATTTTTCGTTCAGATCATTATTTCACCGACATTTTCGTTGTATCATTGATCATGTTCTTCCAGTGGACTGTCGAATACGAGTAGACCGACGTGGAGTCCGAGATCCTGATGAAAACTGAGATTAATATTATTATTCATGTATTCTTGCATACTGAACACAAAGTGAATAAACGAAAGAAAACAAAGAGAAAACACAAAACCACAATAACACACAATTTATTTACTATTTTTGGCATACCGCGTCAGTGCTCATCGTTTGTGTACTAATATTTTTTTTCACTAATTTATCATCCAACTCCACTGTTATTGATGATTCTGTCTGTGTCTCCACAGTTTTTCTTTCGGCCCTCCTCATCTGCCGTATACTATCAGGATCGAGTAACGAAGTCTGTAACAACAGCGACATTATTAGCAATAGATAATTTCCATTATATCCAATTAAATCATATAAAAAGAAACAAAAATTATTTACCTTCATTTCTTCAAACTTCTTCGCCAATTCCTCCATGCAACGGTTTCTTGTCCCGCCAAATGATGCTTGGCATACTGGACATGAATCCAACTTTTTTCTACACCTTTCACAAACATCGTGACCATTAATGCACATGTAAATATATGAGTCAATTGGTACTTCCAAACATATCGGACATTCGAGTGCCTGCTCGATAATCTCTGTCCACTGGAAATCAATACGGAAATAAAATATGAATTTGAGATAAAAAAAAATGCACTCAACAAAAGGAACAAATAATAATAATTAATATTAGTTTTTTTATTGTGCTATTATGTATATATATGTATATTTGAGTTGCGTGCGTATTTACATGCATTCGAATTTCTTTCACTGGATCGTAATCGTCCATGTTTATTATACTGTGAGAATAGATTTGTATACCAGTAATGTAACAGTCAAATATTTTCTTCTCATATCACTATAATAATGCCGAGAACTCTTGAACAAATGAATAACATTCGTCGCAAGGTCATATCGGTAGGGGTTTGTTGCGTTCATTTAATCAAAACAAACCCGCTCTGTTTTGTATACACAAATTCATTTTTATGTTGTCAATACTGCGGAATCACCAATGTTGCCAATGGTAAAAAATGGTAACATACATACAGGTGAATTTCTAATGAACATAACGAACGATGAGCCATAAAAAACCGCGAATTCGACTAATCCTGGATGTACTGTTTCTTATTCCTTATTTCTCAATTTCACTGTGCTCACGCTAGCAATGAAGAAACATCAGTTGAATGTGATTGATGGTAAATTTGATTGAAAAGTGGCACGCCGTTTGTGACCAATCGCGTGAATACGCGCTCCACATTTCTCGCTTGTGATTGGCTAAATACAATTCTCTATACTCTCTATTTGTGAACAGACCTTCAAGCAATATATATGTCAGTACTGTCAATTGTTTTGGCGGGTTTTCTCACCGGAGAGTCATAATTCGTGAGAGCATTTAATTTACAATAATAATACTCGAGGAGATCGTTGTAATATTTTATTATTTATTTAACAAAAAACGATGAGCAAAAGGAATTTTGGGGCGTCTCAAACGCCTGCAAAAAAGAAGAAATTCGCGTGAGTAATCTTGATGCAATTATATGCGTATATATGTGAGAGAAAATCATAACCTCTTTCATTGATAATTTCAGCGATGCGAAGTTATATAAATGAATGTATTCGTTCTTGTTTGTTTATTTGTTTTATAGCAATGATGATGATGATGGTGATTATCCAGGCTCATTTGAAGCCGAATTGGCGACAATGAATATGGATGAGGATTTTGGGGAGGTTTCACAGCTCATTGATGAGGAGGTAATGTTTGGGACAATTTCATTCCCGGAATTGAAATGAATTCAGTTATTAAATCATTTTCTACCCCTTTTATGAAAATGTATGTAGAAATATTTCTATGAATATATTTTCGTGAATTAAATTCTCTCTATTATTACTATTCTAGCCTTCAACTAGTCACTCTATGCCAAATAAAAAAGTGAAAAGAGTGAGTGCAGTAATTACTAGATGATCATTGCACGATCACACGCTGTATCACATGTATCAACAAATTAATCTCATTGCTTCTCGTGTTCTTTTTTTGCTCTTCTGCACAAACAATTCATCAGTTCATTTTGCTACCCATTCCAAATACACCATAGCCTAACTTTCTGTTTGTATTTGTAGAAGTTAATTGTTATATGATAATATTGAGGGATCCGACTTCCGGAAATATTCAGACAACAGATGGTCGTAGGCGTTTTCATTAATGAATCGATTCGAACATGCATCTTAAAAAATTATTGGCATATTTATTCATGCTTCATTAACCATTTATTCTCATCAATTCCAAGCTGTTGTGGTTTATTTTTCTGTAACACCCAAATTTCATTTATGACACATCATCATATTTTTTAGTTCAAATTTGTCATCTTTTTCCTGTTTAAAGGACTAGCCAAGTTTTTTCACCCTCAATCCTTTCTGAAAGAATAAGCCGTTTCTTCTGAATATTTTCAGTAGACTGACCACTTGACCAATCACGAAGTCGGATAATCACAATTTATCTTAATTTTTATCAGGGTCCAGAGCAAGAAAACACATCGACGAAATGGAGTCGTCCACCACCACCACCACTAGATCCAACCAAAGACACATTGGCATTTCAACAAATTGAAATAGATCATTATAATGGAAATCCATTAGCAGGAATGCCAGGAAATCGTGTAGCACCAGTGCCAATTATTCGAATGTATGGTGTAACAATGGAAGGGAATTCTGTGTGTTGTCATGTTCATGGTTTTTGTCCATATTTTTTTGTATCAGCACCGCCAAATTTTACTGAACAGCATTGTCGTCTTTTTAAAGAAGCTTTGGACGCGTGCATAAAGAAAGACATGCGGAGTAATCCAGAAAACATCCAAGAAACTGTTCATGCAGTTGAAATTGTTTTTAAACAAAATCTTTATGGTTTTACTGGCAGTGAGCCGTCGCCATTTCTGAAAATAACATTGGCAGTACCCCGATTAATTGCCGCTTGTAAACGATTATTGGAAAAAACTATTGTTTATCCAACATTCGTTCATGATTATCGTGCATTTGAAAGCAATATTGATTTTGATATACGTTTCATGGTTGATACGTCAGTTGTTGGATGTTCATGGATTGAATTACCCGTAGGTAGTTGGAAAATTCGCGGTGAATTGGATAATAAATTACCAAAAATGACACGGTGTCAATTGGAAGTTGATGTTGCTTGGGATGCATTCACAGCACACGCACCTGAAGGTGAATGGTCCAAAGTTGCGCCATTTAGAATATTGAGCTTTGATATTGAATGCGCAGGGAGAAAAGGAATTTTCCCTGAACCAAATCATGATCCCGTCATTCAAATAGCGAATATGGTTATAAAACAAGGCGATGCTGAACCATTTTTACGTAATATATTCACATTGAATACGTGTGCGCCAATTGTTGGCTGCCAAGTGTTGAGTTGTGCAACTGAAAATTTGATGTTGCAAAAATGGTCGGAATTCATACGACAGTTGGATCCGGATATATTCACTGGATATAATATAAATAATTTTGATTTTCCATATTTAATAAATCGGGCGGCACATTTGAAAGTGAAAAATTTCTCATTCTTGGGACGTATTAAGAGTATTAAATCAGTGATTAAAGATCAAGTATTGCAAAGTAAACAAATGGGAAGACGTGAAAATAAATTCGTTAATTTTGAAGGTCGTGTACCATTCGACTTACTTCTTGTACTCGTACGTGATTATAAATTACGTTCGTATTCATTGAATGCTGTGAGTTATCATTTTTTACAAGAGCAGAAGGAAGATGTGCATCACAGTATTATAACAGATTTACAAAACGGTGATGAACAGACGCGTCGTCGACTGGCCGTTTATTGTTTAAAAGACGCATATTTGCCATTGAGATTGCTTGATAAATTAATGTGTATCATTATTTATATGGAAATGGCGAGAGTTACTGGGGTAACGTTGTCCAGCTTGTTAACTCGTGGACAACAAATTAAAGTAATGTCACAATTGTTGAGAAAAGCACGTGAAAAAAATTTTATTTTGCCGGTACATCAGGGTCAAGCGACCGATGAACAATTTGACGGTGCAACTGTTTTAGAACCTAAACGGGGATTTTATAAAGATCCAATAGCAACACTTGATTTTAGTTCACTATATCCGAGTATTATTATGGCGCATAATATTTGCTATACAACATTATTAACAACAGCGACGAAAAATAAGTTCAATGTTAAGGATGATGATATAACGAGAACACCATCAAACTCAATGTTTATCAAAGAGAATGCTAGAAAAGGAATATTACCGGAAATATTAGAGCATTTGTTGGGGGCAAGGAAAAAAGCAAAAGTTGAATTGAAAAATGAAACTGATCCATTGAAACGAAAGGTTCTTGATGGTAGACAATATGCTTTGAAAGTTTCGGCTAATTCAGTTTATGGTTTTACCGGCGCACAAATGGGTAAATTGCCATGCCTTGAAATATCTGCTGTGAGTACATTTACTTATCATTATTATTTTCAT
Organism: Zele albiditarsus; assembly: GCA_958496275.1. Lineage (NCBI taxonomy): Eukaryota > Metazoa > Arthropoda > Insecta > Hymenoptera > Braconidae > Zele > Zele albiditarsus. Next base: position 3,170,866 of record OY292414.1, on the reverse strand, counting down.
TTTTTTTCATTGGAGAGAATGTGAAAAAAAAATTTTATTTTCTTCTATAGAGTGTCACTGCGTACGGAAGAACGATGATTGATCGTACAAAGCAAGAAGTTGAGGCGCATTATTGCATTACAAATGGTTATGAACACGATGCGGTGGTAATTTATGGTGATACAGATTCTGTGATGGTGAAATTTGGTACAACAGATATTGCCGAGGCAATGAGATTGGGAAAAGAAGCAGCGGACTATGTGTCATCGAAATTTATTAATCCAATTAAACTCGAATTTGAAAAAGTTTATTACCCATATTTGTTGATAAATAAAAAACGTTATGCCGGATTGTATTTTACACGACCGGATAAATATGACAAGATGGATTGCAAAGGTTTAGAGACTGTTAGACGTGATAACTGTCCATTAGTTGCCAATATGATGAATACATGTCTCAAGAAATTACTCATAGATAGGTAAAGTCACATTTGAATGACATAAAAACATTTCATTCTTAGATATCACACGAGTTAATTTTGGGATCTCGGTTTCTCCACAAGCAAAATCTCCGTGCGTGTCTAAACTTCCTCGCCAATTTTCTTTGTCCAGTCGATTAATGATGGATATATGATGAGTAATACATAAACTATTATCAAATAGTTCGCGTATCGTAAAACGAAATGATTTTTAGGTTTTGTGAAAGTTCAATTTTCAAAACCAAACATGTTGCTGTTATTTTTATATACACATATGAAAAGGGGAGAGATTATGAACTCAATAAGCTATACATAGCTTTTGTGTACTCTCGAGGATATGAGACTGACATGTTATGTCTCTAGAAAAATATACCTACTCGTTTCCGATCAGGAGTCGACCCGCATGCGCAATAGCCAAACTTTAATCACACTCTAGTGTCAACTATGTTTTTCACTCCTTCCTATCGTATTAAATTGTCATAAGCAAATCATGAAACGGATCAGTACAACGTCAATGTTCAGAAAAGAAAAAAAAAATCGTTTCCACATAATCTGAGAAATTAACATACTCTGGAATTATATTTTATATCGAGATAATATATATTGAAATCGATCCATTTTTCGATTGGAACTCCTCGGGTAATTTGTTAGTATCAGAAACATACGCGATCAAATAACAATCTAGGAATACAATTGGTTTGGTGTGACATTTGAAAATTAATGTTATAATTGTCCATTTAAATCAAATATAATGTTGTTTTTTTATGATTCTAGGAATCCAGATGAGGCAATGGATTATGCAAAACAAATAATAAGTGATTTGTTGTGTAATCGTATTGACATCTCACAATTAATTGTGACTAAGGAATTGACAAAAACGGATTATGCGGCGCGACAAGCGCACGTTGAACTCGCGGCAAAAATGAAGAAGCGCGATCCAGGTACTGCACCAAAACTAGGTGATCGTGTGCCATATATTTTCACAAGCGCTGCCAAAGGTACACCAGCATATTTGAAGGCCGAAGATCCAATATATGTATTGGAAAATAACATTCCAATTGACACAAATTATTATCTTGAAAATCAACTGTCAAAGCCGTTGATTCGTATTTTCGAACCGATTCTTGGTGATAAAGCTGAATCATTGCTTTTGAGAGGTGAACATACACGTACTAGATCGGTTGTTACATCTAAAGTTGGCGCTCTAGCAGCATTTACAAAGAAAAAAGAAGGTTGTATTGGATGTAAGTCGATTCTACCGTCAGATCGCGAAAAAATGGCATTATGTCGTTATTGTGAACCAAAAGAAATTGAATTATATCAAAATGAACTTTATGCCGGTCGTAAACTTGAAGAAAAGTATTGTCGTTTGTGGACGGAGTGTCAAAGATGTCAAGGAAGTCTACATCAAGAAGTTTTATGCACTAGGTAAATAATTAAATTAAAATGAATCTTCTCACATGAAATACTTAGGTTGAATAAAAATCACTCCTACCTTTTTTTTTCTATATTTTCAGTCGTGATTGTCCAATTTTTTACATGAGGAAAAAAGTTCAGATGGAATTGGATACACAAATGAAACGAATAAACAGATTTGGTGTGCCTGATTGGTAAAATATAAAGGTGATGTAAACAAAAATTGAACGGAGATATCTCCAAAGCAAATATAAACTATTTATGCGCATTATTATTTTCAATCAAACACATTATTTGATGAAACATTACAAAAACCTGATTTTTATTCACGTCATTTGATACACAGTGCTTATTAATGCAGCATTATTAATTATAAATCAAAAAACGAAAAAAACAGATTTTTTACTATTTCATACGTGAACAAACTCAACCAAAGAAACATTTTTCTGCACTTATATACCTATACATGGGTATGCACACATATATTTCAAAATTCAACAGTTGAAATCTTTTCGATTGCGGTTTGTTTTCATGATTTCTCTGCAATTTTTCTTTGTTCACCCTATCTACACACATTTGGCATTCAGAAATGAAACGAATCTTCATTATAATCGGTAAATCTTCAAATCATTGATAAGTGTCCATGGAAATAAAAGAAAAACATGATTTGGTTGGTAATTGAATTGGATTTCAATAAACCAAGTTGAAATAAGCCAGACAATTCTAGTGATAATGTTGTTGACTCGAATGTACAAAATATTTTTATATAGACCTCGAATAATCGTTATTTATTTATTTATTCTTCTTTAATGATCTCATTTATTCATTATAATAATTCCATCAAACATTATTGTAACATATTTCGACCATACAAAACATTCATACTATAGCATTCAGACGTCATTGAAAAAGATTATATTAATAAATAAAATTTTCATCCCATCTTTCGCTCCTCACGCTCAACTTTCTTATTTGAAAGTAAGGACATAAGAGATGTTTCAGGATGCACATTATTATTGTTATCATTAGTAGTATTATTATTCTTCGTCAAGACATTTTTTATTTTCTCATTTAGATGAATGTTAAATCATTTTTTGCTTTGCAGTGCATTGACTAACCAATCCATCGCTTCGTCCAAGCCCTCGCCTTTCTTTGCCGATGTTTTGAATATTTGAAACGTACGATTTTTCAATGCATCGAGTCCAAGTGCCTGATGTACTTCAGCAACGCTCAAACAACCTGGCATATCTTGTTTGTTTGCAAGGACAACGAGAATTGCACCTTGAAGCTCATCTTCCTGTTGTAAATAATAAATAATAAATAATAAATAAGAATAAGAATAAATGGAAACGAATCGAAATTAACAAACGTAATTGTTCATGAATTTTGATAACAATCATGAGTATTCTCTACCAATTCTTAACTTCGTCGTTTTATGAATTATTTTTTTTACTGTCTGTGACATTAACTGTTTATTATTGTCATTAAAATTTTTTATTGAACAAAATGTGTTTATTCGTATTTGTTTTTTTGCTTTTTTTTCGACTCACCCTCAGCATATAAAGAAGTTCATCCTTTGATATTCCTATTCTATCCCTATCTGCCGAGTCCACCACATAAATTACTGCGTCTGTATTTGAATAATAACATCGCCAATAAGGCCTAAAACATAATTGAATGAAATAAAAATTAATTTTGTTTTGCTTCTGAGGCTATAGCTCATAGAAAAATATTGAAACAAATTGCTGGGTTTATAAATACCGAGACATTAATCAATCTTACACAACAATAAATTGTCTCATTGTGAGCGAAAAAAATTAGAAAGTTTTGAAAATCAATAATTATGTATCTGAATATTAATAAAAGCCGGTAAGAAAATTGAGTAACTCATACTCTGTCATTTGAGTTAATTGAATGTGAATGAGGTGAAAATTCCAATATAAGAATAGAATTAAGGCAATTCACGAAATTATTCATTTGCCCAATCACCCCAACAATAAGTGTTTGTATTTGATTATGAAAACGCGAATAAATTGTGATTTTATTTGTATAGCAAGTCGACGTAACAACTGTGATATTTTTTGCAAGTGCTATTAATAGTGAGTATTAGAATTATTTATCATCCAGCTGATAGCATTCAGTAAGTGAACATTGTCTTAGTTACTAGTATTGAAATTGAATTTCTATATAAATAATAAAATAGCCGGAATGAATCCAATATTAACCTCTGCCGAATTCAACATACTGTTTGTCACTCGTTTCTAATAGTCAGATATACTTCTAAGGCACAATATTTTTTATTCGTCCCGTACTTTATTTTTTTTGAAGAAATGGCTTTTCAGACAATATCTCGAAACATAGTTTTCTATGCACTATACAACTGCTCGAATTTGATACCCAGTAACGGGAGTCATTAAAATTTTTTTCAATGCACATAGAAAATAATTAGTTATTATTTGCCACTGTAAACCAAATTTTTCGGATAACAAATAGAAATTGTTTCCTATCATTCATGACAGATGCTTACTCATGACGTGTCGCAAATAAGACAAAGAAGATTCTTTTTCATTGATATTTCATATTTGGCAACCATTTCCCAATTAAAAATCAATTAGGAAAAAACCAGTTACAATGAGTGAAGAGCTAATTCACATAAAATTGTTTCGTAACACTTGCTAAATGATTCATAGAAGCATGAAAAATTGAAAGCATACTTCAATTCAACAGCGCATTCATAAAAGTGGGGATTTCATTTGCAGCTCCGCAGACTTGAAACAAAATAAATGTAACTTCAGTCATACGCAAGTTATTTAAGATGTTGAGTGAATTCCTAAATGAGTACCTATATAACTTTCATACATTCTCTTAAATTTAAACTTGTTTTCCATACATTGTGATTGCCAGTTAACAATTAACTTTCAATTCATATAATCCGCTGAGAACATAAAACCTGAAGGATCGCGAAATCCCCAAAAAAGAAATTGCCTTCGAAAATATATCTCGCTGAGTCCTAAATTAAAACAGCCATACAATTACATCAATAATAACCGCATGTACCACAGCACTTATCGTAATATTTTTCTATGCATTACGGACATAACCTATAACGATCAAATGAAATGATATGCTCATTAATATGAATTACCGTATACTTGTTTGTCCACCAAGATCCCACACTTGAAATTTGAGGTTTTTATAAGTCACCTGTTCAACATTAAATCCTATAGTTGGTATTGTTGTAACAACTTCACCAACTTGCAATCTAATACAAACAAGAAAATTCGTTGAATATTAACTCTTCGATCAAGTTTTATATCGAAATTATTAATTGAAATATAAGATAAAACGATAACACATTATCATCTGGAAAAAAATGTTCTATTTTTTCTATCACCTGTAGAGAATTGTCGTTTTTCCAGCACCATCAAGACCCAAAATAAGTATTCGCATCTCACGACTGCCGATAAGGTTTCGAAAATAACTGAGCATTCCACCTACAAATTCATTTAATAATATTACTTTTTTAGATATTGAATATATCATAAATATCAAAATTGTTCATTGTTATTGTCAATTAAATTGTTCATTTCATCGATATTATTTATATTATTAATCGACGTCAATTTAGCGTCTCGTAAACACCTGCGTGTAATCATCTCAAAACATGCTACGAAAAAATAGAAAGAAAAATTTATCATCGAGTTTGACAATTATATTTTGGAGCATTACTCACCCATTATTATAATTGGTGATTAAATTTGATCCTATTATGAATTCATATATTTTCGTGAGGATTTTGTTTGTTTCAATCAAATGATTGTGGATGATAACTCAATTGAAAGCCGGGGCTCACACCCCTAGAATACAAATAAATTTGATCCGATATATATATTTTTATTTAATATATAATTCTTGTTTTATCGCTTGTTGTGTGTTGTGTCAGCAGAATGCCAGGTTGGCCTACGCGCACAATCTTTCCTTATATTGAGGAATGTTGTGCCATCTGGTGGCAATTTATAATTCGAATAGAGATGTTATTAAGCGGCGGAAAATCAATTTTATAAAAATTATTGAAATCATGATACTTATATTATTATTGCTGTCAGTGAATCTTGATTAAGAATAAATGTCGATGCTCATTTGCACTTAAAATTTTCAATCCATCGGATGAGAAAACCGTTAACATTGTGAGAGAAAATTATTGCTCATCATTAAAAAATGGAAGAGTTCGTATATTTTGAATTTCTTTTCGTATTTTATAACGTGGGAGGCTTTGAAACACATGAAACTTTCATAGAAATATTTTTTCTTATTATTATCCCCAATATTTTGAGGAGAATCACCGCAGTGAACAAGTTCACGTCAGAATTTATAATTTCGGCAGATATTTGTACACAATTTATGAAGAAATTTTGAAAAATTGCCGTGATATTGCGACTTCAGTGTAGCGGGTACGAACTTCTACAGTGCGTTCCTGAAACTTCAAAGACATTTTTGTATCAAACTGTTTTTTTTTTTGGTGCACGTCTCACGTCTTATGGATATTCGATTGATGTGTCACTCCCAAGAAACATACGCAATACATATGCTCATGCCATAGTGAATTTTTTCCTCTTTTTCTTTTCAATCAATTCTATTTAAATTCTAAGCTTTTCAGTGAGACTTTGAAGTACTTGAGTGTGGTTACCATACTGAGGTAAAATTAAATTTCGAAAAATACGTACGTTCTATAAGCCTTAACAATTTTCTTTGTCATTTTCAATTACTGTAAATGGGAGAAGGAAGATATAATTTGGATATGATATAATGTCGTCGCATTTCAAGTGTAGTAAAAAAAAGGAAAGATTTTTAGAACACATTGTTCAAAATTTATACAGACAATTTTTCCATCTTCGTGCACTTGATCAAATACAAACCGCCATAACTCCATCGCATCAAAGTCTGTCAGAAATATTCGTTTATCTCAACTATTTTCAAGCAATCACAGGAAAATAAATCGTAAAACAACAGTCAATTTTTTTCAGCTGAAACATGAAAGTGTCCCATTAAAATTAACTTTCAATAAAATTCCAAAACGCTATTCACACATATATGCAAACCATGTGACGATGTTGATTCTCAGTTAACCAAATCCACTGGAACGTGAACATTTGACGATCAATTCTCTCTTTAACGTTAAATGTCAAAATAAAAATTTGAATTCACGTAATCAATTGAATTTTTTCTTCCATTCCTTTTTTTTTTTCATTTATAGATGTGATCTATTGATTATCATCTCATGTTCATAATATATATTATTTACGGATGATAAAAAACATCGAGAATGGATAATATAAAGTGTCGCTGCAAGAATCGAATAGAGGTGGCTACTACGTATAATACATTGGAACCGGCACTCTGTTCAGAGCTGAAGAAAATTGTTGAAGTATTAACAATACCAGGGAAAGGAATTTTGGACATTGATAAAATTACAACGTTCCCAAATAATCCATTTGAAGATTCATCGATACGACAAAATGATTCATCAATGCCCAAAGATTGTCATGAATTTTTTTTCATAAATGATGATCAGGTAATCCGATTAATTAAAACAGTTGCTCACAAAAAACGTGAACGAATTATTGCATGAGAATATTATTTGGATTTCTTTTGAAAGGTGAAACTGTCGGAATTCATCAGTGGAATAGTATTGAATGACGAAACAGTATTTAAAAATATACCTGGAGACGAAACAACAACAATTCCTCAACTTATCAAGCAGCAAAATATTGTCTGTGGAGTAAAAGTTGACACGGAATTTGCTTCCATATCCAGTACATTCAATGAAACAATTACTCATGGATTAGATGATTTACAAAACAAATGTTTAACATACAAAAAAAATCATTGCCAGTTTACAAGATGGCGATGTTTGTATAAAGTATCTGATCAGTGGCCTAGTCAATTAGCAGTTATTGCGAATGCTAATACATCAGCTAGGTATATTGATTATTTTTAATGTTTTTGATACCAAGTGACTAAAACTGAGAAGTCGAAGGCGTTATTTCATGCCTTATTCTAGCACTAGAATGGACTTGAAGATGATATGAATTCACTTTGAAATATCAGCGCAAAAAACTTTAAGTAATAAAGGAGAATGGGATTGAAAGAAACAACAAATATTATACAAAGCATATTATCGTAAAATTACTACTCTCCATTGAAGCTCAGAGATTTTCGCGAAATAAACAATTAGTTTCGTGTGCTGAAATTAAGAATAGCCCAACGAATTTTTGAAATCTAAATTGAAATTCCATAAAGAAATATAATATAAAAATGTAGGTATCAAAAAAACAATCTGACTGGGACTACTCGATTGCAAAACTCAGTAAGGGACAAATTTTCAGGTATTTTTTGCTGGCTTTCGCATTCGTAGATTCTATCTTAGAAATATTACAAGTCTGGATTTTAAAACAACAGTATATCATCCGGAATGAAACTGTTGAGCCCCGGTATCTTCAGTTTTTCAATGTCAGCTATTTTAAAACAGCAGGATTTATACGAGACAGTTACTACTCTAACCGATCAAGTTTCAATGCTTTTTGATACTTTCAATATGTTAGGTATAGTTGCTTATAACCATTATTCCGTTTCTACGAAAATCCAAATCGAAAATCATAGACATTTCTATGGGCTAGATTTCTACAAAACTTTGAATTCTATCGCAAAATAATGATTATTATATTATTGGACACCTAGACCTAGTGAAAATTCATAATATTTCTTAAATTTGATACCCAAAATGACAACAAAAAGTATGATTACAAATGTAATAGTAGTAGGTACTCTAAAATGTTTAATATTCATGGGAAAATCTTTATTTTCGGTTTAAAACATTGTCTCTCTTCGTGTGCGATGAAAGACAACTCCTATTCTTATTCAAAAAATGTATATTTACCGTAAGCAGAAGTTAATATGTCTCTTACTTCTATTGAACGATGTGTTGAATGCCCCTCACAGAGTTACTAACACAGGCAGCTCAACTTAACATACCCATAAATATGATATACTGGATGGAAATTTGCACCGCATACACATGTGAACTTTTACTATATTCATCAACGAATATAATTGTGTGTATGATAAAGTTTATCATCCAGTGAACCATTTTATTTCGGCATCCCGAGTTGTCTCACATTTTCACTCTTCCCACATTTTCGTGGTGATTTTCTTTCATTAAATTTTTCCCTCCCTTGACTATTAGTCATGTGGTCATTTCTCGCATGTTTCCAATGTCATGAACTATCACAAATCCATTATTATATATCATGAATGCAAAACCTTGAAGCTTTTATTCCTTCTTTTTTTACCCGAAGGTCATTCTTCAAACTAGAATCGCATTGTTCCTCTTTCTTCCAACCCCGGTTCTTTTTCTATTTGTTTTCCTTCCTGCCTTAATATCGATAGCAACAAAACTTCCCGAATACTCGCCTACAATTTCTTCTCAAATAGTTCTTTTACAGGATTGTCATTCACACGTAATGATTATTATTCTTTTGTTGCATATTCAACAAAGGCGATTTATAAATGTTATGATACTGAAACTGTTCATTAAATTTTCTTCAGAAAGTATTCGTGGACTATATTCTTACATACTCATACATTTCGCACATTAATTATTCCAGTAATGATTGTAAATAATGAGGGTTTGTGATAATCATCTATTTTATTGACATTTTGAAAATACTGACTACTTTTGAATTGAAAAACAGTGGTCATCTACTGTACATCTATATATTGATCATAAAACGTACATGATTTTCGTCATCAAACGTTATTTCTACAAAAATCAATGTCGGAAAAAAGTATTGACCTATATAAAGTGCGTATACGCCCTTCTGCTTTCAGGCATCCCATTTTATATTGTCTATTGATCGATTCGAATTTCGGCGGACTTGAACTAGGAAAGCAAAATAAGAAACACTATACACCTTCACATTGAGAAAGGTGAAATTTTTGGCGCGAGCGACTTCTCAGTCTCAGTCAATGCATCAGAGTCCATTCAATTTGATTGATTAAATTACTTTTGCTACCATGCTATTGATCGTATGAAAAAGAAAAAAAAAGCATACGAAAGTACGAAAAATATTCCATTCCACAAACTGAATGAATTTTAGTTTGAATTTTTTTACACAATATCAATAGGGTTAGACAATAAAATTGTTTATAGCAATTAATCCCACTTCGTTATACAAATGACATTGATGGTATTATCTGCTTCTATTCAACGACGACCATCCTGTATACAAAAATGTTCTCGATCAATACATTATCTTTAGATGTCCATTCTCAAATCAACAATTCTACTTCAATAATATATACTCATATATTGTCGAGTACATTTGAGAAAACCCAGTAAGACTTCATTGAAATCAGCGGTTTAACCAAAAGACCATATTTAATAATTATTCGAATTTTTTCTATAGGCCTTCTGTAAAATGAATCGGAATGACTCATATAATAATTATACTTGCATTAATATTTGTTTAGGTTCGCCAGCATTTCACAGAGTACACGAATGGTACCCATCATCCAATTAGAAATTATGACGAATGGTGATTATAGTATTTATCGTGCTCAAGAAGTATATGAAGAAGTTTTATCGCATTTGTTAAATGCTTTAACAGAACATCACGTTTATCTTGAAGGAATGATAATAGCTCTGGGAATGGTTGTAGCTGGCGTGAAAAATATTTCATATCTTGAACCTCACGTAAAATTATATCTCGTTCATTGCACTATTTTTCATTTCCTCCTATTATTATTTCGATTATTGATCCATATTACAATTTTTAGCGAAATATCATTTCTCTATTAAAATTTTTCCATATCATGCAGATGATTGCTAACTTTACTTTGGATGTATTGAGACAAACTGTCGTGCCAGCAGTACCTGGAATAATGTTTCTCAATATTGGACAATCAGAAAAAAATTATTTCATCAATCTAAATGCAATTGCGTGTAGTGATGGAAAAAACCCATGGAATTTATCATTTTGCTATGGAAAGATGACAAATATGAATCAACAAACTCATGACCCCGATGATCCATTAACACTTGAAAACTATTTAAATTGGTGTTGTGACGCTCTGAAATGTCAATTAAACACTGCAGAGATTAATAAATATTTGAAGTAAACACTGATAAAGAAAAAAAAAAACATACCAATGAGCGCTATAAAAATATATATTTATATACCGATACCTTAGCGTTAATTTGCCGTATCCTACAAATATTTTATGACATTTCCTAGCTGACACAATATCTAAATATTTTATCTATTCAAAATATTTCGCGTCAAATGTCATTACGTTTTTCAAGCGAAACATTATAAGCCGTAACCCACGCTAGGAAATGATTCCAAACGCTTCTATGGCGTTTCCACAAACAATTTCTCAAATGTGAAATACAGTACAGGTATAGCGATATATATTTTATATTGATTGTAACAAAAGTGTTTATTTTTTCTCTTCGATCTTATTATCACCTCATTTCACAACTTGCGTAAAATATTCCTTATTTTGCCACATAAGAATAGTTAGCAATGTAGTCTGTGAACAAAATGTCTATGCTTGTTGATTGAGTTTTGATTCAATCCATTTAATCATAACATTATTACACACTAATTATACTATTTATCAAGTGAGATTATCAATACCGTTTCATCAATACACAAATGCCAAAATATAATGAAAATTGAATGATATATTTTCATAACAAGAAATGTTTAAGGTTATCATGAATTCATATATAAATAGTCAATAACAGCGAATACAATGGTTACATAAATAAAATTGAAAATTGTTGCTCAAAAACTGGAATTCATAATTAATTAATATATATTGCAGCAGAATCTCAACAATTACAGCAAAATAAATGGTCTGATTCAACCTTAGCCGTGAATGTGCAGTGATGAACTCTAAATATTTTTCGAATGTCGAACAAGGTGCCCTTGAACGACCTCTAACTCAGTGGTGCTCATTTAAATTAATATTGCTGTCAGCCACTAAGCTGCTGGGACAAAAGCATCCCCAACACTCTCTTCCAGGTCGATATGTCGTCACACCGTTAGCCTATTTCGTCATCCATATCGTGTACAGTTCACTGTAATCCCTTATTCGCCACGTGGTGGTTTCATCATCAAGCTCAGTGAAGTATCTGCGTCATTTATAAAGTGGGGCCTCAATCACGTTCACGCAAATCTGTCTTTCATATTTGCCACCGAATTATTCGAGAAATTTTAAAATGGCGCCTAAAAACTATTTCTGGCGGGAGGCTTTTTGCAGAATTCATTGATTTTTATAGGTTAGGTTGTTTGTATTTTTATCGAGAATAAAATTGGATATAATTCTTTTCCATTAAAAATAGAATGAATAGTGGAGGAATGGAAAACATATAGACAGCACTGAGAATTTTGTCACACACATCGGGGTAACTTTCTCTCTAGGTTGAGAACCATGAAAAAAAATATTTCGTCATCTGCGTCGGCGCTAATGCACGTACACGAGAGATTGAGCTCTGAACACACGTACAATCCAGAGTCAGTCGTTGATTAACACTCGTTGCAGTCGCGCCTATTTTATCAGTGTAATTCTCTTGTCGATTGAACATCAAAAGTATTTTCGTAAGTTTTATTTTGCATTTTATATTGACTTATTACCACTAAATATTAATACAATGAGAGCACATTCATCAGTAGATAATCGAAATTTGAAATAAAATACGGAAGCATACGATCATTTTTTCCTTACACGCCCTCTCCGACTAACGACCTTGACTGACATTACATTCCTCAATCGACTCAATTGCTTTTATAACATTGATTTCATCCCTTTTTTTTTAAACTTCTAATAACAATCAATACGACAACTTTTTTTTATATCTAACTAGCCCAATTTATCTTCATAAATTATTCAATTAATATAACCATCGCTACTTTATTTAATAATCAATAACCTCCAACTATGTGTTACTAGAGCACGAATGTATGGGAGAAAAAGGAATAGAAATTTTTACTTTATCTATCATGAGGGAGTTTTAAGTGAATTATCAGGGATACTACAAAATTTTCTATGAAACATAATTATATAAGTCTGAAGATTACATGCGCATTAGAAAGCGTTGACGCGTGAACGAGGATATAGTACTATATTGTACATGTGTATATATAAAATAAGTATGTAGATAAATATTATATATCTACTCGAGAAAAAAAATTATTTGAAGACATATTTCAGTTGCGAATACCAGAGTGAAAGTAAAATGAAGCTAGGATGATAGGATAGTAGATAAGGGTTCACTAATCGAATGTGAGAAATGAACATGCATATCGAGAAATGATGTAAATTAATATATATGAATGAATTAAATTTCTTGTTACATTTACAATCGTCCGTTTACTCAATGGATGTGAATATCAATTCCTCGCCATACAAATTACATTTTTCCAGTGTAAAAATGGAGCTTTAGCACGGTTTTTCATATAAAGATAAAAAAAATTCATCTGTAGGCTGAGAAATTTGTCTGCATGCGATTGGTATTTGTCCTCTGCTCCAAGTTCCAATTTACTTTGAACTCAATATTTTTTTTTCAAATATTTCACGTAATAATATTTACTAAACTCACATTCTTCGCCCTGTTCAAATATATGTGTTATACTTTTTCATGTCAGATTGGAAAGAGTGAAAAACAAATATGATGTCACTTCCTACAGGTACAGCGTTATATACGTTTGTTTCATCATTGTGAACTTAAATAAAAAATTGTTTGGCGCTTCATCAAAAATTGTGTATTACTGTTTCCCCATGTCATGTGTCCATCTTGCAATCAATTATTACTGAATCGGCATTTTTATTGAGAATCATCTGTATGTGGACACGTGACATTGTGGTATAGAGGTCATGGAATACGCACGCGCACTTGATTGTACAAAATGAATAATTTTTCTTTCCAATTCTTTGTCTTTTTCAAAAATACTCACAGCATTATGTGAGTATTACAAATGCATACGGTGTCCAATAATAGAAATATAGTTAGCAGTTATGTATCCATCATAGAACGTCGAGTTATATAAAACAGGTACAGGAATAACAAGATCTCACCTATATTTTTTGCCCTCACACGCAGTCGTGTTACCAGTCACGTCGCCATGAACTCCCCGTTCTTTGACCTCCAAATATAACATCATCTCTGTTTGAAAGAAAAAAGAAAGAAAAAAAGAAAGAAGACATCGTTGAGGGTTTGACTTTAAGCAGACAAATGACAATTTGGAATAACAACATGTCAGATGATTTTTCTATATCACTTATCATGTTATGTTGCTGAATTTTTTTTTGTCGATAACGTCTTATCGTGACCTTTAATACTCAAAAGTATGAGGGGTGTGGTCTATGGAGTAAATATAATACGGAATGTGATTGTGGACAATTGGGAACATAGAGAGAATATATCGCAAAACATGGAATAATAAAATTTGTTCGGAATGTATATTGAATTAATTTGCATTTTAAATAGATAAAAATAATTATGAAGTAAATGATAATTCAAAGGATGAACGGTGTTGATTAATTGACAGAAAGATATTTGAATCGGGAAATAAAATAATACTATTGCGAATTTATTCGTAATAATTGTGAGGAAATGAAGTAGTTTTTTCGCTGCCAATATAGTATTGATTTTTGCAATTTAATTTTTACTAAGGAAACTGGTCGAATTCGATGATGAAGAAGAATCCTAAATCTACACAGTCGATTCATCGTGAACTACACGATAAATACTCTCATTTTTATATGTAGTTGTCTTGTTTCCCGGTCACACATTAAATTTTTGTTCTTTCAAATGAATTTTTTCGTAAATGTGAAAAGTATCATACGATTGCCTCCGCTGAGAGAAGGGATCTTTTTTAAGAGACATATACCACCGAAATTAATTAATAAATCAGCTTAGGTAATAAACTTCGATAGGATCTCAACATTCATATAATAATTGATAATAAATGTATGTGTTTATCATATACATGAAGTATTTTACCGGAAATTTAAATTCGGCACTGTTCAAGTCGCCCAATTTTGTTTTATATCTTTATTGTATTTTATGCGTAAAATTATAAAAAAATAATAGAGTCATGATTCGAATATTGAAATAGTTATCAGTGTCAATCACAAAGAAGTTTTATTTTTGTCGAGATCCTAACATCTTCGAAATTCAATTTAACCTTTCATAAACAAATAACCAAGAAATAATGAAAAGTCTTTATTTAAGAGAACATGGTAGTTTTATAAATTACCAGTTCGAACATGAACTATGCAATAACTTGATTTCAATTCCAATTCGAAATTGCAACATCTTAATAACATTATCATTATATTTCTATTGTCTCATCAAGGCCAACAAAAATACTGTCATCAAACGAGCATATTAACAAATACATATTGATTCTTATTTCTTCATGTCATGTAAAATTTGAAGCAAAATAATAATGACAAAATTGAACATCTTCATGAATCAATATATAATGAACATTTGATGCATATAAAATTATTCAATTTTATTGTCCTCTGATTCATAAATGTAGAAACAAGCAGAAAGGAAAGCAGGAAAAACATTATTGATATAATAACGTGCTTGTCACATGGTAAACACAATTTTATGCGTTCACATCAAATAAACATGGATGTATGATATGAGTAAAAAAAAAATACCAAATCAAATCGCAAACAAATGTTAATGAGTTTGTAATATTTGTATAATGTAGATACGACGAGGGACAGTAGGAATTCACCAATAGAAGATCTGTGACTTGTTGGGATTCGGTTTATAAGAATTAAGATTTTCTCATCCTATTTTCATTCTACTACTTTATTTTAGTGTTCCTAATTGAAAAATTTCACTATCAGTTCGACAAATTCCGCTATTCATTATTGATAGAAAATTTAATTAATTAATAGAAAATGTATACTTCTATTGGTAGAAAATTCATACAACCAATGAACTCTCGGTGCAAATGTTTAACGACCTTTGATACACGTATGCTAAACTATATTCATATTTGGTTTGGCTTTATGCAATACGTTAGGTGAAGTCGCAGGGGGATATTACGCCTGCAGAACGTCTGCGCGTGGTGCATTGCGGCTCATAATCCTTCACTCCCACGCTACGTTGATGCGACTACAGGAGAATTTTCTTGGTGGCACTGCATCAGTCTCGAGTCTGAAATCGTACCATTAGCTCACATTCGGTTTCATCTATTATTCAATACTAGTTCCCAAATTTTAATCAAATACGGATTTAAAAATGTAGTTTGATTACGTTTAAGTCGTGTTCTCCAGTTTTATATATGGAGAACACGACTGGAATTATTTTATTTTCATTAACTCTGTTATTTCTGCGGAGTTTAATTTATTCATTCGTTCATTTATTTATGTAGTAAGTTGTCGTTAATATCGTGTTTGAACAGTTAAATTGAAGATACGGGAATTTTTATTGCCGACATAATTCAAACAGCCACGAATCGAATATTGATTCATTATAGGTGAGAATATTGAAAGATGTTTTCTTTCTCATAGTCCATACATCCGTGTTTCACTTCGAGCATAGGTTACACAAAACAGAACATATTTGTCACTTTTCACATGAATTCATTGGGTACCAATTGGGATTTTTTTTTTTTTTTCAACTCTGCTGAGATAGTATTTTCCATTGAACAAATACAACTTACATACATAATAATTGTGTATTGAATTATACATATATTCCTCAACTTTCATACCCATTCATTCAGTAAATGATTAAAGATTACATTCTCAATAAAACTTTAAAAAAAAAATAGCACTAAACTTCAAGACGTAATCAATTGTTGAATTTGATTTGTTAATGCAGAAAATGGTAGCTGAAAAGTACGCAAAAGCCGATCCAGAATTGAAGGCGGAATTGAAGGGTATTGCCGAATCCATTGTGGCACCGGGCAAAGGAATTCTCGCTGCTGATGAATCAACAACCACTATTGGAAAACGTCTGCAAGACATTGGCGTGGAGAATAATGAAGCCAATCGTCAGGCCTACCGTCAGCTTCTATTCACCACCTCTAAGGTGAAATCAACAAAAATTTTTAATGAAAATAAAACAGTAAGAAACAGTGCAGTTGTTTCAGCCTTGAAATGGCTGGTACTCATAATATTATATGTTCCCAGACAGAACTTACATAATGATGATCTATAAATACTTGCTGAATCTAAATTTACAACTGATTTTTGTAACCAGTGATTTGTTTTATGGAAAATGAAAACAAACTCTGAATAAATGGTCTATTCGCGAATTATATTGAACCTTCACTCAAATGAAATCAATTTGCCAATAAGTATATTAACAGTCATAATTCATCTTGAAATATTTTTATGGAAGACTTCATGACGAATATGAAAGTCAATATATTTGTTATGTGGATACTGCATGGCAGTGACGAAAAATTGCTGACACCAATTGCAACATGAAATCGGTTGATCGAAGCCACAATAACAGAATATTTTCTCTCATAAATAGTCATTGGTACGTTCTGTAAGGCATATTGAATTCAGTAAAAAACTTGGCAACAGAAATGACTACAAAATTGTAATTCCCGTGAGATAAAAAAAATGCCCTCGCTCAATAGTCGTATAGATTTCAAGAATGTAGGTGAAACAATCATTTTAATCAAATAATTAGTTTGCGTGTTATCATTGCCGCCATGTTAAAAAAGTCATTTCGAGAAAATTTGCGATCAAAACTTTGTCTGGACATATCTTGAGCTATGTACGCTCGAACAGAAACCATCATAATTTTCCATACATAGTTTTCAAAATATCGAGGAAATTCATTCGAGTATTTATTCAAGAAGTATCGAAAAACGATGAACGTTGAATTTTAATCTATCCATCAACTCGTTATTCACCAATACAATTTTGTTTATCACAATTTCATGATTTCATTCGCCATAATTATAATAACCAATGACCAATTAAATTTAGATTCAGCAAATCTTTTAACATTCGCATTATGGGAATTGTGACGTTGAACGTATACTGGGAAGAAAATTAGAATGAATTCAATAACATATTTCATAGCAGAAATTTTCGATGAATATAGCAATACTTTGTGTATATTCTACTTTTTTCCCAATGTAAATTCCAAGTCTCTGGCCGCAATGACTGCACTCAAAGTGGATAATTACTATCGTAAAAACACAATCTAATTTTGAAATTGTTTGAAAATTTATTAGGATGTCATCAAAAATCACATCTCTGGTGTGATTTTGTTCCACGAGACATTGTATCAAAAAGCTGATGATGGAAAAGCATTCACTGAATTGATGAAAGAACGTAATATTATTCCGGGAATTAAAGTTGATAAAGGTGTGGTGCCATTATTTGGAACTGATGATGAATGCACAACTCAGGGTCTTGATGATCTTCAAGCTCGTTGTATACAATACAAAAAGGACGGTTGTCATTTTGCTAAATGGCGTTGTGTATTGAAGATCAAGGGAAATACATGCCCAAGTAGGTTGGCAATACTTGAGAATGCCAATGTTCTTGCTCGTTATGCATCAATCTGCCAAAGCGCACGAATTGTACCAATTGTTGAGCCTGAAATTCTTCCCGATGGTGATCATGATCTTGCACGTTGTCAACAAGTAACTGAAGAAGTTCTCGCTGCCGTTTACAAGGTAATTAAATGTATTGAGTACATACATATCAATATTATATACTCCTGTTAATTTTTTATTAGTTTTCATAAAATTATTGAGCAATGAATGTTTGATAAATTATTTCTATGTGAATCTTCAAACTAACATGGAAAAGACTGCACAGCGAATTTTTTATACAGATATATGAAAAATTAGATTTCTATCGGGATGTTTTTTTCTATCAACAATATTTAAGGAATTAATTTAAACTTCACGGTGAGCGTTCGTAACACAGCGGTATTTCCTTCCAAATCAATTGAAAAAAAAAATCCCCAATCACAATATGGTTTATTATTTTTTATTTCTGTATCTTGAACCAATTTTTGACTCTCAATTTCTGGTGAAATGTACACAAATTGTGTTATCGTTGAACTTGTAAGACATGTCACTGAAAATTTCTACTGCGGCATCGAACAGTCTCTCTACCTATGGTAATTGAGAATCAAAAAATGAATGTTATTTATATTTTTAGAAGATTTTACCATCTTTTTTATGTCCAATTATCATGGTAAAAATTATTGATGCCGCCAGTCGAAAAAATTAGCCATCATGGAGCTTTGTCACCCGGGAACTGAAATTTTGTATTTGCAATTTTCCTCCTCAATAAATTTGATGAATTGAAGATACCAACGTCTCTCGAGCCTTCACCGTGATGTTCCCCGTTAGCACAACCATATGTTTCTATGTTTGCATGAGAAGCTGATTAATTATTATCGTTTGGTCAATTAATTGATTTTTTGATATCACTTAACAGGCTTTGAATGATCATCATGTCTACCTCGAAGGTACTTTGTTGAAACCAAACATGGTGACACCTGGACAGAGTTGTCCGAAACGTGCTACACCTCAAGAAATTGCTTCGGCAACTGTGATCGCTTTGCAACGTACAGTTCCCCCAGCAGTTACTGGCATTACTTTCCTCAGCGGTGGACAATCTGAGGAGGAGGCATCCGTTAATCTCGACGCCATCAATAAATTCCCGGGTAAAAAACCATGGGCACTTACATTCAGCTATGGTCGCGCTCTCCAGGCTTCCGTTCTTCGTGCGTGGGGCGGTAAAGCTGAACAGGTTGCTGCCGGCCAGGAGGAACTCATCAAGAGAGCCAAGGTAAACTTCATATTATTGATTCGATCATTTATTTTTCTTTCCCCGTCTTTATATATCACTACAATATGATTTTTATATTTCTCGTTAGGCTAAGTCCATTTGTTCTACAATTGGATGATGAACTAATATTTATTCGTCCGACAATTCAGAAATATTAATTTTTCTATCGATGCGAAAGTATCTATGAAATGAAATTCTTCCGACAGGTTCGATAGATCATGTAGTTTAATTGATATGATAGGACGAAAATGCATTGAAATGAATTCAGTTTGATTTGTTATTGGCATTATGTCTCACAAAAGACTCTGCCAATCATGAGTGGGAGTATCGTATTTCGAATCAACTTTATAAATTGTATTCGCACCTGAGATTCCGTAAATTCTGATTTTTACTGTAGTGAGAATACTTACATATTAAATTCAATCAATGAATGTCAGCTCTTATGTCACTTACTGCAATTCCTCACACTGTTGAATAAATATGGGATACTCGGATGCTTTTAGAGGGTTTCCTAAAGTTTAAATATAAAAATCGCGGTTTCGCTTGGAATAACAATATCCTGGAACATTTCATATTTTTAATAACATGGCCCCTCGCCTGTATGATGATAAAAAAAGAACTGACAACGATTCAACCCGTATTTTAACCATGAGAATCTCTCACACTATTTTCCGAAGTACCCGGGTACCCTTATCAAATTTCGGCATAAATTCGGATTTCTACTGACATATTCTTTTAAAGGGTTGAAATATAAAAGTTCTTGACTATTCCCAAACCGTGCTTATAAACACGAATCCATATTTTTATTTTCTTTATTTAATATTGCTCTAGAAAAAACTCCAGCTAGGCAACCAGGCCACTCGGTTATTGAACAGTGGCATAATGGAATTTAGTATCGATCTAATTAACTTTATATTGGGAACATGAGAAGACGTCCGGCATCAATAATCTCGAAATCGGTCGATTAATTAGTATTTGACCAGGCGGGGTGATTTTTTTTACTGCAATATCCTTTTCTTAACCCATTAACGCCGAAGAATCGTGTTTTCTCTCTAATTTTCAAGCTAGATTCTTATCATCGAAAAAAAATAATTTTCAAATAAAAAATATGTTCCCTAGTATTTTCGAGTTTCCTCTTTCCCGAATCCGGAGTCAAAATTGAGTTTTATCCATTAGAAAAGGATTATTGGAAAAAAAAAATGTCTTCGATTTTCTCGTTTTTTTTTGTTTAAAAATGGCCATATTTTTTTTTCAAATGGACAAAACTCAATTTTGACCCCGGATTCGGGAACGAGGAAACTCGAAAATACTAGGGAACATATTTTTTATTTGAAAATTATTTTTTTTTTATGATAAGAATCTAGCTTGAATATGAAAAAAAAAAAACACGATTCTTCGGCGTTAATGGGTTAATGCAAAGTTAAGGAACGATTCTTTTTTCATCCGTGTATTGACATAAGGGTGAAGCAAATATGTTATTTATAATAAGAATCGAGTCAATTAATGGCATTTTGAGGTCACTACATTGATATCATCGGACGAATAGATACCATTCAGTTGTCCAATTTGCGAATGAGTGCTTCACATTCATTAGAGCCGCTTGTCGAATGCCTATAGATTACTCTGATATCTTGATACTTTTATTTAATGTTTTTCTATGTAACCAATTTTACTTTTTTGTCCTCTCCAATTTTCGTGTATTGTAAACTGTTTTTTCGTAGTTTTGTAATTGACACGAGTTCAAAGGTACACAGTAACAAGGTATGGGAGAATAAAAACTAAAGTTCAGCTGGCACGATCAATTATGCGAGAGTGTGTGTTCATATTGTAATTATGATCAGCAACATACACGCTCCTTCATTATTTATTCTCTCGTCCTCTTTATTGTACAAAGAACCTGTGAATTCGAAAGTTTCCTTTTCCGTTTTTCAACTATCATTTTTTTTCTCATTTATGTTATGTAAAATTTGTAGATAATTGACCAAATTTAAATGTTTTTTATTGTATATTGTAGTTCTGATTCTCTCTCAGTTTGGTTTGGTTTTGCTTTTTTTTTTCTAATCGATTGGAATTAATTACTGTTTTTTTGTTTTCTTTTTCGTTTAGTATAGTGCATGTGTGTTTCTATTGTATTTGATTGTTTAGGCAAATTCACTGGCATGTCAAGGCAAATATGTTGCTGGCAGTATCGTGAGCAAAGCTGCCACTGTCAATCTTCACGTCAAATCCCACGCCTATTAAATACTCAATGTCACAATATTAAAATTATCTTTTATTCCTAAATACTTTTTTCTTGCATTTAACCGCCTTCATTTCCGTAAGTATTCTTTTTATCTGTATATAATTTCTCTTGATTTTTCTTCTTGTATTCTCATTCAGTCGGCACACATCTATCTTTTATTCTGCGGTAGATTGTTGCTTCTATTATTAATTTGAAATGAATTTAATTGTATGAATATGATACTCGGATAAATTATGGGATAACATATATCTATGAGGATTCAAAACATGTTAACTTTCTGCAAATTTTTCCTAATGTTTATATTCCACACGATATTCAACGTTCTTCTTATTTTTATAACTATGAAGACGAATGTTTGGGAAGCATTCGGAAAATATTTGTTAGGAAAAAAACAGAGAGAAAAAATGTAGTTTATTTGTATCCTCATAGCTGCATGTTCCCAATTTTTCCAACAGTTACTCTGCTGAACTTCGTAACAGCATTATTTTGTTTTTCTTCTGCAGGCAAACAGCGAGGCCGCACTTGGAAAATACGCTGGGGGTGTTAGTGGTGCTGCAGGTGATTCAGCGTTGTTCGTCGCTAATCACGCATATTAATTTTATCATCGACGAGTCATTGATAATATATAAGAAAAAGAAAATGTATTAGATTCATGCAATTTATTATCGCATGTTAACTGTTGAATCATTAAGTAAAAGTAAAGCAACGAGAAAATGCGACAAAATATACCACAAACCTGAACACATATCTTAATTTTTTTTTCTTTTTTACTTACACTCGAACCAAATACACGAAATCTGTATTTTATTTATTAACATTTGGAGTCTCACGCATTACAACATTGGGAAGTGCGGCGCGATATTGCATGTGTATTTTGTTGAAGTAATCCACTCAACTATAAGGAAATTGGTGTTAAAAATTCAACAAATTTAAAAAAAAAAACGAAAAATTATTGCAAGCAATTAATTGTTCAATTCTAATATCCATGCATAAATAAGTATACATATATAATGATATTATGGATAATTAATAATATATGCGATTGTCATTCAAGTATTGCTTTCGTGTATGAAAATAGAAGAGTAAATGCAGGAAAATCACCATGATTATAAATGTGTTATTTGCTAGTTCATGTAAGTATTTAAAGATGAGATTACAATTATAATATCCCATGATATTTATTAAACGCCAAAACATCATGTTTATCAGAAAATATTATTATGCTGTCTTGGTCGTTGCTGATTAAAGTAACGAAGCAATCGACAAATCTATTATTCATATAAATATAATGATATATAATAATATCGATCATATAAGAGCAAAATGATATGTATATTCATGTTGTCTGATATTCTCACTGTACTCTAGGTCACCAAATACACTGTGGAGGGTTAATTTCTTCTTATTCCATAAAACCAATGTAATTCCCATTTTCTTTATTTTTTCCGTGAGTAATTCGAGAACCACGATGATCACTGAAAGATAAATACATAAATTCTTGATGAATTAGTTAAATCCTGGTTCGGATTGTGAAAAATTTATATACGAATTAAGCGCAATCATGTCAAACTAGATGAACAAAATTATGGGAAACTCCAGCTGAGGATAATCTGAAAGATTTTTGACTTCACTCCAAAAATTAGATCTCTGCAATAATTGGGGATAGAAATGCGAATGAGGATGCAAGTATTTTATTATTAGATGACCCAAATTTTGACATTATCCAATTTGAAAATTTCGAACATGATCAAAGATATAAAGCTCTCAAAGAATGTTTGTTGAAATATTTTGTCTAGCTGGAGACCATCATCATGATGAGACAGCTGTTCCGGAAAGACGAAATTTCTTATCAAAAGTCTCATTTCGATTGTTCGTGGCGGTTTAACAAAACATCAATTTTTTACATGACGACATTTTCAACAGAATAATCGAAATTTTGCGACTACAAAAATAGCTATGAAGTTCAACTTTTGTAGTCAAATAACCATCGACAACTATTGTATATTTTCGTGGGAAGACGAACATCTTTATGAAGGGAACAACAGATTTGGGGAAGTTGAGATCAGTGATTTCGATTATCGTACGAACAAGTTCACTTTTAATTTGGGACAATTCAGGATGACTTCGCGCAACCTTTCCAACGTCGGTATGATATCTTAACTATATCATTTGGTCTGACGTTTCCTTCTAAAGTTTTCAGTGGACATTAATTTTGCATAATGGACTACAAACCCATTCGCAATCCCTGTATTTTACGACTTTCCAAAAAAATCGGTTCACATCTTTTTATACATAGTACTTCATGACTCTTATCGCGAGGCACGTTCATTTTAATTTCTTATCAATGCTTCTAAATACACCATATCAAACGCACATCTGTAATTCTCTAAAGATTGTTCATATATTGGAATGATCACGATGATGTGAGAAATCAAGATCGCAAACTATCAATACATTTGTCAAACTCAAGGTCATGCTACAATGTATAGGCAAATTATATTTTAACGAGTACATAAGGGGAATTAATATTCGACACACTGCAGTGAAATATTTCATTGAATAAAACTTTAATGATACAGTTTATATCAAAATTTATTGTTTCGCCAATGTTCTACTATAATTTGTTGGTTATCATCTCGAGTAAACAGAGTATAATTGTTCTATTATTATGAAACTATATTAACCTTATTTTTACATGGACTATTCCAATTGCCTCAAATGCCAAAACAAAGGTGAAGCAGCAAAAGAAATCATATAAAGAATGAAGAACACAATATACTTTATCAAACTTTTACCATTTGAATTCCGTCGCGCTTGAAAATGTAGATTGACATAACCTCAATTTGGACAAATGCGACATCTATATATATATACATCCTATAGCATTATTTCTTCAATAGAAGTTAGTTGGAGTTATCCAATCACATTCAATTAATCGAAGAAAATATAATATTGGATTGGTAGAAATGGACTCGACTTGACTCGAATCTCATTCAAGTTTTCTTCCAATTCCCGCCAGCTACATACAGTTTTGGTTCCAACAAATACAACGGAAACTACGAATCACTACTGAAATTGAGAAAATTCGATTCAAGTTTGAAATGGCTGGAAACGATCTTTCGAAATGCGCCTTTAAACCTTACCCGCACTCACAAGAAATGACAAAACTGTGGCGTTTAGCGGTTTAGCGTTTATAGGTTGCCTTGGGTACCCCAGGCAACGGTCATTCTCCATTTGACGTAAACAAACTTGGAATAATTGTACTTTCTTGTACTCCACACATACACACATACACACGAGACATTGTGACATTGTCGATAATTAGTTCTAAAACGTGTTACTTATCGTAGTCTACAAATCTTTGATTAACGATAAGGACGAAATCATGACGTCGTTGGATTTAAGGCAACAAAAATTGGAGCAACAAGTGAGAATTTTCTTCGTTAGTTAGATAAATAAATATATAGTTAATTACGTAGAGGGAAAAAAGGAAAAATTGAGCAAAGAAAAGGGAAACATACCGTCGACCTCTCTAACCCTCAAAATTTTCAGTCGATACACGTTATTAATACAATGAATAATTTAGTTAATAAATTCTCTTATTTATTCATTTTTTCGTTTATTAGAGGCAAATAATTGCACAAAAAATGAAACAGAAACGACAAACTGGTGCTGGTGGAATGGTACAAGCATCGAATATACCTGGGCAGTTTAAAAGTCATTCAGCGAAATGGGTTACACCATCAAAAGAAGTTCATGGTAATAAATTTGATTGATTTTCTTGAAGTTTAAATATTTCAGTGGCAATTTGTTGTGAATAATGAATTGATGAATTGATTTCTGAATAGCATATGATGGCCCACTTCAATACAGTTTGTCACCGAACAATCCAAACTTGAGTATACCAAGTGATATGAAGAGTCCGGATACTGAAATTTCAGGTAATATTTAGTTGTTTATTCATTTAGACATTGGTTTATTGTGATATTTAAAACTGAAAAGCGCTGCCGTCATCTTGCGATGAGACCTTTCCTGATTTCGTTTGTTCTACTCTTCATGGTTATATGGTTATATCGAAAGGATATGAAGTGATTGTAATGATTTTTTAGGTTTGTAAAATGTCACAAGTTATGGACCATTTGCGACAATATGTAATTTTTTCATTCAGTTTGTGCTATGAATAATGAAGCAGTGAATATGAGAATGGTTTTTTTTTTTAGTAAATGAATGCTACAGCAAATAATAAACAATAGGTCTGCGTTCTGATGTGCAAATGAGAATGTAGCAGATTTTCAGGTCAGTGATAACAAATCAGGTGTTGAAATCCAAGTGAGGATAATAGCGGAAAAAGCCGATGAGCCGAATTAAAATTAAAAACGTCAGTCAGAATCATAAACCAACGAACAAAGAGTATATCTAATATGATAGTTCCATAATATGAGAAATCCGCTTCCATTTTAGTGGCTGGCAAGTATCAATATTTGTGTACATGAACTTTCGGGAAATTCGTTTTTCAGAAAAAATGTATGCACCGACTGGTAACCCCCCTTAACCCATTCTGGAAAACCACTATGTTACTTTTTGGATCTTGAATCGGGAAGGTGAATAAACGCATTTTATCGAGGTTTTGAGACATAATTATTTATCGTGAAAAAGTATAACGATGATGATATTTTTATATGGAAATAAATTGAATATATGAATACAATAAATGCAAAAAAATTAACAAATCGAAAGAGGGAAGAAATTAAAGGAAAAAAGCCCACCAAAACAATTCATAAATATTTGAAGTATGACATAATTATATATGAATTTCCTGGGGAAAATATACAAATAATGAAGTCATTATTGCGTAGATGATACGTACGAATGTGATATGAGAGCAATGATAAATACATAGATTATTGAGTGACAAGTCATGGAAGATGGAATCGTAGGCGACTATCTTTCTAATGATTCTCAGTATGTAGTTATGAAAATGAGACATTTGGCTCTCCGGAATTTCAGTGAGAGTTTTATCAGAATATTCAGTTTCGTTGAAATGGTTGAGGAATCCTATTTTCGAATTACCAACCATCAAACTAAAATGTCGTGCATTTATTCTCGTTCAGTTTTCACTTCTCGAAAGAAGGTGATTTGTGAGATATTGAAATAATGCTGGGACAAGTGACAACCACGACGATGAAGATAATGCGAAAGCGAAATTGGATAATGGATTTATGGTCAATAGAAGTGTGGAACTTTATGAATCATACAATTAATGAAAATCGTTACAATTACATTTCATAACCATTTTGTTCCGCTATAAGTATTTCAAATCCTATATAAATATTTCAGGACTTCCAAAATATGCACAGTCTTTTGAAAAAAAAACCAAAAAGACCTGCCTCTTTCCAGAAAATATTCTTATCAATGATTAATATTATAAGAATTTAAAAATGTTCACACAATTATCGCGGGGCATCATAATATCACTACAAAATAAAGCAATTAAATTGAAACATGGTGTGATTGTGGAGAGGTCGTCTTCAAGTTTGGAGTTATACGAGTAATCATGTTTACAGAAATAAGTGGAGAAGGTGGATTCGAAGGTGGTATGGAAGTTGGTGATTGCGCTGATGAAGAATCATCGCCTCTGGACAATAGACTGCCAATTGAACCAATCACATGTCGTTCACCACTTCGCGTCGCACCGTCAGACGGCTCAGATGCAGTCATTATCAATAGGGAAAATAATTCTAATGTGAGGAGTCAATTTTTCTGACACTTAAAAAATATGAGCAAAAATACAATATATCCACATTAACTACATTCCACTGATTTGGCGAAACCGTTTTTCAATCATTTTCTCCTTTTATCTTTCTTCAGAGTCCAGAGTTGGAGGGAAATGTTGAGGGTAATATTGAGCAATTTGTTATTCAACCTGCGAACAAAAAAATGCATTATAAATGTCGTATAACACGAGACAGGAAGGGAATGGATCGCGGACTCTATCCAACATATTTTTTACATCTTGAACGAGATTATGGAAAGAAGGTAAATAGACATTTGAATATTACTGAGAAAACAATTTTGCTGGAGCAACGGAGTGTATTTGATTGTTAGGAATTCAATCAACGTGGGTCTGGGCGAGTTTTTTTTCGAAATATGCGAATAAATGATGCGCGTTGGGTTCGATATCATGATTGATTGTATCTGGTATGAGTGTTTGTCCAGGTTTTTTATATCCTTGTGCGAATGTGAATTCTTCCAATGAAAAAACTTGATCTGCAGAGGCCTAGTTCCATATATGGTAAGGTACAGACCAGACCAAATGAAATGTGTCTGCTATATATGGAAAATAAAAGGCTGGAAAACCATCTTGTAATTGAGAAAACAACTACATTACGATTGAATTTTTATAGTTTTAATTGATAATATGCGAAGTATGTGAAATTAATCAGCAAAATCGTTTCGAAAATGGTCGAAAAAGAATATTGACTTCAGAAATATGGGAATAACGTTTGTCACAACTCGCTTCAAAGGATGAATCGAATCATTCACCACAGAGTTAATAATTTTTGAGAACAACAGAATTGTTTTCTCAGTAATGGGTTTAAATGTTTCACTGAATATAATTCATCTCTTTCTTCTGTCTGCTTCACCATCAGGTTTTTTTGCTCGCTGGTAGAAAACGAAAAAAAAGTACTACGAGTAATTATCTAATATCAACAGATCCAACAGATTTGTCGCGAGGCGCCGAATCATTTGTTGGAAAATTACGATCAAATTTACTTGGTACACAATTTACAGTTTATGATAGTGGTTACTCATTGATGAAGGATGATAAACATGAGGAGAGATCCAATCCGCGACAAGAATTGGCGGCTGTAGTCTACGATACAAATGTCCTTGGATTCAAAGGACCACGAAAAATGACAGTCATTATTCCTGGTATGACTGTGGATCAAAAGCGAATTTCAATTTGTCCCCGAGATGATTCTGAAACTTTGCTCGGTGAGTTTTCTCTTCTTTTTTTTCATTCATATTCATCATTCATTCCGAAAAGGATTATGGATGGGCCAATTATTTTTCATTAATGTATAAATTTTTCTATTCAATTGAAGAATGTTGGAAAATGAAAAATATGGATAATTTAATTGAATTGCACAATAAAACACCAGTGTGGAATGATGATACACAATCATACGTGCTCAATTTTCATGGACGTGTTACCCAAGCGTCGGTGAAAAATTTTCAAGTCGTTCATGACACTGATAGTAAGTAATAAATGTATGTAATGAATCAAGTCTTCGGGTGGAAATTTACGTTCGGTGTCAATCAATTTGTCCAATTTTGTCGCGTATTATCCATCGTTTTTTTTTTTTTTTTGTATAACACAAAAAGAAGACATATTTTTTGTCGATGATTTGATAATTCTGAATTAGAATGGAACATAGGATGGCAAGAATATAATTACTCTCAGAAGAAATCTTTGGATTTCATTAGTCCATATATGAAACAATTATACATCAATTTAACATCGAAAATTGATACTATTTTAATATTGCCGAACACCTGATATGGCTCCTCGTTTCGAATCATGGTTGATTGGAAATCGTCGTTTAGTAAAAAATTGAAATATGCTCCCCGTCCCAGTTACTTTTGAGCTCGGGTACGACGGATTAAGTGATCTTCATCAAATAATCAATCGAAAAATATGCATTTCTTCATTATAATCAAATATAAATTAGACAAGAGAGCTGAACGTACATTTTCGGTAGGACGTTTCGTGTATACGGCTTGGATGAAACCAATAGGTTGTACTTATTAATTTGATTTAACTCGACTTTACTCGACACTAAACTGAACGTATGTACCTCTTTACTCTCGACACGTTATTCATTCGTTTTTCATCCATATTCAAGCGGTATCGAGTGAAAGAACCATAAAAATAAAAAAGTTATACCATCCGCTGTCTTGTAAATGGAATTCCCCACATATGCAATCTTTTGGTTTCAATCGTGCCATATGGTCTAGAGTTTTTCTATGTCATCATTAATTTTGTTATTTATCCGTGTGTTAGCTGACTATGTCGTGATGCAATTTGGTCGTGTTGCCGAAGATGTATTTACAATGGATTATAGATTTCCCCTGTGCGCACTTCAAGCGTTTGCCATTGCACTAAGCAGCTTTGATGGTAAACTCGCTTGCGAATGAACGCATTGATAAACAGAATGAACAAACAACTAAACGAACAACAAATTGGAACAATGTGGAGCATAACCTTACCAAATAAATAAAAAAGTTATAGAACATTTCATTGAATGGAATATTGTTGCAGAAGGTATGTAAAACATTCCAGAGGACAATCAATTAAGTTTAAGAAACAAAGATTGAATAATGATGAGCGGTGAGTGCAAAGACACATCAAAATTCCTGAGATAGCATTCAAGTTGTCCTGAATAATTAGGAAAAAGGACGAGAAAAAGCAAGATCTGTGTTCAATTTTAATTTCTACGTAATAAGAATTTTTAGATTTTATCTCGTTTGATGGGACAATTTATTGTCAGGACGATTGGAGGAACTCTATTTGCTCTCTACTTTCTTATTTTATTCCCGTGCTATTGATTCAATGTCTTGATCATTTTTAGTATTGTACATCATTGTATCTGCTATTTTTTTTCTTCATGTGATTATTTATCGATATATTTGTTGTTAGGGAACTATTTAAACATTTGGCTCGGAGAATTATTTAGCTTCTAGGATTATATAGAATTTAACGTTGATCTCAAAACGTGTGCCTTTCGTGCAAAAACTTTTGTTTTTTCATATCTTATTATAAATTCTCATAATGTGTCATATATCACATCATATTAATTAATTGCCTACAAATAAATAATCGAAATCAATTTTTGAATCACAATTTTTTTATTTGTTTAAACACATACACGTTTGCAATACTTTATAAAATGGTGGAGAAAGAAAAAAAGTAAATAAATTAAAAGCCGTTCACTTTTGCAATCACAATATTAACGGAAATAATGAATAAAACAAATCATATATGTGTTCAATATCGGGAATTGCAGTTGAATATACATATTGTATACACACATATTGACTCAAATATAAACGCGACAGTATTATCCGTGCGAGAATTTTCAAATTCAAGAAATGGAAAATAGACAAAATCTGACAAACAAAAACTGATTAGATAAATTTATACTGAAAAGTAGGAAATTGTGTATTATATATATAAGATGAAAACTTTAGCCATATAGTCGTTTTTAAATAATCAATTAATCGTTGTTGAATTCCAGTCCTTTGTATTGTGAAATAATATAATGATTTGTAACACATGTTTCTAATCTTGAAACAAAAATTACAAATTTTTGTCAATCAATCACTATTATTACACATTTTATATTTTTTTAGTTCAGTCTTTCCATCATATCATCTCTGTTTCCGATCACTTTCTTGATATAATCACTTGTAATTGAAATATATGGAGTGCGTCTAGTCGATCGATTTTCATTAGATTCGAACATTAATTATTTGATGCGTAATAACAATAATTATTTGATGCGTACGAACAATAATATTAATAATAATATTGATGATTAATTGAAAGACGGAAAAAACCAGTGTATGAGTGTATAAGAACGTTTATAGATTTTAAGGCTGTATTGTAATATTCAAGACGAAACAAAACAATGAAGATGTGAAAAAGGTGAATCGAGAAAAAAAAAAATTAAAAAAAAAAAAAAGATCACACAAATAGTTAC
Source organism: Zele albiditarsus (assembly GCA_958496275.1). Classification (NCBI taxonomy): domain Eukaryota; kingdom Metazoa; phylum Arthropoda; class Insecta; order Hymenoptera; family Braconidae; genus Zele; species Zele albiditarsus. Next base: position 3,139,119 of record OY292414.1, on the reverse strand, counting down.
AATATTAACACTCGATTATTATTATATAATGTCAATGGTAAAATAAAGATGAAAAATGATAACGAGTACATGAATACTATGAAAACGTGTATTATTTATTTGCAATTTTATTGAGTTTAAAAAAAGAAAGGAAGTAAAAAATAATACTAATAATAGAACGGAACCACGATATTGTTATTGTGAGAATGACTAATTAAAGTCGTTATTATATTATACTATATATATATATATAAACATTAATATAGGTATAAAATTCACTGGTGCTCTCTGTTTCTCTCACGCATTCATGTATACATATATATATATAAAAAAAAAGCAACAAACAAAAATTCATTTATGAGTTAATTAGAGCGTTAGAAAAGGCACTTATTTGGGGAAATGCGTATTATTCATCCCTTCTGGTCACCATCAAAAGATGATCAGGAATATTCTACTTTTCTTTCAATAATTATATGTAATGTATGTCTTTCGTTATCAATATTTACACTGGGGGTTGTGTTCAAATCCGTACGAATTCATTCATTCCTTTGCTATCCGAAAATTTGCCATGAAAATTCTCATTTTCCCTTCTTTTTCCGATTTAATCCTATTCTCTCTGTTATAAATAAGCTTTAACTAACATTTCCATTATTTAACGGGGCGAATGTGTCGATAAATATTCACGTCGTTGAATATTTATAGTCATGTATTAATGATACCAACCACGAATGTTTTATTAAGGCGATGGAGATAAGTGTATATGCTCGTTTATAATGAGTCCGACACTGGCGATATTGATATCAACTTCGTAACACAGTCGCCCTGTTTCATGGAAAAGTCAATTGTGACACGGATCCAAATGGATCAACGCATATTGTATGATCTATTCATAATACAATTATTTTTTCTCTTGCTAACTGATAATTGGATATGTAGACTTCAATTATTCCATCGCCATTCATCATTGAACTCATTAACTATCAATTCTGTTATAGTATAATATATATATAAAAATAAATTTTCAATGATGAAAAAGAAAAACTGATTTGAAAACTGCGGTCGATATATGGGCTGAGTTTGGGAAGCATTGTATTTAAATCTACTGAGAACATCCTACCTACAAATTCTTTTTTTTTTTTCCATTACTACCAGGCTGCTGAGTTTGCCAAAGCAAAAGACAAAAAGGACCATTCATGGCTTATTTTCATCGGCAGTGTGCAATGTTTCCACTCCTCAATAGAGACATTCATCACTAATTTCCTTCTAACTTTTTTTTCCTTTCATTTATGTTGAGATTCAATGCTTCAACCATATAAGATCATCGAAACGAAAAAATAAATAACTAAGAAAAACATCAGAAAATATTTTTCTTGACTTCAACATGACTTTTAACATTGGCGCGTGAGAACCTTGGAGCTGGTATGCGTGACGCTGGTCGTGGAATACCACTAATTGCTGTCGTACCACGATTCACTGGTTGACGTATACCAGATTTGGGTTCAGGAATCCTCGGTGGTTTACGTAGCATCTAAACAGTCGAAAAAAGAATTTATTAGTTAGAAAGAAGAAAAAAAAATTCCAAAATCAAAACCATATTAGAGAAGTAAAAACGAAAAATGAATTGCACTTTTATATGCTCTCGGTATACTATATTGCTGGATGCCTACGTGAGTCATCAATTGCGATATTCTCAAACCGGATATTTTTAATATTGATACCAAACAAAAAGTTAGAAACTGCTATATAAATTCGATTAAAGTTTTGCATAGCCATTTTCTCACATTATTCAGTTTTTAACGTAGCCGTTCTTGCTGTGGGGAACCGTAATACGATTTTTAATCATGGGGTTGATACGTTATTTCAATCAAAAATCGCGAATCCGCATTAATATAGGATCCTTTTTCACTAGCACTAACTCGTTCAAAAGTGTCTACGTTTTTTTTTAAATCAAAATTCCATTGTTTGAAAAAATAATATCTTTGTTCTTTTCCTGTTTGACTCGGTATAACTGACTTTCATGATAATGGAATAGTATTCCATTGCAATTAATCATTTGTTGTGTTTCAATTCCCCGGTCGATAAGATTCGAATTGGTTATTATGTCTTCGGAGGGTATGCGAATATAATGAGATATTAAAGAGGGACACAATTAAGTTAAGTATTATTTCAATCAACTATCGGTATATAATTGAGTAGATAAAAAAAATATGGTATCTCCCAATTTCAAGCTGATTAAATAATCGACATTAGATCAGGCAAGGTGATTCTTTTTCTTTTAGAAACACACTTTTTCTCAATTCAAATCCTGAAAGAAAAATGCCCGAGTAATTGAAATCAATCACCGCAAATCAGTTTTTTCCTCAAGAGAGGGGATACTTTCACTTAGTGAAGATTTTCGATTTCACATTTACATGCCAATCATTTCCACCAGTCGATATTTTCAAATGCTATAAGTATAAAAGTACAATCACTTTTATCTTTCTATATCCTCAGTGTATATTAGCAAGGAATAATTGTGACAGCATACGTCAGTAAAAAAGAAATTCGATCCCAATAATTCAATAGATGCATTGAAAAATCACTCGAATTCTTATGTGGACCCTTCTAGGTCTATATTTCTTTCGATTATATGGAGGTAAACAGTCTTGTGTTGAGAGGAAAGACACAAGAAAATGATATTGTAAAATGCAAAGTGATTTCAAACAATTGAACTAAGTGAATAAATTAATAATGGAATTACCATCAATTTTCTTTGCTGTTCGCTCTCAACAGGTTTGATTATCGTTCTATCTTCGGCTGAATGATCGTCAGCATTAGCATCCAATAATTGCAATGACTCGGCAGGACTCAAAATTGGTGAGCTTGTCTTGACCGTTGAATCAATGCTACCTGGTGAACTTCCGCGACTACCCAATGTTTCAGAGCCTTTCAAAATTGGTGATGGTAAATCTGTTTGATCCGACACCCATGTATTCTCTAAAATTCGCCTATCCACCATGGACTCATTTCTTTTCAAACTCTCCTCTTGTCTTCGAACAATTTTATGCAGTTCATCAATATTCATTGTACGTCGAGAATATGAACTGTGACTGCTGTCTGAACATATGGACAATCTATCATCTAAATCAGGGGCACTGTGTGCAGATTGTGTGCTCTCAATACTCTCAGTCGATCCACCAGACTCCAAATAATCTGCATTACTTGTTGGACCATCCAATATTTGTTCTGAACCACATTTCGATAATTTTGCCACTGAATATAGTTTACTTGTCAATGATGGGTCGCCATTTCTGATTTGTCGTTGACGATTGAAACCGAAATTCGATATCCTTGTTGGTATTGTCGCAATCTTTAATGCATTTGATGATGTTAAATTAGGATTGGATTTTTGTAAACTTTGCGGTAAACGTGAAAAATTTTTTGGAGCATGCAATTTACGTGGTATTTGCACATTAGCTTTTATTCCTGAGAGATTCTCCATTGACTTGGCTTGACTATCGACAACAGCGGGACAATCATCTTGAGGAATAATATTCGTGCTCCTAATTCGACTTATTGCTGTTGGATTTTTGCGATATGTTTGATAACGATTAATCATTGTAGGTGGATTTGGGACGACAAAATTTTGATCATAAGTCGTATCTAATTGTTGTGAATTTTTTTTCTTCATTTCCATTGGATTTCGTCGATATGTTTGATAACGATTTGTTGGCGGTGGCATTGAAGGCACATTTTCATCGTAAGTTTCATTCAATTGTGTTTCAGTAATAAATGTCGAATTGATTGAATTCAATTGTTGATTGTTAATCGATAATGGCGATTTGAACGTTGTATTAAATGTATTTGATGGATCTGGTGATGTTTGATACGTTTTATTAATTTTATGGTTTATTTCTATTGACCGTGGCGATTCATTTTCATTTGCTAAGTATGTTGTGTTGAGTGACTCTAATGTTTCAACACTATCAATTGATGTTTTATTCGAATTCTCACTGTGCTTTGGTGATAATGTTAAAGTTGAATTAATTGATTCATGCGATGACGAACTACCAGCGTCGAATGTCGCATTGTTTTTAACTTCTGTTTCCTCTTCATCAACAATATCCAAACTCTCAACATATTTATCATTTTTCGATTCCGTTTCTTTTATCACAATGTAACTCAAATGATTTGATTCACATGAATCAGTATCAAATGTTTCATTAACAATATATGAATGTGAATTTAATGCATGTGACAATTCATGTGACGTAAATGTCGTGTCTATTTTTTTCGTAGCTTTCTTATCATTTGATTTTATTGTCGAAAAATCGAATGTATCATTATTACCAGTAATAGTTTTATCGAATTTATCAGTACTATAATTTGCATTTCCAATAACTGAGACATTTACATTATCTCTACCGAATGCATCAGAGAAATTTACCTCAGATATGTCATTAAAAATACTTGTATGCATCATTGATTCAGTTAAGATTTGTGAATCGGCCATTCCAATGGTTTGATTTATTGAATGATTGTTGTCATCTCGCGCATAAATTGACGACGATGATGTAGACATAATTGATTGACGTGTTGCATTGGCTAAAATAGTTTCATTAAATTCCGGTGCTTCCATATTAATAAAGGAATCAATTCCATTTGATTGTGACATATTGAGAAATGCCTCAAGGCTTTCGTGGCCTGTTGTTGTATGTCCAATATTGCTCGATCCTGGCAAAGACAATCTCAACATAGACGGAATCATTTCTTCAGTATTTTTATCTGGATTTATTTCCAATTGCCGATTAATTGAATTACTATTCGACGATTTAGCATTATCCAATTTCCAAAGATCATTTTTCACCAACGGTAACGGTTGTGGTGGTGATGTGACTTCTTTTATTGACTCAAAACTCAGCCTACTAAATCTTTTCTTTGGTCTTGTCCATGTACGCGTATCAATCAATCTTTTAGTTGCATTACTAATGCAATCGGCGTTCATGTCATTATTTAAAAAACTTGGTTGCAGCCACGTTCTTATATCATTTACATCAAGTTTCGAGTAAGTATGATTACACTGAAGTAACCTGAAGGACAAAAAATAAAATGGCAAATGGTTATAAAACATATTTCATCATACAATTCAATGGAAATGCGAAATGAATTTTCGATCATTCGATAACTCACCATCGCTCTTGATCATTCAAATCAATTGCAGATATATCAATGATGTCGTTCAACGCTACATCATCAGGATTCAAAGCGACTGCACCATCCTCATGTCTCATTTCACTTGACATATTGTCAGAACTGTTATTTATGGATTGTCAGGTTATAAATACGAGCATCTGTGGAATAGTATAATGTAACATATAAAAAATAAATTCACGATGATAACATTAATTATATTTTATCAATGACAATCATTCACCGCAATCATTATGATTCATTCAATCCATATAATGATTGCGATTATATGTAATTCACTGACAATTAATTGTCAATTGATAAACGTTAGTGGTATGCACTTAGCTATATATGTATGTGTGTATATAATTACCGATGGTGAGTAACAATTAAGGTTGATAGCGATATGTATAATATAGAATTAATAGCAGACTAGAAACAAACATATAAAGAAATACATAAATAACGATACAATTGATGAAATGTTGAAAAAAATTTAAAAAAAACAACAAAATATCAGGGATAAGACATTCGACTGCACTTTTCGCGCACACGAAGAGAGCCACAACCGTTGGAATTTTATCGGCCCATTGAAACAGGCGAAGAGAGCAACAGATGTATGTATTGTATATATTTTTAGATGTGCCGTTTATTCAGTGCTGCCAATCAAAGAGTAATGAAAGATTGGCAGAGAATGGTAAAGGATCGAAGTATGATGGGCAGGAGGGAGGGTGGAAAGGAGCGAGACGATAAAGTGAAAGAATATCAAAATGGCGACAATTTGTGTGGTTGAACGAGTCCGCCATATTTTGAAGAAGAAATTGCGCGAGATGAAAAATGTAGCGACACCTGTGGCCTTGCCTTGTAGTTATATTTAACTCCTATCAAAGTATGGAAAGAAATTGTGGGGGGGCAGCATTCTAATTCTCCAAATTCGCGAGATGTGTGATATTGTTTTGATGTATCAATCAAATTTGTTCAGCAATTTCTCATCATCTACATTAAAGAACGACTGAATTATTGGGATCATGCATGGTCTGACTGAAAAAGAATAGTAAGCAAATGAACTGTTGAACGAACACATAATACTCTTATGGACATCGAGATATCATTTTTATACAATTTATACTTGATTCCCAACGTATTTCTAGAATTGATGTATATTTACTGCGAGATCAATTCGAACTATATAATTGTATGTTAGATTCGATCCACCTTGTATTTGATATGGGCTATTTTATTGATATATAACTCACGAAACGGAAAAATTGAACTGATACTTATTTTCTCTGAACTAAATTTATCAAACAAACGATTAATTGTTTTTCGATACTTTCATTATTTCTCAAATTCATTTGATTATAAACATCAGTGTTGTATTTCATGGCGTGAAACGGCTAACAGTATGCCATGCATACTTAATTACTTACGCATAAAATTCAGCATTTTCATCTGATGGAGAATGAAATCGATTCCAATAATGCAAAATAGTTCCTTCTCATTGTTATTAACGTTACTAACCATTGAGTTTACAACTCACGATATTGTGATACGAAAACGAACAGGGGGAGATGTAACAGAGGGATGACAGAATGCGGAACTATAATTTTCACCGATTTTGACATTTGTAGAGCTGTGTCGAATGCACCTCACTGTGTTGGCCTGAATTCGATGTACGACCATTGCGTTGCTTGTATGATATAATTCTTTCTTCGGTAACTGTAGAAGTATTCTTGGCACGTGGTAATGTGAATTGAAGGTGACGTGAAGAGGATTGGGAATTGGTACACAGTGAAATGGAATGACAATTGATGCTTTCATTTCAGAATATTCGAACGCTTTGAGTTATCTGGTGGTCCTGAAAAGGACAGATTGCGCTCGCACAAGAGCTGATGACTGGATCTTTGATGGCTGGATATGTCCGAAACCATTTTCTCTGTTCATTGGCTCTTCTACTCGTACGACTCCTGTTTCGTTGTGTACCGTTCTTGATGGCTCTAAGGAATGCAGTCCTTGTTTCACGCGTGCCAGGCATGTTCCTTAATGGATCACGTGTTACTCTCAACCTGATTGCTTCCTCACACACATTCACGAATTTAGTTTTGCAAACCTGTTCTTTATTCTCGGCATCCTGAGACCGTGTGCACTGGCTGATGTGTTTATCGTCCAATGTACATTAGAATATCAAATGCATGACGATGTTACCTTGACCACTATCATAGGTGTCTGCCAAGTATTCACACAATTTCGAATAATCTGCTTCAGTTACTTCCATCTCAAATTTCCGGAATGCTTCAAGTGTTTCCAAAGGAAAGCCTTGGGGAAGAGATTGGATTCGATAGTTAAATCGGGAGATTGGATTAAAATGTGGATGGCGAGAATCCGATATTCCAGGGCTGCAGGTCAGCTTTAATTGGTTATGATAAATTTCTGATGGAATATGTCGAAGTGAACGTACGGATAACTCTCGAAACGGTTACGAGTAGATCGCATTTGAGTTGCATTTCCTGGTGGTTTGCAGTTCCGTGGCATGCGTGACATTTTTCGTTTTATTAAGAGAATGACACAGTTATGTAATAAATGAAAACCGAGTGCAGAGACTCACGAAGTTTTGATGAAAGGCCCAAACTTAATTTTGGTAAAGTTGCCCGCACAATGATGTGGAATATCGTATATTTCTATGTTATACCGATGTTGGCCATCTTTAACTTCATTTGGATAGATTATTTTTGTTTATCTATGTGAATACAACTTGTGAGTTGAACACCGATGGGGCTCAGCTAGTCGATTGTGAAAATTCAACTATGGTACCGCATTATATACGAGAGCTGAACATGTTAGGAGATATGGCATAGCCAATAATGGGTCATCGTTACTAGCGCTCCAATTAGCGTGCATTGAATTCCGCCCTTCCAACGGGAGCCGCCACAGACATGGAGTGCGTTCGGTATTGTTTTCAATATTTGATCACAGGTAGAGCTCATGATTGTCCACAACTTATAACATTCATCTGAAATCATGTATAAATCATAAAGTGATGATTTTTCGATATTCATTAGTCTTTTATGTATTCGTTCAACAGTTTATTTGCCTACAATTCTCATCCATTTTGGAACTGATTTTGTATCTCACTAGTTAGACGACGCAACTGAATCGGAAGTGATGGAATTTTAGAATTTTTGTTGCTTCATGTTTGGAAGCATCACGTCAATGAAATATTTGTTGACAAATGGGTTAGCAAACAGGAAAATCATTCAAATAGCTATTGATATCTACTATCATCCAACATATTGAATACCGATCAAACAAAATGTGTCAAACGGATAAAATAATACCGACCAATAAAAAAAGGTGGTTCCATTAAACCCCCGCCACTGTTCTTTAGGCCAATTAAAAATGAATAGTCGGAAAGGGATGGGGAGGGGATTGGGATAAATGTTAAGACATCGAATGGATGCAATCGCCACCTGAAAGCTCTTTCTGTTCATACCGAGCAACGAAGACGGACGTGCCTCGAATAAATTTGTGCATTTACTTTTATTTGAGCACTACGTGTTTGTGACTTCGATTTGAATCTGAAACTATTTTGTTATTGTTTACAATGGCAACACCATCAAAGAAGATGAGGCGTGATTCTTACAATCAAAACTTTGGACATCTATACTTGGTTGTTAATGTCAGCGGTGCTGGAGTTTGTTTATTGTGTAACGATGGAACTCGCTCCACCTGTCCACGTGGAAGCGATATCAAGCGGCATTATGAGAAGAAACATGCGGGATATGACATGGAATATCCGTTGAATTCTGCAAAGAGATTGGAGCAAATTCGACTTCGGAAAGTGGTTGCTGGATTGGTGAATGGTGTGTCGGGAAGTACTTTCAATCTCAACACCATCACTGCGAATCATATGGCATTTTTCACCGCTTACGTCATTGCAAAGAATAGAGAACCGCTGTGCAATTCAGAAATATTTGCTAAACGACTGGTCGGAATTTTCGAAATTATGTACAAGGGAAACGAGAAGAGGGAAGAAATCCTCGACTTCGTCAAGAGCATCCCATTCTCCCGACAATCCATCGCTCAAAAAATTGGATTGTTATCTGCAAACATTCGCCATCAATTTCTTCGGGCCTTGGACGACTGTCAGTGGAACAAGTCACAGTTTTTTTCTGCATAGTCTTTTCCGACCATTCGATTAAAGAACACCTGTTTGCTTGTATACCATTGCATGGACATGCCAAAACCGAAGCAATGTGCAATGCGCTGAAGGCAGAACTGTCAACAGCCAAAGTTCCGCTAAGAAAATTGGTCTCAATCACTGCTGATGGTGCCGCGATCGCTCGTTTTCAGGGGGATCCAGATTTTCCGCAATTCATGGCATTCCATTGCCTCCGTCATAATCTATCTCTGGCGGCGAAAAAACTCGTAGATGTCAGCGTGGTTGAGGATGTAAGCAGGATGATCAATAATGAAGGATCGATGCTTGATCGCTTCTATCAACACCTAACCAACACCGGTGTATTTCTAGAGTCAACAGGTGGGGAATCAAAAGATGTTGATTGGCTGATGAGATTCACATATTTAACCGATATCACAGAAATTATCAACACTACAGACAAGGACATGAAGAGGGACATGAAATTCATCGGCGAGTACTTTGGAAGTTTGGATCGATTGAGAGCATACATGGAGTCTGCGATTGATTGTTTCAAACGCAATGTAGTGCCACACTCATTCTCACGGCTGACTAAAGTGGCAGCAGAGTTGGGAGTACCAAATTTTGATGGGCGTCTAATGTTCGAATATACGAAGAGTTTCCTCAATGCACTCACTATGCGTTTGAAGGATTATTCAGATGTTAGAGCTATTGTCAATTATTTCAAAGAGCCATTTGACAAATCTGTCTGTGCATTTGAATTGATCTCTATTATTGCTAAGCTTCATCCTGTTGATAAGTGTGTACTTAAATTTGAACTCGACGATTTGCGACTTGATAGTAAACTGAGGAAATCGAGGAAAACGGATAACGATATTTGGCGACTAATGGACGACACTGCGTACCCTAATCTCAATATGGTCTACAAAAGAACTCTCCGTTATTTTGGGACGTCATGTTTGAGTGAATCGATATTTCCGAGCCTGAAACACGTGAAGGATGAGCATCTCCAAGCTGTGCGCCATATATCGACGAGTACATATGAGCCTCATCTCGATGAGTTAGCTCGAGGATGGGGGGAGCATAACCTGGAGGAAAAGTAATGCATTCTCTTAGTTTATTCTTGTGACCAATGCGAGACTAGGTTTTATTTAATTAGTCTTCCTTGGTGATATATATTCTCATTCGTTTGTGGATAGATTAGGTTTAATTATTATTCCCTGGTTATACATTTTTATGCATATGTATGTAGATTTGGTATAAGTATTTTCAAGGATTCTTGTACATTCTGATTTCATCATAAATAACTTATGTACAATTATCATTCCAAGATTTGTTCTCTTTGTAGAGTAATGCCCTATTTTCAACCTGATACCGATTTCACATTTCACATCCGCACCCCATCTTTATCCTCTCCTGTGGAAGAAGTCTATCACCTTCCCGTGGTTTCCATCGATCAGTATTCCGTATACTGGCCGAGAGTAGATAAATATAGCCATTCAAATCGATCTGTACTTAAAATTTTAATGTAAAATGTTTTATTTGCGTACTCTGTGATAACATTGATTCTATGTAACGGAAACACACTTTATGGTAGAATTCAATAAAAAAAAAATGTGAGAGATATTATTGCGTCTGAAAATATATATTCACTCATGAGATGTGTTAATATTCGATTTATTTTTTGAAAAATGATATTATTCCAAAACGAGAAAAAAAACCATGTCAAGAGGCGACGGCACAACAGTCACGCCGAATAGAATCTTTTTTGTTTTTACATTTACTTATTCTATTTATATCCATAAACTCCTCACATTAGATAGGGAAAAAATTCATTTCGCTAATTTGACATATATATCTAGAAGAGAAAATGAAGACTTGGCGAAACGATGAAATCCTGCTGGCCTGATGATGTAGTCATCCCTCAAGTACGCGAGTTTTCTTATACTTCACAGCTGTGCATTCATCGTCCCAGCAAACCTGATGCATAAATGATACGACATGAAGAAATGTCACAGACTGATACAATGTACAAGATGTTTTCAAAACAACTGTATCCCTACCCGCAAAAATCCCAATGATATATGAGAAACGAAACAGGCATATGAATCAGATATAGAATAAATACGATAACGAAATAGAAGATCTCGAAAAAATAGTTCCGGAAAAATAATAGTCTATTTTTCCCAATAATCAGGTGATACCCATTATTTCGGAAATATTCCGCAGTATACTAATACAATCAAAGTGATTCGATGTATTATAATCGATGAATCGTCGGTATCAATGATTTCATTTTTTTTTTCCCAAACTACTTTTCCCGGGTCTAGTTTTCCGCATTCTATTTTTTCAAGGCTTATTTTCCCTATATTTGAAATCGTTGATTCCAGAAAAAAACTGCGTTAAGGGTGACTATTATTTCTTATTCCTTTAAAATTTGAATTCCTGCAACAATATTTGTAACCGCGAAGTTAGAATATTTGTCCATAAAAACTCAATGAAGTTCTACATAAATTTCTTTCAACGGAATAACGGAATTCCCGCGTGGTCATTAACTTTTCTAAGTCTGACTATTCCATGAATGAAGATTCACTGAACAATGTCAAATTCCAATTACTCTCATAACTGACCTGAGTCCAAACTTTAACTAGTTGGAATTAGTTGATGTATTTCCGAAATGCTTTAACGATAGTTCAAAATTTAGTGCAGAAACTCTGGTTACATATAGCGGGGATAATTGACTTTTGGTGCGAATTTTGTTTTATTTTTCAAGACACTCAGAATGAAGACAGAATGCATGAAAGCTGCTGTTACGATTGGAGATAAGCTGAAGCGACAATTTTTTTATTTGAAAAAATATAGTCCGGGCAAAATACTCACTCGTTTCAAGTCGCGGCCACAGGGTGTACCATCCATGGGAAATGGGAGATGGTTGTTTATATTACCTTCTTCATCTGCACAAATAATGCCGCTGTAACATCCACTTCCGGGTAAATCATCACCAGGCTTGAATGAAACCGTTAAAATGTCAATCATTTATATAATGATCTCAGTACTTAAACATATCAGAGAGAATTATAGGCTGTGAAGATTTGATACATACCTCAACAAAAGTTTCAAAACCATAACATTGGCACTGCTCTTGTCTTGTGAGCATTTGTTTTGGAAATGGGGGAGACAGTGATCTTGGTTCATTTCTCAGAATACAATGAGCTGGCGAGCTGAAATGTTTCTTTATGTCAGTATCGACACTATTCATAAAATTCACAAATTTCAACTTAATATTATTGATGTCAAAAAAGAATCCTGATGTAGATGATATATAGTCCGTAGCGTGGATATCAGGTTACAATGAAATCTGTTGTGAAAAGATTACACAAAAAAATTGTTGGGTAACATAGTCATAATAGAAAGTGATTTGAGATAATCTTAGCAGCTTTTTTCCAAATCAATTGAATGCTATATGAATGTGTAGTATAAGTGATTAATAACATGTCAATAGAGAAGCCGATGGTGAATTCACGAGGAGTGATTGATATGAATGATTTGATTGTTCGAATAATTTTTGTGGCGAATCCATTCGTCGTATGAGACAAAGTCCGAATTGAAAGACGTTACGTTCCCAGACCTAAATAAATTTTGATTCCACATTTGTACTTCAATTTTTTGTTCGGAAATTTTTTACTCAATAATTTATTTGTGTAATCGCTCTAATATATATATATGACCACTAGTTGAATTATTTGTTGATTCCGACCAGGAGACATTCAGTGGACAGTAAATATACCTGAAGTATTGTCCCAGCTCCTCTTCAGTTCTGTCATTCCATTTCAAACAAATACTGGAAGAACAATCGAATTTCGCCATGACACTTCTGTCACATGAAGGACGAAAGAACCAATTAAATGTTTGATCGTGTTTAGCACCAAAACTGAAACAGTGCTGAAGTTTACTTGATGTTCTTTCAAATGGAGATTCTGGTCCAGAACTCTCAACAAAACAATGTTTATTTATTCTGTGATCTTTTGATATTAAAAGAATAAGCAGTTTTATCTGTGATTTCAACGTTGTCGTCTTCTACAGAACTTTTTCGGAATAGAACTATATACTTCTCACCAAGCAGTGAGTTTCTAACTTATCTAAATTTCGAACCAATTGACATGCACAAATGTCGGAATATACTTCAATCACATCCGTCGTACCATACAAAAATACCCGTAAATAATTTGGAGGCCTGAGCTTCAATATAAATTCCATCAATTCCATCCCATCGTGCAGCCAAATATGGGTCTACATGGTCGCCCACACTGCACTTTTCAATAGTGAAGTTGAATTTACATCTATCTATGTTATTAAAATTTTATTAATGGATATTCGGGAGTGTTTGCGAAAAATCAATTGCCTTAAAATTACTCCTGACTTTCCGACTTTTTTTGGTATTAGCAATTCAACGCTGTCTAAAACAATATCCGTTTCTATCTGTTTCCTATCGGAGATTGAGAAGTTAAATGTCCGATCGCCCAATCGGCTCCGTCAGAGGCTCATCGATAGAAAGACCGTCAGGGTTATTCTGTTACGAAAAAAAGACTACGTTTTCGAATAATCTAGACCAGAAACTCCTCTTATATATTAAGAGAATTCTTAAATTTCTTACACGTGGGCCAATTCATGAGCAATAGTGGTGTAATGTGCAAGTGAGTTCAGATCCCCAACAACAAAATTATACCGATAATGATAAATATAAGGGTAAAGCATTTGCGCATGTCCAGCAGGAACTGCAATTCCTGCATGAAAATAAACAAATATAAAAAATCTAATCTGCTGCAATACAAGTCATCTGCATAATATTGTTGTGATATTTCATACCAAGAATGGGAAACTGTTTTGATACTAATATTTTTCTTCTGTAAATTGTGAAACACAATTATATATTATTGTGCATGTAATTAAAATTTTGAAGCGTAGAATCAACGAAAAACATACCTTGTATTATATGCTATATAATCATATGAATGTCGTCGAAAATGATGTTCTCGGCGCCGAAAATATTCACTTACTTGATCATTTATTTTGGCCGCATCAATATAAGAATATATCGCTGTTTTAGCAACAAAGCCCCATTCATTCTCAGCCTAGATGAATAAAAATTTTGAAAGATGATCAATATATCGGTTCGAAACTGTTTGATCGTGCAAATTTGATCTTGTGACAATGCAATCATGCGGGCGCGAATTAATCGTCGATCAATGATCCGATTATTAATCTGGAATTGAACTCAAATATCCTGAAAGTTGATTGGATAGAAAAGAGATGATATTAACATTTTCCGCCGTTTTCGGAGTTTTGTAGTTTCTTCAGTTAGAGAGTTTGTTCTAACTCCACTGGGATCGAACAAAACTTAAAATATATCTCAATTTAATGACCAAGTCAAACACAAGCCGTTCAAGAAAAAATTCTGACTTGATTCGCAGTTCAGTATACAACAAACAAACGAAATTTCGTAAATCACTTTGATTGTCGATCGCAATTGTTTCAAGATCCAATTCACTGTTATGTATGAAATAGTTTTAGATGAATTCTTCAGCAATGACGGCTATCCAATCATTTGTTCATTAAGATATATAATATCAGAAATAAATTATAATTCATACGCCTTCAATTACGATGCCTGCAATATTGAGTGATACTTCAGCTGATTTCACATATCTAAACAACATATCAGCAACGTTGTACACAGTTACTATATGAGATACAGTTTTGACACCGCGCGGAAATTTGGATTCTTTCCTAGAAAACGAATAGAGAATATTGATCAGACAATTGTCGATTTCGTAATAATTTGCGTATTTTTTAGGGAAAACACCAGGATGAATAAACGGAGGGTTTGAATATTTCATTGGATTTCTATCTGTGTATTATTTCGGGCTACAAAATTAATTTCAGGCACAGACGTTACTTTATTTCCTTATGAAATATTCGTTAGGCAGTTACACGATATCATTGGTGATTCGACTTTCAATTACAACTACCCGCATCTGAAAAAAAATGTAACTTTTAAACAGACTTTGACTCTTGAGTATAATAAATTCTCGTTTCGATGAGTTGCTACTTCGGAATGAATCAGTGGGTATATCTTCGTCGATTACCAGAATTTCTATCTAATACTTCAAGCACAGGATAAAGCTGGGCTGATTGGTTTGCTCGCTAAATTGAATCTTTCAGACTTTTCATAGTTGGAAAATAAACTTTTTCAGTGGAAAATACACATTCAAAATGTTCTTCGTAATGAGAATATGAATAAAAGTTGTTTGAGCAAAGATAATTATTTCCGAATTTATTTCCACAAATATTCCCGGTGGTTTTCCAATGTCATTTCCTGGCCATCGTACGAAACGTTGATAACGTACAGTTGATAATTCGGGAGATGATATTCGATAAACGCAAAGTGTTTAATTCATCTAATAATTAAATTGCTAGTGGGCCGATTGATCCACCTGAATGGAAACACTACACTTTTATAAAATTCGTTCAATATTTGTACGAGAATGTAAGGAACATTCCGATGTTTTTATTGGATTCAGATCAATGTATTGGCGTTTTTCTCAATTCATTAGTAAAGTAGATTGTGTCAATTTGCCTATAAACAAATTTTTGTCTGCTAAGTGTACAATCTACCTGACTTCGCCGTATGTTTTCAGAGATACACACTGCAAATATATATGGGGAAGATTCTATCCTGGTGATTCCCTCTGAAGGGGAAACACCACTTTGAAAACCCATTTCGCTCGAAAATATGGACATTTTGTAAAGTTACAAAGGACCAAATCTAGGTGCGTCAAAAAATTTCATATAGCTAGGCGCCTTCATAACTCCTATGGATTGTTCACGAAATTATCTATAATAATTCCTTCAACTAGATAAATGCAGCTATTGTTACACGTCGTGACGTTTGGAATTATATATTCGTTTCAATTGAGTACTCAAATGGTTGTAGAATATTGTATTTTCAAAAAAATTAAAAAGTCTGTTGCGTGCTACGATAGTGACTGTGATTGGCAGAACTTTCGTTTTGAAATGGTGTTTCCCTTCACATGTAAAGAGCTAAATGAAATATACTCAATTTCCTGGAACATGTCGTGACTGACTGCAACGAGAAGTTCTGGATAAACTTTGACCTTTGCATTCTGAAGAGTTTCAATCCCTGAAGCTTGATTATTTGATCCACATAAACGACGAAAATACTTTCCAACATTCAAAAAACGAAAGTATCCGGAGGTTATTATATGCTCTTCATCCAACGTATCAATGGGGAGTCCTTCAATTTTATATTTTGCTTTAATGACACCATCCTGAGAGAAAATTTTAATTTTAATATTTTATTGAATCTGCGAATTTCTGACACATTTCAACTGATAACTTGACCCATTAATCCACGTACCAATTCTCTCCTCTTGTGGAAATACACGACTGCTGATCTGGTGCAATAATCGTGATACATAGTGAAATCGCCAACATCTTCCTTCATGATCTATTAATGCGCAATTAAGTGATTCACCATTCTATTATAGTAAATTCTTTGGAAATACTACGCAATCGCTATTACTCACATCAGGTAATTTGGGGAATAACTCATCCTCAGAATTCGATGAAATCCATACTGGCAAATGTTCATTTGCTAGAAGTTGGCTCGTAGGCATCAATTCAATAACATTACTTTCACCATTTATTTTTACCTTGAGAGTCAATTTCTGAGGATGTGATAGACGTTTGCACCCTAGACAACATTGATTGTCATTAGTGATACCGATAATTTGATAATATCTGAAGTCAATTAGGAATCAGTTATGAATATTGAAATCATGAAAATTTGGTGATATCCCACGACGCGACCAATGCAGAATTAACGGGACCGCTCAGTCAAAATCGAATGAAAAAACGGTCACATTTTTTGTTTATGTATCGCAGTTATTGTCAGTAGTTTCAATACCGAACGGCGTAAATCTGAGTGGTCCGGTTTCAAATTCCGGTTCAATACCGCTATTAAATCATACAATCGAAGGATGATCTCACAAATGTTTTTGAATCATTTTTGAAAGATAAAAATAATTTTCCTCCTTTTCTCTACGTTTGTCGTTCTAATTGCCATCGTCTACCTAACCGAGATTTCACCTTTCGTTCTCTAACGTACAGTTAGATAATACGAAATTGAAATCTTAGGAAATCCTTGATGCTAAAAACCAGATATCTCAATCTCTTGAAGAGCTGGAGTGAGGCAAGATAACTAAGAGCTCCGTTACAAAGTACTCTCCATGAAAAAAAAATCCGAATCTAATTGTATATTGAGAAAACATGGAGCCATAGACCCACATACAAACGTGCGCATCAAGTATATGACACCTCATTTTCGATGTTGGGGGTTAAGAATAGCACCTGAGAACCCAGTCATTGACACGATACATCATAATACATAGCCATAAGTGCAAAGTCTTCTGAAATTGCTATTTTCTAATCTTGAGATAAACGATTTTTGACAATCAGTACTGATGATTGAATAAATTCTTTTGTTTTTTTAAAGTGCAAGGCATCACTGGAATCTTATATCAATCCCTGCTACTCAGTGATCACAGAATAGCGGACTAAAAATTTTCAAAATTTACATTCTTATCTTTACTGATGCAAGAAACATAAAATATCAAATAGATCAACGATCGCAGTTTTTTCGAGCATGTCCTGTAGACGATTCGAGTTTCCATCCTCATCCAACCTACAGAGAAGTGTACTAAAAATTAATTGAGTTGATTGATAAAGCTTATTGACGTTCTCACTCCCACATACGATTATATCGCTTTTGATACCGTGATAACATTAATTCACAAAATAATATACGCCAAAATACTTTCTCTATTAAGTACATTCTTTTATATTTGTGATGCTAACAATCGTTACGTTCTGTACAACTTAAAAAACAATCGATTTTTCGAGACAATTGTGACAAAATGCTATCCTAAATATTTTCTTATGCGTGAAAAATATACTTCATGGAATATTTACTTGGATTGCCAGCCAGTTGGTCGATTGTTATATTTTCTTGTGAATATCGTTCACCATTAACTGTTATGATAAATAATAGCCACAATGCATCATAAAAAAAATTCATCATTAGTTAATTGAATGATCAAGACATGAAATAATATCAACTTCGTTGAACGCGGATATATGTAATGAGTAATAGTGATAAGTGAGCACTGAGGACATTTGCCACTGTACATCTCGGATAATATTCCCATCGAAAGATTGATACAGGTGTTCGATGACAATGCGCGTATGCTGATATAGGTGTGCAGAATGACGCGTGGAATAACTAAATCCAGTTAGTTAAATTCAAAATTTTATTATGCCAAGATGTTGGTAAATAGAGAACATCTATATGTCATTCCGCTGTTGTTTGCTAGCGATGGTATTTTGGCTGTCAAGGTCACTTGATATCATTATGGTGTGTATGGCACCATTAGAAGGCGGCACATCTCACATATGTTTTAGAGTAAAACCTTTTTTATACTTTCGAGCTCATGTATTTCGAAACGTTAAAACATACTATTAGCATGATAAAGATAAACTGTGTAAACATCTCCAAGTTTTTTATTTCTAGTCTCCACCAATTTTGTAATCATTGAATTTGCATCGTATAAATGTGAGCATTATTATTTTCCTGATAGACCCTGTTCAATTCAAAAGTCACCGGGAAATGATTGCGATGTCGTGCAAACAATTAGCTCAATCTTAATCAGAATTTACTTATCACATTTGTCGATTTTGAGTCATCTGACAAGTGAAATAAAAATGAGCTTAGCAGAAAATATAACTAGCTTAGAAAGAAATTGAACTTCAGGGAATTGAGGGAAAAGGAGAGAGTCATAAGTGTACGTATTGCTGCACGATTAAAGAGTGGGGGAATAATTGTTCGGGAGGAATATAGTGGAGAGCGAAGAATCACAATATCGTGTTGGAAATAAAATCTTCCATATGAAAGTATGCTCAACCCTCGGATAAAATGCTTTTTCAGCTCTGGGAACTTGTGAACTTCCATTTTTTTTTTCTTGAAAAATTAAGTTTCTTTTTCATTGATAAACGCATCAATTTCTTCTTCACAGGAAAACAAAATTTTCCGGGATCTGTTTATCCCAATCCAATATGCAGTTATCGAAAGATAAGTATGTGTATGTTAGTACCCAACCTTAAACATGTTTCGAAATAAATTTGGTTCTGAGCAGTGCAGTTCTCCTCTGACAATGTGAATAAAAACTGATCCCTATAATTTCAAAAGTGGACTTCGATATCTTAGTATCAAATAATTCGGAGAGGTATACTTTGCAATGTTTCCATGTAAGTGGTCACCGGTTACCATGACTGATAGTCGGTCCGATTCCACAACTGACTCATACGTTTGGAGTTATAAATTCATTGAAAAAAATTTTCCGAAGAAAGTTTAAATTTATATATGAATAATAGTACAAGTAAAAATGGCCATAAGTTCAAGTCGACTGACGACTTTTGAAGAACAAGAATCGCAACAATTCCTCACTTCACAACCCGGAAAGAAGGGCCATCTTTGTATAGCTACGCTAATGCTGCATAAGGAATTTCGTTTTCTCATAACATAATATGAATGCAATGGTATTTCACTTGTTAGGCAATTTTATATTTTATATTTATTGGTTGCTCACCTAATTCGACTACAGTGCGGTTTTTATTCATCAATAAAGGAAAAAGGACGAGGAAAAAATAGTAGAATCAAAGTAGATATGATGTTCTCGAATAAAATTAATCAATTTAATGGAATATCAGACAGGAAAATTAGTTAAATGGCTATTGACATCTACTTTCAGCCAGTATATTGAATACCGATCAGACAAAATGTGTCGAACGGATGAAATCATATCGACCAATGGAAAAGGTTGGCGCCATTAAAAACCCTCACCACTGTACTTTAGGCCAATTAAAAATAAATAGTCAGAAATTGGGACGGGCTGGGAATAAATGTAAAGACATCGAACAGATGAAATCGCCACCTGATATTTTTTTTTCTGTTCATACCGAGCAACGAAGACGGGCGCGTCCACCCGCCCGGCACTAGCAACTGTAGTGCGGAGTCCCAGTTGAGGTCGGATTCATGGTGGTAGTGGTTGTCCTTACTTTCTTTGATTATATATAAAGTAAGGCGAGATGTGGTAACAAAATCATGACTTTCGTGAAATAATAGTGCGGCTGAATTCGCTGAAAAGCGAAGTAGGTGTCATTTCGTCTTTCTCAAGACGAAGCCAACATATTACTAGTTTAATATACGCAGAAACTTTATTCTTGGTCATTCACATTATTTTCGAATTGCCGTGCTGCGGTTATTCTCATCGTTCTCGTTTGTTTTTCACTTACCATATATAACTACATCTATATATGTATATTTTATTTTCCCATTTCCAGACAGTCGTATCATTTTTCCATTCGCGTAAGGATGTGGTTTTCTCCTACCCCATTCACTGTTCGACAGTGAAAAATAGGTATTTCCAAACTTTTATGTACACTCAGTTTTCCAATCATCGAAAATATGAATTAATTCTACAACAACAATTTATCCGATATCAAAAATTTTTTTTCTTTAGGATTTGATAAAGATCTATGAGTCAAATTGAACCTGAACGAATTTGGGAGGAGGAATAGAACAGTGGGCAAGGTATTAAATTTATTAATAGAAATTCGGTTGAATGGATAGAACAGTGTATCTGTTATGAAACTAACGACAGCATTTCACAGATTCGTTATTTCCAACTAATAGTGATCACCTGTGGAAAATTAGACGATTACATACATGATAATAGCTTATAGGAGTGATAAACTTGGAATAAATATAATAGATATCATTCTGGAGAAATGTAAACCAGTACATATATATTATTGTATACAGGCTTGTAGCTCAAACAAAATGTATGAATACCCACAAACTGAAAAATTAACACTGTCATGGACTTCTACGTCGTTCTATGTTTTGATATCTTTCATATCACCTGCTTCTCTTCAGTGTGTGAATATGACATTTGTGCGAACATAATTTTTATTATGTTCTTGACAAAGCGGATGTTAGTTCATTTATGGTATGCAGTGAAAATTACTATCGCTAGTATAGATCTGTAGCATGGAATAGAATGTTCACGGGCTGCCACTTGCCGTCGGATCCCCGCACTCGATTATCAGATGTATTGACCTATTTCTGTAGACAATCAGCTCCGAACAAGAAAAATTTACAATTTATTAATGAACTTTAGGAATCATTCAATTATCTGTGAGATGCGGAGCTGTGTCTCAATAATCATAAAATTAATTTTCATACATATGACTTCAAACATGACGACAAAATTATAACCGTGTATTATATATATATATATATATATATATATATATAAATTGAACAATATGAAACTTGTTTTCTCTGCAACTTAGTCGGAGCTATTAATTTATTTATTCTTTTTCCCTTCTTTCAAGTTTGAAGAAGGGCACATCAATTTGACAACGTCGTGACACTATATTCAACTGCATGACATCAAATTTTTCGTAATATAAAAATATTTGTGATGATCGCCAACAATAATACTAGATAATAATAATATTAGTGATAACATGATGGATTATTCCAATCATTGTTGTACTTAATATTATTATTTAGCTGTCAAATACCTGTTGAAAATATCAATGGAAAAATAACAAAGTGGTGGAAAATCATATTTGTGTATAAATCATTTTATACACTGTTACATTGATATATACACATGAAATACTTGAATTGTTTAACATATCCATCATTTTTACTATACTTCCGAGCGTAAACTAACGATTGATAATTAAATAGTACATAAAAATATGAATAAATTCATATTGGTATAGTATGAAGAAATTTATCTATTCAATGGTACATAGCAATCTAATTTCATTGCTATTTATCAAAAAATATTAGAAATAGAATGAAAAATGACACGAATAAAGTTGTGTATTCAAAATTTCTACCCACGTGATAGCAATAATAAAATTACTGATAATTTTAATTCAAAAAGAAATTGAGACCTTTTTTATTGCCATAAATAATACAAATCTATAATACGTTCTACGCGCGATTGTCACCTACATACTGTCATCATACTATATCAAACTACATGATATCAAGCTTTTCTTATCAACGAAATACTTGTGATGGTTGCCAGCAACCAAACTCCATAATAATAACATAAGTGATTAACATGAGCGATTATTCCAATTATAATTTTACTATGTAGTATTATTTAGCTTTTAAATATCTATTCAAAATATTATTTTGGAAATGACGGTATGATGGAAAATCATAGTTCAAGAACATTGTAGTTAATATTTACTTTGAATTATTCCGAACACAACATTTTACTCACTGTTATATTGATATCTATCTGAAATACTCGTATTATTAAATGATTCCATCAACTTTATTATAATCACAAATATAAACCACAGATAGATGCATAAACAAATCATAAACAACGAAAATAAATTTATATTGATATGGTAAAAAAAATTCTATTTCTTTATTGATCGCCATATAATACTCGAACTTCATCGTTATTTATGCAATGATATTTGGAATACATGGGAAAAGGATGCTAAAAAAGATGATTAATGACAATTGTCAACTACGTGATACATCAATTTTGTCTTCATCTATGAACATTTGCGCAATAATTTTCAATTCGAATACGGAAATAATAATGGCGATCACCAATATTATTGAAAATCTTCATCCAGAAAGAAATAGAGATTTTTTTCATAGCGTAAAATGATATAATTCAATAATACGTCTAACGCGTGGGCGT
>OY292414.1:2473429-2478429 GCA_958496275.1 Zele albiditarsus | reverse complement strand
ATGTACGATAATTTACAATTATTATTTTCCACTACTCTGTCATTTTCAAATTAACACTTGGAACAGATATTTGATAACTGAATGACAATATTGAGTATAATCATGATTGGAATAATCCGTCATGTTATCACTGATATCATTATTATCTAGTATTATTTTTGGCAACCATCACCATTTTTTTTATAGTACGAAAAATTTGATATCATGTAGTTAAATATAGTGTCACGTCAGTAATAAATTGATGTGTCCTTCTTGAAACTTGATAGAAGGGAAAAAGATAAAATAAATGAATAGCTTCGACCAAGTTACAGAGAGAACAAGTGTCATATAGTTCAATATATATATGTAATACGCGATTATAATTTTTTCGTCATGTTTGACATCATATGTATGAAAATTAATTTTATAATTATTGAGACACAATTCTGCATTTCATAGATAATTCAATGATTCATAAAGTTCATTAATAAAATGCAATTTTTTCTTGTTCGAAGATGATTGTCTACAGAAATAGGTCGAAACATCTGATAATCGAGCGCGGGCATCCGACGGCAAGTGACAGCTCGTGACTATCCTACTCCGCGCTATAGATATACTAGCAATGGTATTTTTCACTGCGTATCATAAATGAACTAACAATGTGAATGATTAAAAGGAATATTGGTTAATTCTAGTGGATATTCGAACAAAATTTTTTCTATTGCACATTTCAGTTCCGGTACGGAATCGATATTATAATAAAATTACTTATATGGATTTTTGATACCATCAAATACTGTTTGCAAATGATTGCCGTAATATCCAGCTGCGGCCCAAACAAATGCATGCTATGCAAACACAAAAATTCGAAATTTTATAAATAGATCGATAAGAATTGGAGAAAAATTCGTATCGCGTAAATAAATAAGGCTTCTTTATGTTATCATACCCATCCATTTTTCAATAGATTTTGTACATTGATTCATCAATAATATGTTAATTTAAATTAAAAATCTCGTTCATATAATGAAAACATCGATTTTTCATCAATTTCAATTAGGGTAGACTGGGTACGGTTGTGCCAGGGTACGGTAGTGAGAGTCGTTATAATCGCGAAACTATACGGAATACGGGGAAGAGTGTAAGGGGAAAAAGAAGCGCGATGCATGTCTAAACATGTTGCCCAGTATTGTGTTAGCCGGTGCGCGACGTAAACAAAAGCAGGAGGCCACATTGCTTTTCAACAGCCAAAAGTAAGTTTTTTTGTTCAGATTCTTTCAATATTTGCGTTGAACTGTATACAGATATACTATAGCAAATATTTTTCTGTTGTGAATTGAATATTAGTAGTAAATTACAAATGATTACTTTTTACGTAGATAATTTAGGTTAGTCACGGTGTTTTATTGTTTTCAGAAGTATGCGTTGGGTACGGTTTTGACAAATGTAGTGGGTACGGTTGTGACATATATTTTTTATGTTTTTGCTTTAAGATGCCCAGAAATCGTTTGCGGTAGACCGAAAGAGCGCGGTCTGATATTTGTCAATATAAGGATGCTTATGATGAAGTAAAACGTGGGACTTCTTTACGGAGAGCTGCGGAAATGCATAATATTAATCGCATGTCGTTGTTACGATACATTCGTAAACGTGATGAAGCCGGTGCGAATCACGATGTAAACAGCATCAGCATGGGATATGCAGCTCATAATAAAGTATTTTCTAAGGAGCAAAAAGAGCTGTTATCAAAATATATCACACGTTGCGCAGAAATATATTTTGGCCCTACTACAAAAGAGGTACGGAAGCTGGCCTTTGAACTGACAACTAAATACAACATAAACCGACCTGCTACTTAGGTTGAGAATGAGATGGCTGGTGAGGAATGGTTCCGTTCATTCATGAATAGAAACCCGTCACTGTCTGTACGCGTAGCTCAGACTACAAGCCTTTCAAGAGCTACAAGTTTTAACAAAACGAATGTTGAAGCTTTTTATAACAATTTGCAGACTATTTTGGACAGACATGCATATGAGCCACAAGATATATACAATATTGATGAAACTGGTGTAACTACTGTGCAACGACCTGATAAAGTGGTGGCAAGACGTGGCATACGACAAGTAGGAGCTGTTACTTCAGCTGAACGTGGCACATTAGTCACAGTTGCTTGTGCAGGTAATGCTCTAGGAAATACTATGCCTCCTTTTTTTATATTTCCTAGGGTTCGTTATCACGATCATTTCGTTAGGGACGGACCAGTGGGATCGGTTGGAACTGCAAATCTTTCAGGCTGGATGCAGGATGCCTCATTCTTAGTATTTCTCGAACATTACAAAAAATACTCTAATGCTTCTCTAACATATAAAGTCTTACTAGTGCTGGACAATCATTCTTCTCATGTCCATATTAATACACTGAATGTTTACAAAGAAAATGGTATCACTCTGCTGTCATTCCCTCCGCACTGCTCGCACAAACTGCAGCCTTTAGACCGATCTGTCTTTGGACCATTAAAAAAAGCTATAAATACAGCTAGTGATGGATGGATGCGAAGTCATCCTGGTAAGACAATGTCTATTTACGACATACCAGGTATCATCAAGACCTATGCCTCAGGCTTTTACACAAGCGAACATTCAGGCAGGTTTTAGCAAAACTGGTATTTATCCCTTTAATCGTAATTTATTCCAAGAAATTGACTTTTCGGCCTCTTTTGTAACGGATAGACCAAACCCTGACACTGAGGATAATATTACTACAACACCATCTAGTGAAAACAACGCACAAAACCCTGATTCTGTAGATAACAATCCTGGACTCAACAATCAACTGCTGCCACCTTCAAATGCTTTATTGGGGGATTCTTCGACTCCAATTATGAGTCGAATTCAACCAACTGCATCAACCTCAGCCACGCTTTCTGTGCTTTTGCCTAAAATTGTTCAGGTCCAACAGACTGCATCAACGTCAGTCACGCCACCCGCTTTTTCACCTGAAATTATTTGGCCTTTTCCGAAAGCTGCCCAAAGAAAAACAAGAGGCACTAGATCAAAAAAGTCAACCATTTACACAGACACACCCGAGAAAGAGAAAGTTAGGAAAGAACAAGAAGAAAAAGATAAACGTTTGGAGGCTAAGCAGGTAAAGAACAATCTGATTGAATTAAAAGAAAAAGAGAAAGGGAAAGAAAAAGACAATGTCAAGAAAAAGAAAACTTTAAAACCGTCATCCGATGAAGATGAGTATTTCTGTCTGGTTTGTGTAGGCGCATATTCTGAAAGTATGGCTGACGAAAAATGGATCAAATGCCAAGAGACATGTGGATTCTGGTCCCACGTAGAGTGCGTAGGTGATAATCACTATTATCTTTGTCATATCTGTGATGATAAATATGACTAGATCTCAGTATGCTCATATATTCATTAACGTTTATTTTTTGAAGTTTTTGTTACAATTATAGCAAAGCTTTTTCTAGTTACCTACCGTAAATTTGAGTGTAGTTAATATTTTGAGTCATTCTAAAAAGGCTGTGTTACAATAACGTTAGATGTTACAGTTTATGAATAGTTGTTAAGCATGTTGTCATAGTTACGGTAATTTAAATTTATTTGAAGTTTTGACTGATTCTAAGATGGCTGCTATTATAATAACGTTAAATGTTACAATTTACGAATATTTGTTATGCATTTTATAGTTACGGTAATTTAAATTTAGTTAACACTTTGACTGATTTCATGATTTTAAAGAAGATGGTTATAATAACATCAGATGTTGCAGTGCCTTATTAATTATAAGAGTAGAAGTGATCGTAGACTTAATACAATTTGTTATATAAATGTAAACTTCATATAGAAGAAAAGTATTTTGTGTTATGTTACACATTTCTAACAATAAAAGTCATTATAAACCATTTCTGTGTATGTTTTTGCCTGTCACTACTGACCCCAACCACTGTCACAACCGTCCTTGGGATGTAGCCGGTTGTGACATTTTCCCTTTTTTTCAAATTTGATGCTATAACTAATACAGCGTATTTTGGGACAAAATTTCAGTATTTTTATGTAGACAAATGTCCAAACTACGATTTAAGTCATTTTTGTCTCAACTAACTAGTAAATTAACAAAATTATTGGCGGTCAAACCTAAATTGTCACAACCGTACTCAGTCTACCCTACTATCGATTGTTAAGTTTATACCGTGTACCTGAAATATCATGACACAGTATTTCCTTGCACACTATAATTACAAAGTCGCGATATTTCTTTTGTTTCCTCTATTATCTCTTCTTATTATGACAAATGACTCTTAAACAGTTCTTTACTATAAATTATCCGTTGGTGCTGGATAAATATCTAAAATCTATTTGAAAAATGGATATATTGAATATAATAATGCAACGTTATTTACATACGTGATGCAACTTTTCTTCTCGAATTTCGTAGATATATTTATAGGATTTGTAACTTCAGAGCTGGCGTTGCATGTTTTGGTTCGGCCACAGTTGGTTGATGTTAATTTTTTTTAGCTATTAATTATATAACGATAACCAATTCCAAGTAGTCTTCGGACGGTATGAAAAATTTCCATAAGTTATTCTTTTATATTACAGATTCAGAAACAAATTGTATTAAAAATCTGGTAGAATGGATGCTTATTCCTTTCAATCGTTCACATTGTTAGTTCATTTATGATACGCAGTGAAAAATACCATTGCTAGTATATCTATAGCGCGGAGTAGGATAGTCACGAGCTGTCACTTGCCGTCGGATGCCCGCGCTCGATTATCAGATGTTTCGACCTATTTCTGTAGACAATCATCTTCGAACAAGAAAAAATTGCATTTTATTAATGAACTTTATGAATCATTGAATTATCTATGAAATGCAGAATTGTGTCTCAATAATTATAAAATTAATTTTCATACATATGATGTCAAACATGACGAAAAAATTATAATCGCGTATTACATATATATATTGAACTATATGACACTTGTTCTCTC
The DNA here is from genome assembly GCA_958496275.1 of Zele albiditarsus. Classification (NCBI taxonomy): domain Eukaryota; kingdom Metazoa; phylum Arthropoda; class Insecta; order Hymenoptera; family Braconidae; genus Zele; species Zele albiditarsus. The sequence goes on along the minus strand of OY292414.1, from coordinate 2,473,444 downwards.
TGTAACTTGGTCGAA
>OY292414.1:2048429-2460929 GCA_958496275.1 Zele albiditarsus | reverse complement strand
TGATAAATAATACTCACCCCACTATTTATTTTTTATAACATCACTCCCTTCACTATTTGGCGCGTAAATAATAACAATCACAAATGATAAATAAAGACTTATCTTTCATAATACTGCTATTTTCCCGAAATTTCCCCATTGGAATTCTCACTGAGAAGTATGGTATTTTAAGTAACAAAAAAAAAAAAACTTAAAATTTTTCCCAAAATAATTGTAGTAACAGAGTAACTAACCTCAAGAATTTATTATTGTTCCACTAAATTTATGATTTCCAATTATCTCATCTTATTCACAATTAATCGAGTGGAACATGTTTTCCGTCGCAATGTAGCAATATAAAACGTAAATTGCACAGTAATTGCGTCAATATTATTTATCACAAATAAAAATGTTTCACAAAGTTAGAGAACATTTTTTTGCGTTATAACGCCATAAGCATTAATTAATTACTTCTTCTTCTTCTTCTTCTTCTTCTTCTTCTTCTTCTTCTCCATTTCAGTATTAATCACTGATGCGGAGCGTATGATACGCGTGCAATTCACACCTCTAGCGACGTATACGTGCACGATACGTACTACGTAACACATAGTCGTTAAAAATTATTTTGCAGCTGTTATGACAGAGTGTGCGAATTTCAATGAAACTCCAACACTATTACTATGAGAAATCAATTTAATTCCTACTCGTCGTGCCCCTATTTTTATCCTGATCTTTCAATTAATCGACATTGACGGTGATTGTTATTGGCTGACCCCCTTTGGTAAAAATGACAAAATGAAAATACGATTTTTACGGGCCTATATTTTCAAAATAAAAATTGAAAATTCGGAACAAGTAAAAATGACACTTTTTCAAACATTTTCTTACAAGATGTGGGCAATGTATATTAAATGAAAGTATTACAATATTATAGAATGACATTTTGAGAATGATTTGTGAAAATATCAGCGGAAAATATTAGAAACTAAGCCGTTGGCAGCAAATCTCCCGAGACGTCTCCAAAAAAAGTCGTTTTGCGATGGAGGCTGTAACTCATTACTCGATCATCTGGAACGTAAAAACCAAAGTGATTCTATTAGTGTATGAGTTTCCTCAGGTAACGCTGTCGAGTTTTTTTTATTGATTTTCCGATTTTTGGTGACACTGGAAAGTAAAAAACGCGATTTTCGTTTAAAAAATGGTCATATTGGTTACTGTAAAAAAAAAAAATAACAACAAACTTTAAAAAAGCTCGATAGCGTTACCTCATGAATTATACTGAGAAAGTGTGTACCAAGTTTCAAAAGGATCGATGCAATAGTATTGGACATGAAAAAATCGAATTTTTTTTCTTTTTTTCACCATATACTTACATAGAATCATCGATACCAGGCCCGTACAGCAAATAGCTATTATTTAGGACGTCGAAAGCATCTTTTTGCTCTTGTCTTTGGCGAATCCGACCTTCTTTGCTCACATTTGCAGCTTGTTCGTCCGCACGACTCACCCCCGAAGTCCTCGCCACTCGAGCAGGTAGACGAAATCAGAGCGGAGCGACTCAGGTCCTCGAATGGTTAAACTCTCATATCTCCGTTAGTTTTCATCCAATCACTCTAAAAATCGGACACAACATTCTTCAGATGTTGTGCATTCATGAAAAAATTTTTTTTTTTAAATGGAAAAGAAGTTTCAAGCCCCCCCCCCCCCCCCCCCCCCCCCCCCAAAACAAAGTTCTGATTAAAAATTCTAGAAAAACCTTACTTGAAGTCTCACTTTTTCACAATTCCTCTTGAAGAAAGGAGAATCCAACTCCAATGACTTCCCGTCATAGCCTTGAATTTGTCGCTGACCTCACGTTAAGACTCAATATTATAGGGCTACTTCATCCCCTCCACATTGAAATCTAATTTTCTTGACTTATTGATAGAATTTACCGGTCGGCCAGCCAATAACGTCGCTTCCACAGTAAAACCCCAATGTCGCATAAAATGCAGCAGCAAAACATTTTGTTACGAAAGCTTTTATCAGATTTTTGTAATAAATTAAAATATTATTTGATATATAAATAATCAGCACTTCTTAATTACGTAATTTTTGCAGCGGTAATTAAATGTTGTTCTCAATGACTTTGTCGAAAACCCACGGATAGTAAAACCATCCTTTTTGAGGAAACAGTGAACATTCTCTAGAAACTTTTTTCACTGTAATTTTCGATATTTTTCCATTACCGTTGGTCCTGCGTTCTACCATATGAGGGCGGAATATATCGATTTGGGTTTTATCTGATGCTGGCCGCAGACAATTTTGGCTTTCGTTTCTGAATTACTGTTGTAGAATATTTTGTTGTTTGTTCTAAATGCAGTCTCTCCCTTTTTTAATCGTATGTTGTCATGATTCTTCATTCTGATGAGATAATCGAAATTGATTCCAACATATTTCATTTCCGATTTGTTTGGTATGTTTGTAGCTGTATGAGTATTTGTCTCTGGTGATAACTAAACAAAAGTTTATAATTCTTCTATTTTTGTGTGTGATATCTCGTATACTGTTTTCTGAAAAATTATGAATTTGCTTTCCGTTGGATTGATCTTCAAGTTCCAGTTGAGGTAGTACGTATTTAATTGGTTCACTAAATTATTTGATATGTTGACAATGGCTAATGGTTATTTATCTGCTGCGTATACAACCATATCATCGGCGTACACTAATGAATGTGTCTTATTTCCTGAGTTGATTTCGAATAAGTCCAATATCTCGCTGTTGTATATGTTAAATAGGGTTGGTGATGTTACTGTGCCTTGTTGAAGACCTTTCGCTATTCGGAACGCTAGAGGAGATGTTTTGATACCGCCCCAGACATAAAATGTTTCATGTTGGATCATATCGGCTATTATGCTAATTAGGTGTGAAGGGAAATTAAGCTGATTGAGTTTGAAGAAAAGTCCACTGTGCCATATTGGATCAACCGCTTTTTCAAGATCTAATGGTACGGCTCCCACTATTAAACCTTCATGGATGTATTTGTTGATGTCGGAGGTAAATTTGTTTATGGCCTGGACTGTGGACATGTTATGTTTATCGGGGATGATTTTGTATTTATTTATGTGTGCATCAATGCTGCTTTTAAGTATTTTCTCAAAGATTCTGCTGATATTGGAGTTTAAGTTAATTGGCTCCCAGTTACGTTCATGGAGCGGTCATCCATCCAAGTATTACTACTGAAAACATTTCTTTTACTTCTTATCATATCTTACTACAAATTTCGACGGACAATCTACGCATTACTACAGCTCTTGAAGAGTATGAAAATTGGAACCCCTTCCATAGACTTTCATGAAATCTCTGGTAGAACCGTTCCGATCCTGGTCCGAGAAGTTGGAATGTGTGTCAGACCGTTAATTCCAACTGTGTCCGATCATTATTTTATTATATAGCACATTGAAGATGATCAGTATAAATGAAAGCAATCAATTGGATATGATTAAACACAAACAATCATCTCTGAATTATTGAAAATAAGTGATCAAATGAAAGTTTTTGAAGTAATAAAAGGAGAAAAAATCGGATGACAGTGGGGAATCACAGATGCTATCTGCTGTACCATCCTGCACAGACCAATAGAAAATGAAAAGGCCGATAAACTCTGAGAATAACAAGAAGGTTTAATAGTAAGATAGTGACATCGTTGAAGAATTTCGTGAATAAGTTTATGTTGAAATGAGTAGTGAAACACTCAATATGATGATGTACATTTTTTAAATATTTTTATGGTTTGAATTTGCCGGCCTTTTCATGTTCTTTATTTCTAGGGTGAAGGTAGATGATTGGTATGTGCAAAAATAAGTTTTGGCCTATATCGGATGTTGCAGCTGATAAATGCTTCTGCGATTCACGCCCCGATAGTCGTGCGATCACATTCCACTCTCGTTCGAATTTTTATTTTTTGTTACTCCAAAAACTTTCATTTGATCGCTCATTTTTGATAATTTACAGATCATCGCTTCTATTCAATCATATTCGAGTAATTGCTTTTATCGCCCTGCACATCTTCAATATGCTGCATAATGAAATAACGATCGGACGCGGTTGGGATGAACGCATAGACATAGACGAACGTACATTCGGACCGGTCGGACAACGATCGAAACGGTTTTACCGGGGGATGACTGAAAACTATTTTTTCCAAACCATTTCCTTCAATTATACCTCTCATCTAAATTGTCAACTGGGCAAATCATTTTATATTACCTCATTTCTTTGATATTTCGTTTATGCTGGGGAATATGATTATGTTCTCGTGTCGATTCGCCACCATTATAGCGAAGTTATAATTCTGCATTTTGGTCCTCCCCGCGTAAGAACTTTTTATAACGATTCCAATACAGATGCTTTTCATTTTCTAGAGTTTGATATAGTAGATAATTGTCATTTTGTGAACCCTGCGTGTTAGCCTGTCAATTTCCCAACGTTGATCCTATGATAACGATAATTTTGTCTCAGACCACTGTATTATCGATCGTCGCCAACTACTTACCAGCTCGTTGTCGTTTACACGTTTCGTATCTATCATATTCTAAGTACTCAACAGGGCACATCTATTCACATACATCCATTCTCCCGTCCACTGAATCCATAATTTCCAATCCAGTTGCTGAATCTAACATTCATAATATTGTATGTCCACCTGAGATATCATATGAATCTATGAGCTATTTTTCAGTTTCACAAGTTTCGTAATTTCGCTATTACGATACCATATTCCTGCACCCTGACATTCGAAAAATCTATATTCGGCAATTTGAACCATCAGGAGAGACGTATCAGTCATGTACGCTTGCTCAGAGGTCAGTATGCCGCACAGTATTAGGATTTACCATTTTTGCTCATGGCGTTCTGTGTTCTCGGTGTCGAGGCCTGGGTTAGAGTCCACAGAATTGAGATCACAAAATTAATTTCTCGAACTCTATTCGGTTCAGAGGGAGCCACAATGGAGCGACATACCAACGCAATGGCACTTATTGTAGTTCATCCCACAGGCTATTATACGCAATTACATATATATACGTTCGGTTTACTCATTTCGCTTGTCAGTACTGTCAGTATTTTCGAGCGCCATAACCTCCATCATTTATTATATATATATTCTGTAACCTCTAAAATTTATTTCACATTGTGTATGGTATATGCTCTCAGTCTTTATGAGTGTTGTATTTATTCAACAATAATATCTATAGATAAAGTAAATAAAAGAAGAGGCAGAGATGTCGAAATCAAGAACAAATATAAAAGATGCCAAATTGGGTAAACAAGAGGTTTTACAGGCTGTTGTATTAAGCAGCGATTTTACCACCAATTTGAGACCAATGCAGGATGTATTTCCAACAATACTAACTCCAGTTGCCAATGTTCATCTACTTGATTATCTCATTGAAACATTGATACGTTATGGTGTACAAGAAGTTTTCATTTACTGCAGTGATCATATTGAATTGATCAAAAGTTATATATCATCGAAAAATACCGGAAATAATATCACAATATCATTGATTATTTCTGATGGGTGCCGTTCAATTGGTGATGCATTGAGAGATATTGATACAAAAGGTTGGATACGCGGTGATTTTATCCTCATACGCGGGGACGCGTTTGTCAATGCTAATTTAACGAATTTAATGGATCAACATCGCGGAAGGAAAGAACGTGACAAAGGCACTGCGATGACACTCATTTTTCGTGATATTGGTTCAACAAAAAAATCCATATTAGATAAGGAAGCATGTCTATTTGTTGCTACTAAACAAACCAAGAAAGTATTATTCTATAAAAAATTGAATAAAGATGAGAGAAAAATTAAATTTGAATTGGAATGGTTTCTCGATCATGACGAAATTGAAATAAATGCTGGTTGTATTGACACACATGTTTATATGTGTTCGCCATCAGTTCTGCCACTTTTTTCGGACAACTTTGATTTCCAGGTTAGTTGATGATTACAAGACTTTGAAGAAATTATGAACTAAAAACGTCATATACTTTGCACCCCGTTAGAAAATCGTATAAATTTTTGAGATGAAAACAAAGTGTAAAAGTCATTTCTACCGCTGGAAGGTAAATTCAAAAATGATGTAACAAGTTATCGTTCAAGATGACTTACTTATTACAAAGTTAAAAATTCGTTAATCCCGCGATTTTCGAGAGCACGCGACTCCTATAGAACGCACACGGCCACCGATAGCTCTAAAGTCGTGTATTTTATAGTTTAAGTATAAGATGAAGGACTGGAATTTGAATATAATCTAGATCAACACAGAAGTGGAGAAAGTGTTCGTTTAGATTCCTATTGATGCATATGAATATATTATTGTCTAATAATCTTACCTAGTTGCATACATCACATCAAAGTATACGTCCATTGCGAAGAATAAGAAACGTTGCCACCAATTAATTTTTCAACTTATACCCGTTGAGTCATTCTGAAATATGTCCAAGCAACCACTCTTCAACGGGATAATCATGAATACGTTATTGCGATGAATGATTTTTGATAGAAAAACTATTACACTCTTGTTTTTTTGTGCACATATTTGTTGTAAAAAAAAAAAAAATAAAGAATAATATAGATATTTTTTCATGTGGAGATTCAAATCCGATGAGTCAATGAGAGAAAATCGTGTTTTTTACATATCAAAGTTTTTTATGACAAGAAATGATTTTAATTTGATAAATTTAATATTTTACAGACAATGGAGGATTTTATTCGTGGTGTATTAATGAATGAAGAAATATTAGATGCACGTATATATTGGCAACAATTGGATAGTGAGGAATATGCGATGCCAATAACATCATGGCCGGCGTATCATATATTAACTCGTGATATTCTCCAGCGACAGGGTTATCCATTAACACCAGATATGTTGTGTCCAAAAGGTGGAATTGTTTATACATCGCGCAGTACTTATAAACATCGTAGCGCCATTTTGGAGCGAGGTTGTACACTTCAACGTGACACGATTGTCGGTGAAAAAAGTACTCTTGGAAAAAATACGACTGTTACGAGTTCAGTTATCGGTAACAATTGTACAATCGGAGACAATGTAAGAATTGAAAATTCTCATATTTTGAATAATGTTATTTTAAATAATGATTGTCATGTGAAAGATAGCGTAATATTTTCAAATTGTCACTTGAATGAATCGGCAAAAGTTGATATTTGTATTGTTTCACGCGGCGTAAAGTTGCCATCAATGTCCAATTATGTTGACGTCATCATTGAAAAAAACGACAAAGATGAAATAGTTTGTAACAAAATCACGAATTGCAACACAAATGATTGTACTGAATTTTTGTACTACACGAAACATTGTAATAGTGATGATGACGAGAGTTATGATACAGACGACACGAGTATCGATAGGAGTTCAATTGCTGCTGATTCGCCATTGCCTGACGATACACATATGTTTTTATCTGAAGTTATTGACAGTTTACTGCGTGGCTACCAAGACAAACTGAATTGTGACAATTTGATATTAGAAATAAACTCATCACGTTACGCGTACAATGTTGGCATACGCGAAGTAACGTACAATGTAGTTAAAGCAATTCTTATGCTGCCATTACATTATTTGACGGAAACTAAAACAATAGTAAATAATATTAATTATCAAAAAACATTAAAAGTGATGATTAATTATTTCAATGCTATTTTATTGAATTATATTAAAACAGAAAATGCACAAGAGGATTGTTTAAGGGCACTGGAAGAGGTGGCAAATACTACTGAAGAATTATTGGGTTTCACTCAACATTTGCTACATTTATTTTATGAAAAAGATATATTGAGTGAGGAGAAAATATTGAAATGGTATCATTATGAAAATAATGATGAAGATGATGACAATAATGAATTTTATAATAAAAAAATACGCTTAGCAGTACAGCCATTTATCAAATGGTTAAATGAAGCCGAGGAAGACTCGTCGTCCGATGAGGATGATTAGACAAAAACATGTGAAAAATGAAAAAATTGTAATGAAACATTCAATAATATCATTTTTGTTTACAACTTTCTTTTTTTTCTCCTTTATTTTCAGCCTATTCCCTTTCCTCCATCACCAACGTCTCTTCATGCTATCATCTTCACACTTTAATTCATTTATGTTATTTATTCCATATATTTATAATTAACAAATTGATAGGGCTTAACAGATATGATGTTTATTCTTTTCATTGATATTCTCTCATTTTCATCATTAAGTACATATAAGTTATGGATAAAATATAACGGATCAAGAAGAAAAAAATAAATGTATGTATTATATACTATATATTTAATATGTTGAATGATTGTGCGATTTCTCCTTTTACTCTTTCATTGTATTGTCATGTAGTAATATAACTCATATGACGATACTCATTGACTCTAATCAGTAGGTATTATTATAATTATTCTCATTTGATTATTATTATTCATTTTCAATTTTGATTTTATTGTGCCTTATAGTTGATCGGAATTAGGGTGCGAAATATTTCACTCGTGTAATGCTGTCTCTTTGGTTAACTCATGACAAGCTTCATGACGATGATCAGGAAATTTCATAGTGTCGATCCATTGACGTAATCGCGCGCCTTTGCTATCACAACTCAACGTAAGACTCCCTGTGCAAAATTAAATTGTGAGAACAAAAAATGAATGTTATAGTAATTCATTATGAATGTAAAAACGTTGTTTTTATCAACTTTCGTATGACTGGAAGAAAAAAAGGTCGTGACAAAAATGTCCACACACAATTCTATGAGAAAACATTCATTTATGATATGTGCAGTTAAATTTTTCGTTATTTTCTTCACTTGTGATATGTGAATGACAATTGTTGAATATCATTCTATGTTATGCAGCCAATTCGATCGAAACAGGCTTGTCGTGCCATTTCACCAAGCATTTATTATTTTTATATTCAAAATAAATTATGATTGATAAACAGTGAGCCCAGTCGATGAAGAAAATAAAATTAAGTGGATGCAAGCTGTCTCCTCGAAACGTTTCTGCGTATTTCATGAATGTATGAAGAGTAAATTAGAATGGTTAGTAATTTGACCGATATTTTTCGATTGAATTTTTTTTCTCATCGTTACGATTGTTTACAATGATTAGAAAAATAGATATCCGTAGAATTATCAACCTTCCCACAATTATAGCCTATCGTTCATAAAATACCCACGCACAAGACTTCTTGATTATCTCAACAATATTTCGGTGACTGTTATTATCACGCGATTCAACATATGCTTTTTCCCCTCATCCCTGCATTCTCTTTCTGAATTCCTACGTTTACTCAGTTTGCGATCACTCTATATACGTTTCTGATTCCAGTTCTGTGTTATAAACTATTTAATTAGCGATTCGAAAGACGTAGTGCCTCAAACACTTCTGATGTGGCAAAAACATTATCCGACCATACGGAGGATTCACTTTTTTCTTCTTACTGATCGGACCCATCTAACTATTACATATTATTATATAAATGCTAGGAAAATTATGCGTGTAAGAGAATATCTTATGGCATGAATATGAAACCTGTTTCGATTCGATGATGCGACAATATTGGAATTTTGGAATGAGAAAAAATAATTGTGCGGGACACAAAATTCACCAGGGCCCTTTTCCAATTACAGAAAGATTGGATTGATATAATGATAAGAATCTTACCGAGAAAATCATTTTTCTTTCCAAAATCTTTATCCCAAACTGTTAGAACGAGCGTGAGAGCAGTCAAACCGTTCAATCGCGTCTCGAATGAAAATTCTTCGTTCCACTCCGGATTCAATGTATTCCATTTGACTTTTGTCGTGTGTGTCAGTGATGCATTCTTTGCACTTTTCTTCCCCTGTTTCGATTGATGTTTCGTTATGCTCTTTGCAAAACTTTCTCGCAAACTCTTTGTCACTTGCACTTGATTCATTTTCATTTGTTTTTCGTCCCGTTGTTGCGCTAACATCAACAAACTCACTTTCACGAACGGGTCAGATAGTCCATTGCTGTCCATTGCTAACAGATTCATTGCTCGTTGGATGTGAACCATCAGCGCACGTCGACGCGTGTTGTAACTCAACGCTAGAAATATTTTTCCGCGACCGTTGGTCATTTCTTCGCCCCACACATTCTCCTCTCGTTCCACCTATAAATAATTATCAATTCAATAAAAAGAAAATATCCTTCCTACGTTTTATCCTTATATCATTTATATAGAGTGAGTTAATGAAAACAAAAACATTGGAATGAATGAAAAACATGAGGGTTATAAACATCATTTAAAATCACCGAAATTGTAAAAAATCAAAAATGAAGAAGAAAAAAAAACTCAGGATCAAACGGCCGTACATATGTTCTGGTCTATTTCACATTTTAAAATTAACTTTCCCTTGAATAACATTCACTTATTCCCCAAAAAATGCATCTGCTTCATAATACAATCAGAAGTAAATTCTTCTATTTAATTTGCAAGTATTGACATGTGAAAGTTCACAATTAAGAATTCGTAATTTGAGTTAATGCCTCATTTTCATTTATAAAATTGATGAAAATTTTTTCATGATTGCCCGCCTTTGTAGCACATACACCTTCTGCATTACAGTAACGCAATATTACTTGGTAATGGTCCATCAGCGAGACGTTGTAAAATTTCGTTTGAGAGGGCCGTAGTTCGCGCAAGGGAAATTTGGCTTCGCCTAGAAAGTCCCGACCAGCCTCGTCGTCCTGCAGGATCATTACGTGTAAAGCTTTTTCGCTCGTCATCTATACAAAGAAAAAGTATTCATTAATATCTACCATAAACATTTTATGATCAATTGAGTCATGCTAGGGCCAGAATGTTGAGAAGATTGACTCTCGGACTTCTATGTTATGCTCAAGGATAGTATTTGTAGAATATTTCATGCAAATATCGACAGATGAGTTACAAGGATACTTTTCTCACAATCGTATTTACCAAATCAGTGACCAAAATATCTCGACAACTAGTGCATCGATCCACTTCGAATTTCGCTGACATTATAAAAAAGAGAAGGCAATTCTCCGCGTGATTTTATTATCTATATTTTGTCCTCAATCAATGTTCCGTAACATTATTCGTTCAAAGACTGTTGACCCTCAATACTTTTGACAATTTACTTCCTCCAATGTCCATTCAATTCTTTCGAAGTGTTTGGAAACGGAAAAAAAAAGAGTTTAGAAGAAAATTTCCTCCCAGTTTTTTTTTCACTGAACATAATAGATTTATTCAATTTTTGGTTATTACACCAAATCCAAACTGCAACGGAATATACAGTGGAAAATTTTTTTCATCACTCCAACTAACTGAAAAATGATATGAATTGTAATTGGCAAATTGGGGAAACCCACTCCATCACAAATACAAATTAACTCATCAGAAAAAGCGCTTAGAAAATTGAAACGGAAATATATTTTTTTGTCTTTGAAAATTCCAATTATCGCCAAATGTTATGTAGACAATTGGCGCAATATAACTTTCTTTGATGCAGCATGAGTGTCTCAGTTTCTCTCACTGAAACTTTCATTGCACTTTTCTCAAAACGACTATTTTTGCGACGAAAATTAATTACGTTGCTTAAATATATTCCAATATATATTAATAATAAAAATGCATTGATGCCACGAGATAGACGAAAAAGAAAAAATAATTATATGAATAAAATTCAGCAAAAAAAGGATCTCACAAAAACGTGCAATTAAATTGACACAGATAAATATAGCATTCTGGATGTGCTTATTTCTGACAGTTGAATCGTACATGATAATCGAGATTGTGTACTAACCAAGTATATTTATATATATTTATATTATTCTAATATTCTGATGTGATATGAGTGAGAAAAATTTTATAATAGAATTGAATATAGTATTCCAATGTGTCATATTGAGTAAGAGATGACGAATCCTCACATCGTTCTCCGTTATCCCGTAAAAGTTGAGCTGCTCGTTGAATTCGGGATCGCGCGTCTTGTGCACAGTTTTGCTTCTCAATCTCATTGTAGCATGGGTCTCGGGATCGATCGGCAGGATATTGAGGATGCAAAATGGATCCGCTAGCCCGTGAATGTCCATGGGACGTAGTGCTCTTGCCCTTACTAATTTGCATTGAAGACACTGTGACGTTTGAGTTGACGCGTAACGCAGAGCTATCTCCAACGTTCCGTAGCCTTTCCCTTCGTCCGTTCCTGCTTCAAATAATTCTCGTTTATTTTCCAATTAGAAGTTCTATTGTGAACTTCAATATACCATTAAGAAGATAAAAAGTACATCAAAAAATGAATAACAAACTGAATATAAATTTGCAGAATCATTTGTCTTAATAAATTGTTAAACAAAAGTTCTGTCGAGTCGGTTAAATTATAAAAACTTGAATGAATGAAAGTTACAGATGTTTCAATGTCAATTGTAACAATATTTCAAAGGGGAATATCGAATGTGGCTGGCTGCAATGAAATTCTGAACAGAAAATATATATTTTTCAGAATGTAGGTAGAAATATACCACACGTTTATACACATTATCACGTCTCGAAAATATACTTTATGCCATTTTTTCTTCTTTTTTCTCTCTTATACCGTGAACTCGAATTCATATTCTATTTTTATGTACATTCTAATCATCTATCAACCACTGAAAACACGTATGGTACTCTAGTTGAAATGAATTCACAATTTAAATTATAACTTTGCTGTCAAGTTGAATATATTCTGCTCATTATTGTCACCTCGTCCAACAACATTCATCTATTTACTTTTGTAATATTCGAAGATGAAGTGGTAAGTACAGAAAACAACCTAGTAAAATAGTTTTGGGAACTTCTTGCAACCTTCATGTGAGGGTCATTGCTCAGTTGAGTATAAGTAATACAATGTATTGGCTGTGGTGCTTCTGGAGTCTTCTGGAATCACCGACAACTTTGAACGCGATTTAAAAAATAAGATATTACTCGATATAATATTTATATTACAATTTTCAATGATTCTCACTTTTGGATGCAACGACAACTTTTTCCATCACAGTTGAATTTCATACAAAATGTGTTTGATCGATACTCAAAATATATTGGCGAGGACCAGAATATTCTTCTGCTTATCTATGAAGATAATATTGAAATCAACTGAAACAGTGCTTCGTGACTCGTGAAGCTTCTGAAATAAACACTTTATGAATGAGACGATATTCTTCTTGACTTTGGGGGCATTCCTGATGAAAATTGGGGCCGATTGCGGTCTACAGAATTTTTGCATAACAATGGAATGAATTTAGTTCCCCAGACTGACTGTACTTTGTTCCAATAATACCTCCTTCACGGATGAATCTATATTTATCCATATATCTGCACGTTAGAGAATTTTTATGCCCTTGCGAAATGCTAAAAAAATTACAAAGTTCAAATTTTCATGGAGCCGTGCTGCTAATTTTGTCCTCTGTGAGCCAATGTATATTTTTTTACAGCTGAATTTCTTCCTCATGATCCACTCTGTATAATTATGCAATACGTAATATTGCGAACGTTCGGCAATAAATGGATGATGGCACATTTAGAGATCATGAAACATAAATATATCAAGTCTGCAGTCTGTAGCTATGGTATAGTTTTGTGCAATACGCTCTACAAATCGTAAGAATTGTTGCATTAATAGTTGGACTCGCACCGCTCATACAAATAATCAATAGCATTTATTCGATATATTAGAATGAATCTGATGCTGGTACACATTTATTCCTTGTTGGAATAAATGTGACCATCATTTTGAATCCACAACTTTTACACTCACCTGTCATACCCAGTTGAGCTTGTCGATATGCCAGCAATTGATTTGGCTCGTGGTCGTATTGGCTGGTGCTGCTGCCGCTGCTGCTGACACACATTTTGCCGCTGTCTATCATTTCGTTCACACTGCTTTCGCTGTTGATACTGCAGCGTTGAATCACTAAAGTATATTACAAAACACATACGATCTCATCGTTCACCGATAAATTGCCACATACCTTTGTCCTCTTGATGTCAATGCATGGTATCGATTAGAACTGCTAGTATCAGTCAATTCTGCAGTTGACCCAACCCCACGTGTCTGATTTGTTTTATCACTTGACGAATGTCCATTAGTATTTTGAACCGATCCTTTTCTTGATGAATTATCCGTAGTTGGTTCACGATCAACTGATTCTGAACTACCAAGTGGAAATTGACGATTGAATGTTGTCGATTGACAACTACCAGCCACTGCTTGAGCCGATTTATCACGTTGATCGCGAAGACGATTTGACGATCGTGATGGCGCCAGTCCAAATGACGTTGATGAAGGCGGTGATGTTGGTGAGGTCAATGTAGATGAAATATTTGGCACTGTCAATTGACTGGGTGATACAAGATTTTGCGTTGATGATTGTAATTGCAATGACACTGCTCTTATTTCACTCTCAATCAATGCATTATTCAAATCGAATGTGGATCCGCGTCTGATATGCACCTCGGCATTGGTTTCAAAACGTTTTTGAAACGATGTTAATTCAGTTGTGTCTGAGGATACACTAGGTGTACCAAATAAGTTGCGGTGAGTCCCATTGCTCCGTGCCAGATCTTCATCGGATGATGAATCCTGAGTTTCCACGGGTTCAAGTGAACGTGAACTGCCAGTTAATATCCATGCTGCACACCTCGAACCACTTCGTGGTTTCTACAATATTTGCGAGAACGTTGATATTTTATTATTCATGAATTTCTCATAATTTGAGAATCAACATAAATATACAGGCGCACTCAAAAGTACTAGGACATAATTTATGATGTTACATGTGAAATCAGCGTCATCTCTCATTCATAGTGCACTCTCGAGTGGAACATGCGCAAAAATTTTAACGATTTTATCAGGTTTTCAAAAGTTCTACATCACTTGGGAGTTCATTTTTTTCGGTAACGATTCCATCGAATTATTGAGTTATAATCATCAACGGTGAACTTTTGATCAACATTGTATTTTATCTTTGAGTCAATACCACTTTGTGAAGAATTGGTAAACTTCAAGTGTATTTTTACCAAATAACCGACTCGAACGGTAGGGTACTATATTACAGCCGAATTCGGTATAGGCTCATGACTAACACAATTAAATCACGAAATAATTTCATCCCAATGATTGCCTGATAATAATAAATTCAGAAAAACTCTTCTTCCAAAAAGTAGCACAGACTTTCAATAAAATTCCACTCAATAAAATTGACTGAAAAACTTCCTTTAAAATTCCCGACAGAATGCGATAAATTGTCAGTAAACATGGGCTCCCAAAAAGAAAATGTGTCAAAATTGTTTTCATAGCTATTCATTATATTCTAACAGCAAAGCATGCTTTTCGAGATGAACAATGGGTGTCGAAATATTTTTGAACGCTACTGTATAAGTTATGTAACATACAATATTGCAAAATTATCTCAATGAATATTTTTGATTTCACGAGTGTTTTTTTATCTATAATTCCCTCGCTATATCGTTATACATTTCACATATTATGATATATATCATGTGATTGGAACGAAAAGTTCATTTGTATAGTAGCTCAAATTTTTGTTCAACTTGTGCGACTGATGAAGTTGATTAACATCACATTTTATGTTCTCTGATTCGAAGAGATGTGATGTAATTTTAACAGATTTCGCTTGATTGAAAGTCAAATCTGGGAAGATCTATTTAGATCTGATTTTAATTGGTGACTGATTTTTCCAAATCCAATTTGGAAAAAACAGGAATTATAAGGTTTGTGTTAATAGTGCATTTGTTTGGGTATATAACTTTTCGTTCTTAGTCACGTGCTATATATAACTGTTCTTAATGTTTGGATTAATTTCTCAATGTTGTGTATCGCTCATCATATTTACCTTTTTTTCTGGTAAAATATATTTGGGCAAACTCTTAAAAAACCATGCACCACTTTTTTTCCACATCTCACGTGTCTCTGTACAAATACGACACAGAAATACTTTTGTCGGTTGTTGCACTGGAGATTGATTAACATTAAGCAAAGAATCGAGCGACGTGAGATTTGATGTAGATGCAGAAGTTGGATGTCGTTGACGATCAGTTGGTGAATTTTTAGTAGTAGGGGTTGGTATAGAGGCAGCCGTCGTAGTTTCAACTCCACATTTTTCACAAACATATTTGCGACAATCACGACATAAAGTCGGGCCAGCACCCAAGACCGTGAACTTTTCACCGCACAAGGCGCAACAGCAAATGCATCTGTTGCCACGGATACATCGACTGCCACAATTACGTCCACCTGATCTTGTCGAGGTCACCATTGAAACATTGCGCTTCATATTATCAAGACGCTCAACGAGCTTCCCCACTCGCTCTTGCTCCGATTGATCCAATGCCTCTGCACGTTGGATCACCTTCAATTATTCAAATATATATTCAATGTGAGAGAGAGCAGAATAATTTCTAATCCCTGTTCACCACTGTATAAGGGATTTCACATCATAATCCATTCTCTATATTTAATATCTAATAAATATAGCGAGCTGACGATTCATCCTGATGCGTTAAAAATTTTCAACAACCACCTCAATAACGCGACGGAGTTTCTCGAAGTTGACAACTCATGATTATTCAAGTGGCTTAACGTTTATATACCGTAGTCTGCTCCTCCACGGCTTTCAATGTGATTCTTCGCGAATTTAAGTGATACAGTTTTTTGTAGGAAGTTTCATCTAAAAGTTTATGTTAAAAACTTGATGGGTTCTCTGGCATTTCGGATAGCTCATGCTTTGAAAAAATGAGTGACAAAATTTATAACGATATTCTGAGAAGTGAGACTCATGTAATGCTTCCAGTATAGCAGGTATAAATATTAGAGACAAAACTGTACAAATCGAAATCTTGAAATAGGTGGCATTGGGTTATTTTCAATACTTCCAATTCACAATAATTCGTGCCCTTTTATTTCGAGACTATGCTTTTTGAACTTGTGACGTTGATGACACACGCTTTCATAACTCAACTAATGTACTATTTTCATGAATCATCTGGAAGACATGAGAAATTTCCAACCAAAATTTCACAAAAAATGTTTCTTTTTCTTTCAGAAATCAATCAAATCAAATTTATTCTGCATACGTCAAGATTTAATTCTCATTGTTCTCAATTTGACTGTGAGAAAATAGACATTGTTGGAGATTTCGTTAATCTTTCATCAGAATTTATGCAAAAAGTTCGCGCGAGACTGGACTAGACATTGAGAATTCAAATCAAATATAACTTTTCCTCTGAAAATATAATCCGACAATCTGACCAGTTCTCTTTTCGAAACACGAAAATTCCTAATACGCGTGAATCATAGACAAGGAATATCCAGTAATCCAAATCAATCAGATATATTTTAACACACACATATATATATAGAATGCTTTCAATCAGAATTGCCACTTGAGTGTCCATAAATTAATATAGAGAGACGAATTTTCTCTCTAAATATTGATGTCATCCAGTATGCAATCGGTGTAATTCCGATTTGTGAGGTCTTAATTGGGAACTCGCCATGTCATCTTTCGGTGAATGAATGAGAAATTTTATTTTGTACCGAGACACGTAAATTATTTGAATGGATTGTTTTCATGGAATGAATAGACATTGAGACGATATTTGTAGGTTTCATCCCATCAGTCTAAAACTGACTCTGCTATCTTTCAACCGAACTTAAACGAAACTTAATTTTTCTCTTTTTAGATATACATGCCAACTTCATAAAATCAAATATCTTTGCGCCGACATTTTACCATCTCCTGACATAAAAACTTCAATATTATATTTTCACTAAATTCTTTTTGATCAAATACTGTGAAAAATGGTGTTGTGCAAAAAATTCAAGTGAAAACAGTATGAATAAACTGTAAAAAGTTTGATGTACTGATTGAACAGAAAAATAATTCGTATATGTCAATTTCTTACATCACAAAACGAAATGAATGGGTCGTTTTGATATACCTATCGTGGTGAAGAAGGACTATATTTCGAATGTTTCACTCTACGATTAGAATTAAATGATTCTTTCATATCTCATTCAAGTTCACTGGAACTAACTTCGATTATTCGTTGACGTTCATCCTCAGTTAATGGTAAACTCCTATTGGTATTTGACACAGAAGGTGATGATGACGATAAATTTGCTGAATGAGACGAAGAATAATGACCGTAATCATCATATCGAGAATCGAGTGAACTACTTTTCACTGACCAACCGGTCTTTAATCTGAAATTCAAACGAGCGAAAAAATGATTGCAAACATTTGCTTATTATATTACTTTGGACTATTGTATTCTAAATATTCATGATTAATGTGAAATACTTTGCTCGTAACGCCAATTGACGGTCGTTTGGACAAACCCATCTGGCACTTCGGCTTCTTCCAGTCCCAGGATGGCATGTCGTTTCCATGTTTCATATATACATATATATATATATATATATATATACGTATATATATATATATATATGTATATACAGGTTTAGTTGATCATGCAATCAATCATCTTGCATTTATCATTATGCCGTTGTCACTTCTTGTCTGCCTGCTATCAAATCAGAAATAAATAGTGAGTAAAAATTAACATTTGCGTTAATAGGTATTCTTCATCCGATTTTTATAGATAATTCGTAGAGGTATTCGTGTCTTGAATCAGTAGTTACTCTTTCCGGAATTTAAATACAAGTTTTGCGCTTCAACTTTGCATGAAATAGGAGAAAGTAAAATAGCGTTGAAAAAGCTTCTTGTGCATTTGCAAGTTGGCACAAAAGTTGGCACATCATATCTCAGATTACTGTGGTTGATTCTATACTGATAGAATATTTTATCTTATGCGAAATACAAACACCACTTCGTTTATTACTTATAGAAGAGTTGTAGAAATTTAATTTTCCGAATATTGAAATTGTTTCACCCCTCCACTTATCTGTTGTTAAATATGTGAAACGAAGAGACAATTCGAGCAATGTTGAATTCTATATCTTATTATGAGTGAACGCTTGTTGAAGCAGTACTTACGAATTTGAATAGAGTAACTACAGTCACAAGATTCGAGAGAATACTTTGGTGCAATTGCAAACAATGAAACTCTTGCGAATATATGTATTTCGCATGAGCTTCCTTTCAAAATGTTGCGAAAACTCGAAAAGATGAGGTAGAATTTTACAAAACTTGTTCGACAAACTGAAGAATTTCAGATAATAAAAAAAAAAACATGCGGTATAAAAATAAACTTGAAGTAATAATAATTGAATTAAGAAGAATTTGAAAAATGGATGATGAAGAAAGTTCTCTTGTTTATAACCAATTGCATACAGCAGTGATGATGAATGTTGTTCTGGTTGGCTAAAATTAATAGAAACGGAATGAAGAAAAAAATTAACGGTTGAAATAGTTCCATACAATATTATGACTTTGATAAAAGCAATAAGAGCCCACCGCATTCAAATATCATTTTCTTTCATTTCTTTTATTTTTTCTTTCTTCTCAACGAACAGCAATCAACAATAAATAATCAATGATAAATAACAAAGCTGTACATATTCAATGAAACGCCGATGTATATATAATGAGTAAACTGAAACAAAGACTCTACACACCATATAAAGCGAACAATTGAAAGTAACTTTGAGCAAGAATGAGGACATGCAATATCAGAAACGTAACAGTGGCGTACAGAAATTGTTCACGGGTAAAAACATTGAATGTCTGCGTACAATGTATATATATTACAGGGAGAGTTCCGTTTTGCCCGGGTGACCCAATTGAGCTCTCTCTCTCTCTCTTTCCCTATTTCTCCCACAATTTCCCCACCCTACATGGGGAATGCGAGCTCACTCTGTACATCGCATCTTCGACCCTGGCCTCATAACACTAGCAAAACGCCACGTATACACGATTCAAGGTTAACCTTGAACGCAAACTCTCCGGCGAAACTCGATGGATATAGTTATATAGATATGTGCGTGCTGTGTGTTTGTGCATTTTACACCAGTTTCCTCTTATCCACCTATTTTCATCATGCGCCACAATTACCTACTTCGGCTGTATTCAACATATGAATATTAATGTTTCGTGTATGAAATAATATGAATATTATCACAATATTTATATCGTAAAACAAAATAAGATGAAAAAGTTTCAGAATGTGGAATGAGAAGGAATAAAAAATAATGGAACAATTGTTATCGATGTGGAGTGTCATATGGGAAACAAGTAGAGCTTGACTATTTTAATTTATCTTTATTATTGACGTATCGGGGTGATGTACATACATGTAACGCATCTCTTGTTAATGTATGTATATACGTCTTTATATAGGTGTATATGAAATTTTATTTATAGACATTGGATGCGAGTGACAATAGAAGCGTGTATAGCTGATTATATTTGAAAGTTGCAAGAAAATAATGTATACAAGTGAATGTAAAGTCAAGGAGAATAGATGAAATTGATGAATTAAATATAGCAAAAAGACTAATGAAACGAAATCAAATGGAATCGTAATTTCCGTATTCTATTTTTTCATATATTTTATTTATATACGGCGTATTTATCTTATCAGAGCTTATTGTATACATGAAGGATGTCACACAATCAACAGGGTCCGGTTTTAGAACCAGCTGTTGCCGCAACTTTCCATCATTTCAATACTAAATGCATTATATTATTGTACTTATTTTTCTCATTCGTTTCATTTCTATATATTTTTACCAACTTTTGGATTCAGCAATAGGAAGTGTTACAATTCATATTTGACAATTGACATTGTATTGGGAAAATTTTTTTGTGCATGCCACATTGATACAGAACGAAGAGACATTACGACACAGAAAAAATGAAATTCATTGCGAAAGTTCAAAGTTATAACTATGGGAATAATTTGAAAGCCATCATTTTTATAGATGCAAAATTTTTACCAAATATACAAAATAAAAATAAGATACGGAAAAAAGGGAGAGAGAAAATACACACGTGCAGATATACTCACCCCATTAATTGTTTCATTAATTTTCGTCCACCCTCATATATTATATACGCCACAATTCACTCATTTCGATCATTTAATTTTCATTTATTTCCTTCATTATACTTATTCCACCATTCATAATAAAGTTGAAAAAATGAAGTTTTCCCACTTTATCTACCAATAATAATAATACCCATAATAATACTAATGACACTAACAGTCATAATAATAAACATAATGAAAAAAATTAAATAAATTTATTCAAAATCAAAAATTATTCTCGAAATTTGAAGGAAAAGAACAAATTATCATGTAACAATATTTTTAATTTTCTTTCTTTGTGATATATTGCCGAATATTTATGTCTTGCTATAAATTCACTTATTTTTTTGTTTATCTATCTCATATTTGTTTCATATGACCGTTACATATCTACAAACTAATGGGAGTCTACTCGGCGCTACTGACTACTTGGCTAGATCACTGTCCGATCGACAGGTGGCTGTTACTACTGCGGATCTGTCTCGAATAAACCATTTCTCCTTTCAGCTACGTATGCGCACACTCTACTCTCACTCACTCTCACTAATTCCACACTGTATATACACATACACACGTGTGTTCATGCGACTATCCATCTATATGTATATACATGAGACATTTGTATTTTCTCATTGTATTGTTGTGTATATGTGTATGCGCGCAAACGTTCTTATCATGATGCGTATGCGGGTGTGTTATGTGGTATGATGGCAGCGGTAATCGCGGAATTCGAGCGCACTATTCATACCCAGCAACGAATCATATAACCTTCAACTTTAATTACGAAAATAATCATTACTTTCATTGAACACTCCAATCATTTATAGGTAAAATGGTAACCAAATGATATTTCACTACGATACAGTGATCTCTTTTATTTATTTCTATCACCTTTTTTTTTTGTTGGCATCAAAATTTGAATTTACAATCGTACCATTTTTTGCAGCTTGGTTGTATATAATAAACAATATTTATATTGAATCATAGATAGGATGTAAATCCACGTTGTGAATTTAACCAATGTAACATAGCAGTTTGCGAAATTGTAAAAGCGATTGGACAGGAGAGTTCATGATTGGAAGGGTGAGATACCCAGGTATGCATAAATATTAATCTATTGTGGCAAATACACTCGCCATTTTTCAGTTCTTCTTTAGAAATGCATAGGGAGTTATGGTAACCCATTATTAAATATTACTTCAACTAATTTGTACTTGGGGTAGTTCGATAGATACATTATCCGAAGTGCTATTGAGCCCACATGAACAATTAATATCAATAATGCAGCTTGAATTCTTCGAAAATTCTATGAAAACAAATTCCAAACTGAACTGTTATGACTGTCACCGTATCATTTATGTAGAATGACAATCTCATTCTTTCCTCATACATCTCTCTCATTGAAAATTATATTTGTTGTAATAATTTCTCTTTATCGTATACAATCTCATCTTCATCATCACACTAACAAATAGCTGGAGTATCTCTCGCAGTATTCCATAACGTGATATTCTTATGTGCAACTTGCAATTTTGACCATACCATTTTTACTCGTTTTCAGATTTCGACAGATTTAAACAAGAGTAAAAGTTGGAAAATCCATATATATTCTTGACAGAAGCTGTCTAAATTTTGCGCAAAGAAATGAGCCGAATCTTGAACTCCATATAATAAACAAAAACGCAATAGGTGAAGTTGCCCAATTTTTATAAGTTCTCACAACAAAAATATTATTTATCTAATCATGGAACAATTTAATTGTGATAATTAATTTTTATCATCTATATAATATTTCTTCAGTGAGAATGGAAGAAAGGAGAGCAAGTTATTGTCTTACCTGTTTTCATTTGAAAAAAATTTTCAACTCATTGTTACAGTATGATGACATTGCACAACTCCATACTATCATGACACCCTGAAATGCGCGATACAAACATTCCAAAACGAAAATTCTGGCGTTATAGAGTTTGTATCAATTAGACAAGACATGAAAACCAAATATATTTGATTGTAAACGCTTTTTGCAATGAACATAATACAATGATATGAATGGTTAGTGCAACATAAAAATTTAACATTGCCGGTATAACCATTCCATTCGGAACGTTTTTCAACGTGAAACGATTCTTGATTCAGCAAATATATTGGCGCGCGTGAATTATCACCAACAGAATATAATGAAAATTTTAAGAGAGGTCAAAATCAAAAGTTTGGATTTTCTTCATTTCGACCCCTTGGAATTATACACAATGGGGTGTGACGTACCCCAGTCCAACTTTGCGATTTTATCACACAACTTTGGAATTGTCGACCACTTTTTCCACCCCGAAAGTTGGGTGAGGCGGAAGACACCCCATGATGTATACTGAGGATTAACTGGGAATATTAATATTCTCCCCGTGAAAATCATCAATTATAACTTGGTCCTATTTTACATATTTTTATTAATTTTTATTAATAAAAAAGAACGGACTGATATTCGAAAGTTCATGAATGTCCACGACTGCAATAAATCTTAATTCTGGATGAATCAACAATACCCTGAAAAAAATAATAAAAAAACACGGCACAAGTTGAAATTTTTTTCAACCCTGGCCGTCTGGTAATTTTCAGAACAGCATCTTTAACTATCTCAAAAGATCATGGGTCAAGAGACCAATTAGTATATTCATTTCGGCGCATAAAATGAACAGGAGGCTTATATTATACTTAATGATCTACATAATTTTTGTCCACCCCGAGAAACGGTCTGAAACAAAAAAATCGAACACATTCTCACTGTGTAGACATTGGGTGCATTGAGTAGATCTGTACGATGATATCGTTCATTATTGTATGAACGGTACGCAACCAAAATTATAATTTCTTACGTGAAGAACAGAATGATTGGACAATAATTTGAATTTACGTGCAATTGCATCTGCGCATTTGATATGAATGGCGGCAATGTCGGCTACGATGACGACACAGAGACCTCTCAGCGGCATTTCTATCAATTAAAATATGCGCAACCAACTTCAGAGCGGTACATTGTGATGCGTTGACTAGTATGAAGTAATCGTCACAAAGTATAAATATCGTTCTGCTTTCGTTACAATGGTTGCAATTCGATATAAACTATCGTTTGAATGTGTATGTGTCTCTAAAGCGGAAAAAAAAAACAAAAATGATTATGATGCACGTGAATTTGTAGGCGTGATTGGGCGTGATGCTTCGCCGGGGAAAAGTTTAACATCACCTGTTTGTTAATTCGCTCCATAGCAGATCGGCGAATTTTTGTGTAAGTAAAAACACTTAGTGATTTTTTAATTGTATTGGCTTGAGATCACGCCATATAATGCACACATTATACACCTACTTGCAGATCACATGCGCATAGATAAATATGACCAACATATACATATATACATGGATATGTGTTTTATACATTGTTATAAAGTGAAAGAGACAATTGAATCCGTATGGCATACGTGGGCATACGTCAATTTAAAACTGTTAACTATTGTCACAATCCAATAAGTGCTTACTTGTTCTCTCATAATATATTGTATTTCATTATGATCATGTAGACATTCCACAATCTAAGTCTCAACTAGAGCCTTTAAACGCCAACCGTGCGTGTGTGCTCGATACGAGAATTTATTTGTTCTTGTGACACGTCGTCGTGACTATCGTTATTATGTGATAGGACGTGGTGATTTATGTATTCAACATTTTCTATTTTCAACATCGGTCAAATTAAAATTAATCGCATTTACAATATAAAACCAGGCCAGTGATATTGGTATACTGATTATTCTCAATCGAACACAAAAAATATTATTCACAAACGATATATAATCATTTTCAAGTAAGCTATATTCTGTCTAGTTTTTTTGTCATCCTTCATTTTGATTTCAATATTGATATTGATATTGATTAATTGTTTGTGTTTAATTTAATTACTATTATTTTTGTTCTTCCATCATTCGCACTGCATTGCCTTTCCACTCTATTATTGTTCTGTTTCAGTGAAATTTATTCTATTCCACATAAAAGAATTAGGCAGAATAGAATGATGAAAAAGAATCTCATTCATTTTGATATATTTGAGTTGAAATGGTTCTTATTATTATGATTAACTTTTTTTTTATGTTGAAACTAACATCTCTCGCTTTTACTTTCCCCCATTTGATATATATATATATGTATACATATATAATGATTTCACTATCAACTATCCTTTGTCTGTTGTTTTCTAATGTCTTGATTCATTCATTCCTAACTCCACTTATAGTTTTTTTATCTTTTTAGTTTGAGGCTACACGAAGTATAATTGATATATATATATATATATATATATAAATATATATCCGTTGTGTGCATTGAATTAAGCATTATTAACTGTCGCTTTGGTGGCTTCTTGGAATATAAAGGAAATCTTGTTAGAATATAACCTCAAAAAAAAAAAAAACAAATGTTATTGGGATAAAATATTTCAATGAAAAGACGGAAATAATTGATGAGTATTACCGAAACAATCCGAATTTACTGCAACACTGTTTCATGATAAATAATTATGCACTAAAACATGACGAAGATTGTGTCAGTTCAATGAAATAAGAAAGATAAATTGAGAGAAAGAAATTAATTAAAAAGATAAGAAACTCGTGCGAACGAGATGGTGAAGAGAAAATCTGGCAACAAGTCAGGTGTGACGGCTGCCAATTCAAGTTTCACTATAAACTCATCATTCGATGTGGAAATATCTGCTGATGGCAGGCTTTACTATCATGAGCTTGGACGCATGACACGTGACCGTCTGAAAAATATGCTAAGAGAACGTGGCTTGCCTCTTTGGGGAAACAAGACTGATATGGTACAAAACTAACAAAATGCTGTATACATAATTGCATGTTCCTCTTTTCATATTTTGCTTCCTATTTTTCATTCTTTCTTGTTCTTCTTTGAACCTGTCAAAGCATATTAATAACTGTAATGTAGTTGTACCTGGACACTGAGTTTTGAGTTTCTTGCAAGTAGAACTGATAATGTTAAAAAGGAATATTTGAGAATGAAATATGGATGGTTCCACTGTGGAAATATTCATTTTTTCTCAATATCACATGGCGGTATATTTTTTACTTATATCTTGTACATTCCACACAGTTGACCTCCGAAATGGATATTCAATGTTGTTCGTAGACAAAGAATGATGATATAAACTCTTTGTTGTCACTGCTTTAACCTATCCTCTACATGTTGAATTGACCGAATTCTGATCCGACTTTCTCATCATCCTTATAGCAAATTAGCTTAAAATCCGCTCAATTTGCACGGTAAAAAATGGAATTTTTACTCTCCAATTTCTATATTTATCACATAGAGTTGGTTGAACGCTACAAATACTTCGAAAAAAAATGTAACCCAAATTATCACATCACTTTTTTTTGTCCTTTTTTGTAATATTTTTTTCCAATTTGATGCATGTTAGGTCTTATATATAAATAATTATTTTCGTGTTGCTCCGCCGACCAAGTGACCGATGAGTTTAATGCTCAACCACGTCATGCACTCAATCCAATGTATGTTATTATAGTATTTGAGCTTCCCCTCTCTCCAATGTAAAATGTTGATGACTAAAAGTGGAGGGGAAGATACGAGAAAGAAATAGCGTTTAACCCATGATACAAATTGACCTCTTCTCATATCACGTTGTAACATAATACAATAGCCAATCCATTCTCATCAATTTAGTCCACGTTATCGTCGGTACATTGATTGAAACTTTCGAAATATGTGTATACTTCGATAGAAAATTTTACTGTCTAATGAAACAAATTGATATATATGTTCCAAAATATTCATAAAAACATTATGTCACGTACGTCACTGAAGGATTATCTAGTGATTGAAATGGGCTCAAATGATGTGAATAGTTTTATGAATTAATTTTTTCATTTAAATAAAGTTGCGAATTCCTTCATTCATTTACTATTGTCTGTGTGCTTCAAGGTCTTATGACAACATTGAAAAATAAAGCTAGCCGAGAATCGTTAATTATTTTAATTTGGTTTCGTAGATTACGCGATTGGAAGAAAACACAATGGAGAATAAATCAA
The DNA here is from genome assembly GCA_958496275.1 of Zele albiditarsus. Taxonomy (NCBI): domain Eukaryota; kingdom Metazoa; phylum Arthropoda; class Insecta; order Hymenoptera; family Braconidae; genus Zele; species Zele albiditarsus. The sequence goes on along the minus strand of OY292414.1, from coordinate 2,433,760 downwards.
CGACTTTACGACGTACAAAAGATTTAACATCAAACACGAATGGCACACAACAACTGACTGACACTGAAGATTTGTCATCATCATCATCATCAGCTACAACAAGATTCAGTGATGCATCGAAAATAGCAATAACAGTTGACACAATTGATCCTGATAGTTTGACTTTATGGCAACATCCCATAACAACGTTAAATTATTTTTTACGTGAATTAGTTATTGATTCAGTGAATTTGTGCAACAGAATATTACGCCATCGAAAAACATTGTTGAGTGTATTATTTTTAATTGGTTTATTCTCTATATTGAGATATGTTTCGGGCCCACAGCAGCAGGTAAGATACTTCATGTTGAAACGATGTATATTAAATGAAGTGGAGAAAAATTAACTCTGATATATTGTGAAATTATCTTTGTTCTTTTTTGTATGATTGTTTGAACAGATGGTGAAAGCTTGGGAGAACAGTTTATTGTGGTGGTTATATTGGATTGGACTTGGTGTTTTATCGAGCGTTGGATTGGGCACGGGTCTCCATACATTTGTTCTTTATCTTGGCCCACACATTGCTGCAGTAACAATGGCCGCATATGAATGCGGTAGTTTGAATTTTCCCGAACCACCGTATCCCGATTCAATTGTTTGTCCGACAACAGTTGACGTCGCGTGGAGCGCGGGGATTCTGAATATTATGCGTAAAGTCCGTGTTGAATCAATGTTATGGGGTGCGGGTACGGCATTAGGTGAATTGCCACCGTATTTCATGGCACGTGCAGCACGAAATAGTCGACAAAGTGATAAAAATCACGAACATGATCAAGAGGATTTAAAAGAATTAGAGGCACTTGAAGCTATGGAGAGCGGAGAAAATGTGCCGTTGATGATGAGACTGAAATTGGCTATGAAACATTTTGTACAGAAAGCAGGGTTTCTCGGAATTCTTGCTTGCGCATCGGTTTGTTTTTATTATCATTTTTTTTTTTCACAATTAGATTATTGATGAATTGCTCAACTCGAGGGGAAACCTGGTTAGAATAGATTACAAGTGGGTCAATGGCAAACAAAATAATTCTTTATTAGAATTTCAACTTTTCCCTGATTGAGCCCAAATAAAATATCCCATTTTTTTTTTATAAATAATAAATTCAAATAAACATATTCATCGCCTTGTTTTCCTCTTATTAGTGAACCGAATGGATCATCCGAATAATGAATAGATGTGCTTTCCGACCAAATATTTGGTAGGATCACGATGTTACATAGTAATATATTATCCTCTTGGAGTCCTTTTACAATCTCCAATGTTTAAATTTTCCCGCCGCAATTTCCAAAAAATACTGACATGTCAAGTTGCACTTCATCTAACGATGTCATTTTCCTTCTCGCGATGTCATAAAAAACAATCAACAGGAAAAGAACGAAAATTTGAAAACAAGAGGACTCCAAGAATATCCCGGTCAATACGTCCTATCAGAATTGGTATGAAATAGCATAATGTTGAGTAATACCAAAGAGATGTTTCGCACTCATTGAAAACAATAATTTCGGGTTCCTAATGTGAAAAGAGCATGGAGTGGTGCATGGTGCATAGGACGTTTTCTTTCGAGTTGCGCGTTATGCTTTGTTAGAATCTTTGAAATATCACAATGGTTTGTTATTTCACTCCACATTTATAATTATAATTTTCCATATTGTTTAGATACCAAATCCATTATTTGATCTCGCCGGTTTGACTTGTGGTCATTACCGCATTCCATTCTGGACATTTTTCGGAGCCACATTAATTGGTAAAGCTGTTGTTAAAATGCATATACAACAATTGGCAGTTATTGTTGCGTTTAATGAAGAATTATTGGATAAAGCTATTGGATTGTTGGCTGTAATACCATATATTGGTCATAAATTCCAAGAGCCACTGAAAAAGTATCTCGTCGAACAAAAAAATAAACTTCACAACAAGACATCTGCGGTGAGTTTCGAATATAATAAAAAAATAATAATCTTGAATGAAACAAAATGTGAAGATAAAAAACAAATGATTGTTATGATTTTTTCCATTCATCCTTTGCAGGAAGGAACGACAACGATATCGTGGTTATTTGACAAATTTGTTATAATTATGGTGTGTTACTTTTTGGTAACAATAATTCATGCGCTAGCACGCAATCATCATCGCAGGCGTACAAAATCTTCAACCGATTAAATATACTTAGTACAATTTTATATATGATGAAATAAAATGTCTCAATTAATTGGCGCGTGTCCTGAGTGTGCATGAATATATAGAAAATGTGTGTGCTTATGTGTAATACCAGAGAATATGAATAGCCGAAATACGAAGAAATTTAGCGAGAAGTTTGATATTTAGATTGATATGAACAATTTTTTTTCTCCTTTTTTTTCATCTGCTGTGTTTTTACATACCACGTATGAATATAGTGGACTGAGGTAGCGTACCCTCGATGTTCACAGATGAATCATAAAAATGTAAATATTGTATAATCTACAACGTCCGTAATGGAATGATAGATCATGCTTTTCATTTTCATTAAAGAGACTAATTACTGATGATGGAAAAAAAATAAAAATAAAATAATAGTCTGATTGAAGTAATTGCTATTTTTTCAGATGATTTTTCCAATTCGACTTTCACTATACATTCAATAATAAAAATCGAGATTGATAGATTACATAAGAACAATGTTTTAGAACGAGATATTGTTTTTTTTTTTATCATTATTCGCACCAAAGGAAATCAAATTTTAATTTTTGAAGTTGTAAAGTGCATTTTGGACAAAATATTTTGACAAAAAGCTGTTGAAGTTTCAAATTCGCTGTGTACCTTGAAGGCTATCGATTTGGTACTTGTTTTAAATAGATGAAAAGAATTTTTGATTTTTTTTATATTCACGCAATGAATTGAAATTTACTATTGTCATGAGAGTATCGTCAAAGTTTCATTGCTCAACAGTCAAATAAAACGAACAAACATTCATTCACGTGTACTGATCAAAGTAAAAAATGAAAGATATAATTGACAAGTTTTTGATATTCTGATAGAAATGGAAAAATAATACAAAATGTTCTCGCACTCTCTATCGTGTGTCATTGTCACTGCTAAAATTCCCTTCAGATAATAACAATAACAGACAGGGGCCAAAAACCAATCAATGAAATTGTGAAACATTGAACAATAACGGAAAAATTTCTTTAGTATAAGTCATTTATCACATCAATTATCTGTGAAAAAAAAAACAATTAACAACGATATTAGTACATAAGATTGAAAATTTCCGTGAATGACTGCAATATATTCGGATACGATTGTCAAATTAAAACGTTCAATAAGCTTGAGAATATACATGAATGTTTTGGTTAATACGTTCCGAACGATACAGAAGGCGCAATGGGTGTAACTGAAATATGCTAAAATAATTGACCAACAGAACCAGAGGAAGAAATTTGATTAGTTTCATTGTCTACAGAAAATATAATCAATACCTGTCTGGATGTCCATTTACACTATTTGAGTTGGGCAAACGAATATTTTGATACTGCTAGTTGTTAGAACTTTCCTAACCACTGAACTATATCTGTGTATATGTCGGAATTAGAAATTAGGTAACCAGTTGCTTCGCGATAGCTAGTATCAGTTATGTATATTTATAATCTCATGTACGTAATGCATATATAGTTAGTCTACACAATTTGTCCTATCCGCGATCACGAAATAATTCAATCGAGGATCATTCATGATTTAATCAATGAACCGCAAAATCCAATCAACGATAAATAAAGAAATTGTCTGAATGAATTGATGAGTAAACTTCTGAAAAACATTCTTCGAAATAGGTGTCAAACGCCTTTTTTCATATCAATTCGATGGTATATAAATACTGAAATTCAAATCTTGGTCACATGTGCAGATAGTAGCTAATAAACAAATGGAAATTTTTCGTACTAAAAAAAAACCGAGAAATGCAAAAGTTCTAATGTATTATAATACCGCAAATAAGAATGCAGATGACTTTTTCGATAAAGTGGCGGGTTATCTGTCATAATCAATCTGGGGCATTCCAATTAGTTTTATGTCGCACTTATTCGTCATAGGCCAAAGAATTGTGATCGCGGAAATTTATTCATTTTCAGGTGTTCGACATTTCGTACTCTAAGCTTTTTTTTTTTCATTTATTCTATTGACTTTTTTATACTGTTCAACGGCACATCTTTGGTTCGTCATCATCTACCCTATTGACACACAACCGTCATTTGTTCTTCAACATTTATATACCATCAAGTCGAAATGGAGAATCAGTATTTCTTTCGGCTGATCTCTTCAAAATATTACTGATTGGAATCTAAAATCGGATGAATTTAGTAAACCATAGTGAGGCTTTGTGAAGAAGTTCATGATATATTTTCACAGCTTTTGAATTCAAATAATATTAATTCATCATCCCAAATTTGATTGGCATTGTTATTTATCGAAGCTATGAATACCTGTATCAAATATATTTATGTAAGAATATTGTTAGCGACAATTGTTTCTAATGCCAATTCGAATTATATCGATAGGATTAAACACTCACAGATTCTCATGTGATAATAATTATATATCAATAACTTTGCCACACGTGTGCCATGCTTGTTCGATCATAACCGAGCAATAATCCTATTTGGTTAGATAAATGTACACAGAAAATAAAACCCGATTCGAAAGCGTACGAAACGTACCGAAAAATATTATTTCTATCGAACAATTAAAAAAAAGATACAAGTTAATTTTTTGGTTTGATGTATTTTTTTCACCTTTATTCAGCGTACTCTTCCAATATCAACCAATAATTAAGACATGATTCCATTATCCGCCATTTATTATTATGGTAATTTTTTTCTTTTCATTTCAATAATGTACAGTTACACTGCAAAGAATTGGGAAATAGACCAATGTCCGCATTATACAGAAAAAAAAAATATATGTATACCCCGTTAGTTAATTAATACTAATTTGATAGTGCCGAAGAGCGATGACTAACACATTATACAATCCAATCAACGATACAGATGATCAGCTTGAATATTGCTGGCGATTTCTGACTCCCATCTGTCACCATTATTCAACAATTTTTCTTTATTATACAACAACTCTTCGTGAGTTTCCGTCGAGAATTCAAAATTTGGCCCCTAATGAAGAAGAAAACATTAAGCGCTTCAATTCAGTAAATATTCTTGCTATTTAAAGGATAAAATGATTCATAAATTAAATTGTTTTGTTCATCACCTCAACAATAGCATCAACTGGACACGCTTCTTGACAGAAACCGCAATAAATACACTTAGTCATATCAATATCATATCGTGTGGTTCTCCTAGAGCCATCGGCTCTCTCCTCAGCTTCAATTGTTATTGCTTGAGCCGGACAAATTGCTTCACACAGTTTGCAAGCAATGCATCGTTCCTCGCCCGATGGATATCTTAAGAAATATAGAAAAATCATATTAATTATACTTGTGTTGATCTGAATGTGGTTGAGTTGTTATTTACCTTCTTAGAGCATGTTCCCCACGGAATCTCGGACTCAATGGTCCTTTTTCAAATGGATAATTAATTGTAACTGGTTCTTTGAAAAAACATGTCAAAGTCGTCATCATTCCATTAGCCAATTCCCTTGCATAAACCGCATTTCCTGATTCCGGTGTGACACCAGGCCAATGTGGATTGTCTTTCGGTGTTATAATATAATATTTGCTTCGTGATGGCTGCCCATTATTCGCAGCTATTGACAATGGGCCTTTCACGGACCGCTGTACTGTTTGAACAATTGATAATTATTCGTTAATATTCCCGTCATAAAATCATAACGATTATTTAGCATATTCGTTCAAATAACATTCGATTCTATTAGTTTTTTGTTGTAACAATGCGACAATTCATGATCATCGAATACATAACCTTACAAGTTAAAATTATACAACTCGTTGCACAATATTGTGAAATACTAACTCAATATGGAATGTATTTGACACTTTTAGATTGAAATACTACATCACAGCATTTATGGTTGTTTATACGCAAATATTCTAATTTACGAACAATACACTTACTTAATAATTTGTTAGCGAATCTTCCAAGTACCCGAACGTTCGCCATCTTTGCACCCACGCAACTACACGCGCAATGCATAATACATACATACATATATGTATATACAATGTTCACGTTATAACACCAAACAAATAGGCCCACTGCGTCTCAGATTGCACTCTTCACTTCATTCGCCGCACGAAGTGTCATTAACTTACCCTTCGTGAAGAGGGTGACAGTGAAGTCAGATATAAACTAGGGACACAATTAAGAAACACGATATTTATCCTCAAAATTATTTGTATATCCGTGCATTATGCAGATAAAATTTATCAAAATCTCACATGTAATTGGCTTATGAGGCAGTTGAGTAATTTGTACTTATCATTTTTGTGAACACTAAAATAATACGATTTCAGTCTCTTACTGAATTCATGAAGACCATTCAAAAAATAGTTGAAAGAGATGTCATATATGGCTTTTTTTCGGTAAAGCTCGCAGATTTTAATGGAGGTACTTGCAGCGTTTCTCGACGCCCATATTGAAAACATAAAATCAACAGCATATGAAATTATTTAATTGTCAGTGTGTTTACTGGAGAAATTCCAAGCCAATTTACCACTTAGATTACGTGTGAATCGGATTTAAAATCGATGAATTTAATATGTAGAGTAAAGGACAAATGCAGCAGCGGCGGCTAGGAATTTCTGTCGGATAAAATAATCATATTCATGTCACACACATGAGAAATTGATCTGGTTATTGATAAAAATTTTATGTCGAACGGGTAACTGTGAAATCGTGAAACAATCATATTCTTGAATGAAACTATCTATAATTTGTCCTCAGACATTGCCTTGAATATTATTCCTGTCTATACTATTATCATAATTTCAATAACACTGATGAAGTATATTAATTCATAACACTAGAAAATTCTAGAATCTCGCCGCAACTATCTTATTATATATTTTTTCAAAGGAAACAGCTAAATAAAATGTCGGGTGTGAGAGTTATAAACAGGAGAATGGTTAAAAATCGTATTGCTGATTCCTTTTCAGATTGACTCAATGGCATTGACATACCATTTCAAGTAAATAATAATGGCACATAATCACACAAAGTAGACATTGATGAACTATTTATAAGTGTGCATTCAATGATTCTGAACACTTTGATTTATCGTATCAATTTTGCGGTGAATTTATTGCTCGTATGGAAAGACTTAGAAACAGAAAGTGTTATTGCTATTCGTCGCATAATATATTAACCAGGAAAAAACCACAATAATAACTGCTAACTTGTGATCATAGTAACTCTCAAAATATTGACATTGCCTGTAGGATAAAAAGCATGGGATTGGATCAATTTTGTTATCAGACCAAAGAATACACCATACATGAGGATTACTGACATATCCCTCTTCCCAAAACGCAACTTCATCATGTCAATTATTGATATCCGCATCATTCATACTGCATTTTAAAGTTCTGGTGAGCCAGTTTCTACATTGAACCGATCACGCAGACCATATCGTATATGAATTATATATCAATAAAGAATGCACTGAATATGGCATGCGACAGCCATCTCCATCGATTCAAGACCATGACGAGGAACATATATGTTGATGAGGATCACGCATGTGGTTCAGTCGACCACAATTCCAATGGTAAAAGTCATGTTATCCTTGTACATTTTATTCTTACATCTACAAGATCCAAAACTTTCGTTTGAATGGTTGTCTAGTATAATCGGTACTTTGATCATGGTCCTGGATTAAGTCGGATTTATATAGTTAAGAACGAACAAGATTGCCAACCATTAATGAATATAGGAAATAGACGAGCCATACTTATTATTCACAATTAATTTATTCATAAATAAAGTATGTATAAAACGCGGAGTTCAATGTATTCAACATAGAAATATGTTGAATAATATATGAAAGAGGAAAACAGAACAAATACCATAATAATTAACAAAAAGGTAATAACACAGCCAACGGCCGATGCGCCTATCGCATGAATTTCATGATCGTATTCAATGGAAAAACTATATGCGGATTTAATTCACCCAGAAAAATTCAGTCTTGAAGTGTCTTGAACCCATATAACATTATATCACTTTGAGAAATTACATGTCTTCGAAACTTTACATTTGTAGTTATTAAAAAAAAAACAAATAAATAAAAAATTCGAAATAATATCAATTCCTAATTCGTTGGAAACAATTGATTGAATTGTATATTTTTACATAGATATACTTTGAATTATTCACACATAAATCATCACTGACTATTGGCTTCTAAATCCATGTCTGACCACACAGCCTCGGTTTCACTTTCTTCAGCCGCTTCATCATTATCGGAATCCGGCAGCCCATCGCCCACATCATAAGTTGTATCGGCATGTTCCTCACCAACATTCATGTAATATGATGACTCAAATTTTGACGCCGTGCTATCCAAACGATGCATACCATCCAATACCCGTCTATTATTTGGATCGAGACTTCACAATAAAATTAATAAAAAAAACAGAAATGTTATATAAACATTTGTAATGAGTTATCATATTATTTTCAATAAATAAATTGACGAAAAACTTACTTCAAAGCTATTGTATAATGATTCAGTGCCTTTTCCTCATCGTGTACTCGTGCCCACAAGTCACCCAGCATTTGATGTAACTTCCACGTTGGTTGAATTTCCACTTGTCGTTCAAGCAACTCAATTGCCGCCTCTAAGTTCATCTCTTGCTCGTATATTTCAGCCAAAAAATATACAGCTGGCAGATACGAATCGTCCTGTGCGAGAGCTTTATCTAGAAGATTTTTGGCCTTACCAACTGACACAGGATCCTTCATCAACACCGAGGCGTACAACTGAAACAAAAACATGAATTCACCAATTAATATTATTAATCATTTGGCTTCTATTACTGCGTGTTTTTTTCTCTGCTAAATCATAAATGAATATCATTTAACTCACTGATAATACTCTTGGCGTGTGTCCAAGTTGTTTGCAAGCGCTGCTAGCAATATTCAATGCTTCTCTCAATCGATGCATTCCAACATAGCAATCAACGCAACCTTTATGTGGCTCATAGCGATAAGGTTTTAATTGCATTGCCGTTCTAAATTGATGCAATGCATCGCCATATTTTTTTTGTTCTATCAAGATATTGCCACGCAATATCACCGCCTCCACATTAGTTGGATTCAAGTTGATCGCTTGAGACGTCAATGTATTCGCTCGGTTCAATTTTCTAGATGCATAAAGAGTATAAGCCATCGCTACGTAAATTTCTGATGAACATTCACCAGTTGTTATTGTTGTATTCATCGTTGGAATTAGCTTTTCTAAATCTTTGGTGTGTTGGGTTTTATATAAAACAGCGGTATAGACATCCAATCTGTACGAAATGAGAAAAACATTTAGAGTACAAATGAGAGGAACAAACAAGATGCTTTTGTTCGATATATCAGGTCACTGAATCTAAACGGTCGTATGCATCAATACTTCCACTCTTAAAATCAGAAATACGCATGGTTTCTTTCTGCTCTATTTGTTTACATTCACGTAATATTACCAAATAAACAGCAGAAAAAAAAAAATTGCGGCCTTCACCTAGTCAACCCTCTTGCATTTTGTCCTCTCAATTTTGATTTTACATTACTCTTCGATTCACTGCATATTTTTATAGATTGTAACAAAAAAAAATTCCGTACACCGTTTTGTCACCTTTAATGCCGGAAGGATGTATAATGGCGCATACGACTTCTCCGTCTAGTCACTCGATATATTTGATTGACTAATGAACTCTCACCCTTTGATTGTATCAGGCTCAATAGCTCTTGCACGTTTCAAACATGCTAATGCATTTTTTTCATCACCTGAATAATAATAACACTCGCCCATTGTCACTAGTAAACTGAAATTATCCCGTAAAAAGTTATCATTGTCCAATGAACGTAATGTTGACACCGCGTGATTGTATTCACGATTGTGTATGTGTGCGTGTGCTTTTATCCAAGTATTCAACCAATCGAGGTTTGGTAAATTGGCAGTGGAACCAACAATCAGTGAATTTACTTCGATTCCTTTAACGCCAAGTGATAAAAGACCTTCGGCTGCCTCTAACGCCAATGGACATTCTCTCAAGACTTCTTTGTATGTTGTTATTGCTGATCGTTCCATTCCTTGATCATGAAATATTTTTGCTAGTGCCATATTAACCTGTGGGGCAGAATTCGATTGAATGAATTATAATTAAATATATCTATCAAATTTTTACTTTTCAGTTTTCATAGCTGAAATTGAAATTCATAGTGATGTGGACGATATCCACATGATATTAACCGAAAATTTTAATATCAATTGAAGTGCAAGATTCACGGTCTTCGATCTATTTACTGTCCCGAATACCGACAAAAATGAAATCATATAAGATATTTGCACAGACAGCGAGCATGCCGAGTTTGGAGTTGAGGCGCCGCGCGGTATTTTCCATTTGTGATAACTTCTACACAGTGATTATTATATAGGTTTCCATGATAAATCGCAAACGGGTGGATCTATTTTTTTATTTGCAATTTTTGAGAAGAAGTACAATTTTTTGATTCAACGTGAGTAGTTTTTTTTTAATTCCCCGATACCGAGAAAAGGGCTCATGTATTCAACACGCATGTTTGTGTGTGCGTAGTAGCTCTTTCTCTCTCACTCTCCCTCTCTGACTATATCATTTTAATACTTTTTCTTATGAATTGAGCAGAATTTTTTCGGGACGATTTTTAGGTAAGTATCGTTGTTGCTGGATGTTAAGGAAGTGTGAAAGAATTTTCGCATAAACTGCCGCACCCACACTTTTTGAAGTTGCGTCATGGACGGTTTTATGTCGGGGAGTTTTGCAAGATTCTCAACTTAGCTTTCATTATTTCATGTTTGAAAATTGGAAAAAAAGTAACCTTGTATTCGAAAAGTTTTCACATATATTTCTATATATTTTCGGCAGTCCAAAAATAGTTATGCGATGAAATTCTAATGATTCGTATTAGTTGTTGAAGCCATAAAGTTTCTAGACCAGAATTTCCGTGAGAGTTGTACCACAGTTTGTTACCCTTTTATTCATATAAATTTGAGTTTATAATTTTGTGCACAATCATTTTAAGTGTGGGTATCTGTCGGTTATCAGATTGATCATCTTGAGAACAAGTAGTTGGAATAATTGATTCTCCGGGTAGAGCATCACGACTATAGAAGTTATCAAATAATAAATATCAGATCAACGGAGGTGCCACAGAATATGGGACAACTCTCGTGTAGCTTCTGGTCAGCATAAAACTGCATGGTTTCTGCAAATAATGAAAATGGTTATAATCGCATTTCACTACTTCTTTCGTACAGCCAATACATACTGACATATGTTAAACCTTTAACAATGTGTATACATTTTATTCCATGAAATTCCATGTCACCTCAAAACGCCATCTAAAATTAGAATACATCTCTGGAATTGATAACCAAATACTTACTTTTGCGGTTCGTTGCTTTCCCGGTATACTCTGCAATACTTGCAGTGCTTCCAATTGACTCTTCATTTTCATTAAACATACATGAATTTGATATTTAATATCGATATCCGACAAGAGGTCTTTATAACTTTCTTGTGATGGTTTTGTAGCGCCTTTAGATTTGAGTAGGAATTTTCGGAATTGCAATGACTTTTTATACAAAGACTCGGCTTTTCTGTAATCGCCAATATGAAAGTGTGAATCGGCACAATGAACGTAAATAAGAAACTTGGCAGTTGGTGGTAAGAGATCGCCATTATGATCACTCAATGACAGAACTAAATTAGCCTGAGAAAAAAACAACATGAATAGTAAATTAATGAAAATAATAAAATAATAAATAATAAATTTAGCTGAATACACATTATACATATTTTCTTCATACAATAATATAGTACAGCTGATGAATAACGAACTTACCAAAGAAATTACATTGGAGTACAATTGTTGATCGTATAAAAGTTTAATTTGATCGTAGAGATTTGACATTTTTCATTTGTTCCTATTCGTTTATTAGTATTATTATTATAGTTTCTTTTTTGACTATATAGTATGTAAGTAAATATATATTCGTAGATTTACACCAGATGAATGTATGTTCTGCATATATTATTTTTCACGTGACTTCGTGAGGTAAATAAGGTAAATAAAGTGATGTAGCGAACGTTTAGTTGTGTATACTATACACTGTATAGTCGTGTAGGCCAGTGTAGGCCGATAAACGAGTAACCTAACCTCCCTTCGTGTACACTCACGCATACATGTAAACACATGCGTACATATACATACGTATATGCACAACACACTAATTATACATGAATGGTATAGTATGGTATAGTGGGATTGAGTAAGATCAATTGGGCGTCTGCGCCGTCTGCGTTGGTGGCGACTGATGGCGCTGATTCAAGAACTTCGGGAGTGGTGAACATGTGATCACATGTGATGTGATGTATCGAATGTATTGAACGAAAATAAGATATTTCGACGTATGCAATTTAAAAATTGATATTATTGGTATTTTCAATACTTTTATTGAAGTTATATAAGTGAATAAAATATTGGTGAAGCGAAATACTGATATAAAACTGTCAAGATGACTGAATATTGGTTAATATCTGCACCAGGAGACAAAACATGTCAGCAAACATGGGAAACGATGAATAATTTAACGTCGAAACAAAATTCATTGTCGACAAACTACAAATTTCATATACCTGATTTGAAAGTTGGTACATTGGATCAATTGGTAGGTCTCTCTGATGATCTTGGAAAGCTTGATGCATTTGTTGAGCAAGTAACGCGTAAAGTTGCTGCATATTTGGGCGAGGTGTTGGAAGATCAGAGAGATAAACTTCATGAAAATTTGATGGCAAATAATAGTGAGTAATTGAATAGAAAAGAATGAAAATTATTTAATATTATATATTCCTGGTGAAAATGACGATGTGAAAATTTGTGAGAATTCGTCGTGTATTGTGATATTTTACAGTATTTCCCACATGTTTCCCAAATTCGTGATGTCTCGTCATATTTTTAGGAATATAAGAAATTATCGTGTCAGAGCATCTGACAGAAATTGTGAGATTTTGATGCACACAGGTAATGTTACATTCATCTACGTTAGAACAGAAATTGACAATTTTTTTCATCGAGTGATACATGAAACTGATTTAATTTGACTAATTCTGTGGATGATTTTATCAATTCTTCATCAATCAGCATAAATCCTTATTCACAGTGAAATTTTAAGCACAAGATAAGCAAAAATTGGGTCGCCATCAAACTTTCTTGCTCGAAATATTCCACTTTACGGTCATGTGTCAGTAAAGTTCCATCAAATTTTCGATCAATAGCAACAGAGAATGTAGTTGAATTCGCTTGATATCGGGTGTTTAGGTGGATGTTTTTTCATGTAATATGAATGAAATATTGGCCAATTTATATTGAATTTTGATAGATTTTTCTACTAAAACGATGGTGTTCCCATATCAGTATCAAATCTTGCAGACATATATATATAGCATGTATCTGACACAATTAAACCAAAAAATAAATTGTGATTAATAATTGATTGAGAACGATAAATTTGCAGTAGTTTTATGACCAATCATCATCGATGTTTGCTGTTTGATATGATTTTCATTGTATTATTACCATTTTATCGAATTTTATCGGAAAAAAGAAAAAAACTAAATTGCATGGGAATATTCTGATGCCGCATTTCAATAGTATTAAAAATTTCACAAATTTCCATAAATATTTTCACCAGGAAACATTTTTTTTTTCTTATGTATGTATTGCTCTCTCCTCCCTTTCCTCTAAGTCTTTCTCACCCTTCCCCTCCATCATTCCTAGTATGCACTTATGGTATTGGAAGAAAAAAGAAATTAACAATGATAAGTGACAGTTACAAGGGCCTGGAGAATGAAATTTGAATGAAAATAAATTCAACAAATTAAAAATAAGATTTTCATGAATATCAAATCAAAATTAAATATTGATTAAAACATAATTGTTCTTCCGACCGTTGTTCTAGAAAATTATTATTAATTGGTACCGATATATCTATTATATTGTGTAATGTCTTGTTTCGAACAAATTCCTGATTTATTGTGTGATTTAGTGGAATTAATGAAATCCAAACACATGTACACGCGCATGCACACACTTCCAAATTATATATACATCTATTTAAATATATAACATATATATATATATATATATATATATATATGTGGATTACTTTCTCTCAAATAGAAAAATTGCGTCTGCAAGTCGTTTTGCAAATTGCAAAAACATATTTACTGCATGCATTCCTTATCGATAAAAGTCCGCAGATAAAATTTCGAATCTGTATATCTTTACCTAGTCCAGGAATATAAAGCCATGGTCCTCCGTATTAAGGCGAAATGAAGGCGTCGTTCCGCCGAGTTCATCTACCGAAATGCGGTTTGTCTCAAATTGAAGATGACACTAATCGCTACGGTGAAATTTCTCTAGACGCGTCAATAAACTCATCTGAAATAATGAAGATGACTACAATCGAATATACATCTTGAGATCTCCGGTATCATCAGTAATACCATCACTTTTGTGAACAATTCATTTTTCTTCTACTTTCTGCATCTGTATTTGTTGAGTAACCCAATGAACCAAACTCATACTGATACAGCGATGAGTCGTTACGAATTGACGATAAGTGGGAAATATCATTACTATTCCTTCAACTAAAATTATTTATAGGCATGTTGACACTTTACACATCCTCAGTAACCCCTACTTTTTACATACATATTGTGAAAAATAGCATTCATGTTTGAATCCATCGCGAGTAATAATAGCGTTCTTCATTTTTCTGAATTCAATTGGTTGTGTTGATGCGAATTGTATAAAAATTTGGAATATTTCAAAGTTAAGTATCTATATAATGTACTCCCGGGATATAACAGTCTCCGTTTTGAACTCACTCGGAGGATCATAGCCACATATTCCTGAAATGACTTGACATGAGACTCAAAATTTCATATGTGACTCACATCGATGAAAAGTGTGAGGCGGAAAATTTTTATTACGATTGCCAAGATGATTACATACAGGTTTACTTTTCAACAATTGAGAATAAGTAACTCATGTGTATATAGGTATTATTCCCAACACGCAAGGATACATACATATATTATTGTCATTGAATCAAAAATAATTCATTATATATTCTTCAATTATATAGAGGAATCTCATATCTTTTTTATCCATCAGGAGAACTGATACTCATGGAATCATTCAATATAAACAGCCTCTCATTCACTCCTATATCCCCAAATATACTCTCATTCAACTCCATATAGACAATAAATATCAAGTTGTTCTACTTTCATTCAATTACTTATTTGCGTATGGTTATGACTAACTAAATTAATTCATGAGAAAACTAAGAAAAACATGTAAATTCCGGTTTTTTTCTCAATATTAATCACAAGTTTTTATGCATACGCAAATAAATTTTTTCTTTATGTGTCTATGTATTCATACACATATCCTGTTTCTTGAATTGGCTCAATTTAAATGAATTTTGTTTATTTTTCAAAAATGATTAAACAAGATTTATTTATTTATTTATTTATTTTTATTTTTTTTTTTGAGTCGTTTTAATCCATTGAGAGTAAACTTACTGTCAATTAATGAAAAATGTCATCAAATTTGTGTGCACACATCGCACATACATATACTGCACCAAGTTTGGGTACAAAAATGTGTAAAATTCGGCCACAATTATTCTTCTGTTGAATTTTTGAGTTTTCATATACAGATAGGAATTTTTTGTCTTAATTTTTCGTCACTTCTTATGTGCAATTTTGCGTACGGGTCCTTTGCTTTGCTTGCTTCAATTTGTTGTTACATTTTATTTCGTTTCTATGATTTTATATTTCTTCACTATTCACTTTTCATTTCCTTTGTTTCTCGACCACATTAGCCCCTCTTCTCCTTCTTTTCAAACCAATGATATACTTACATGTCCTTGTTATACTATTGTATTCTTATTCGATAAAATGTCTCCCGTGTGCGCACCGCAATGCCAAAAAATATATCTTCTACATATATATAATTATCTCAATGTTATTCAATAATGAGACTGAAATCATACGATTACATAGAAAATACAAAGAAAAAAACGAAACCATTTTTTCCAGGAGTTGCGTTTGGGTTACTGTGGTCATCAATACAAGCGATTAGTAGCCACTGTTATAGGTCTTTATTTTGATTTTCATTTCGAAATGAAAAAAATAACAGTGAAATCAATATTTCTCTTAGTTCTTTGTATCACGTCGTCAAACATTAGAATTTTTTGTCTTTCTTTTTCAATTTATTTGTATCGCAACATTTCTTGCTGGTAAAAATATTATGTATATTTATCATTATAATATTTTGTGGTTCATTTAGTTATTTTAGATATTTTCTTTTGCTCTTTGCAGGGAAAAAATATAATTTATTATTTTTTTTACCTCACAATTATAATTTGACGCATTATTATTATTGTTATTATTTGTATTATTATTATTATTATTATTATTATTGTTATTATTGTTTCTAAATTATAGTTATAAATACCATTATCATTCATTTTTTCATTGTCATTATGGTTACTGTTATTATTGTTTCTGTCAGGAGTATTTTCATTCCACTTTTTAATAATGTAGGACGCAATAAAAATAATTTTAAGAAAATATCTCATACAACACAACAAGTTTGGAAACAGTATCGCACAAAAAAAGAAAAAAAAAAGACGTGGAGATATTTCTTTGGAAATTGGAGACTTGTATAAAGAATAAATGGATAGGTCAAACATCAGTGGATGATGAGGATTCGAGTTGTGGGTCCGTGGGTCCGGACACCCCATCAAATACCCCCGTAACGTCATCATCACAAAAGTTCGACAAGGATAATCATCATCATCTTTACCACCACCACCACCACCACCATCGCCACAACTACAACAACCAACAAAATCAATGGAATGAGCTGGATCAAGATGATGCACCCGTCCTAGGTCAGCACCAACAAAATCATCTTCATAATCATAATCATAATCATCAATTAAGTATTGAAAAAAAATTATCCACGTCCCATGGCGAAAATTCCGAAGTTCGTGCAGTCAGTTCGAAAAATTCTTCTATATATACCTCGTGTTATCAAGTTCATCATTGGTGCTTAACAACTGCTTCTCCATTATCATCATCTACCACAACTGCTACTACCACGTCGACTCCTACACCCACAAGTCCGTGTCCTTCCTTTTCGTCAGAATACAACAGCGGCGATGACAATGATTATGATATATCATCATCTGTGAGAACAAAATTGAAGAATAAATTACGCGGTAAATCAAGGAAAATACCAGCAATGAATTCGAAATCTTGGAGTGACGAACAATTGTTCTGCGATCAATCACAAATAGCATCATCACACCAGCAACACAGCGAGATTGAAGTCAATGATGTTGTCAATGATGACAATTTGGATGATAATGATGGAGGAGACGATGACGATGAAATCGAATGTGACAATCTGCCTAATCCAGGTACCCAATTCCCAACCAACAACCGCCTCGACAACCGATTGGACCCTTCTCTATATTAATTTTATTTTCTCCGTTTTTCTTTCTATCTCAGTAATTATTTTTATTCGTTCTCGTTTCCAAATTCCAAATGATATTATTTATCTTCTATAATTTCTGTTCTTTTTCTGTTCTTCTAGTGTTCCCTTCTTCTTTTTTCTCCGTTTCTTTTCTTTGATATTGGTCCTCTGATTTATACTGGTCCAACGAGGTTCATTCACACATTGTCGCACTTTCATTGATTAATGTTTGAAGCATCCTTCGAATCATAATTGATATCGCAGATATATATATATATATATATATATATATATATATACATACATACACGCGTCAAGGTGTTTATATGTATATTTTTTTATATTGTTCTTATGAGTGCCTTTATGCCAAGAGGGTCAGTTTATTTCTTTTAATGATTTTTTTTCTCTAAATGCATATTTGTATGTTGGAAGGTTTCTCCCAATCGACTGTCGAATATGACATAAATATTTCACATTTCATTTTTCAATCTATTAAATTTTTTTTATCATTCACTTGAAATGTTTCACTGTTCATTTCACGTTCTTGGAAAACAAAAAAAACAAATGATAGATATATTCTCATACAGATTTAAATTTTCATATGTTAATACACTGACTCCAGTCCTTTATTGTTAAATCCGCTCAGAAGGCTCGAGAAATGGCGGTTCGACTCTGTTATCGATTTTCTCTCAAATTGTAACAAAAAAGAACAAACATTCGTTAAAAGCGTATAAATAACGAATTATATCATGTAAGTAGGTATTTAGAAGTGAGCGCCAGAAAAATATTCATCTCATCTATTCCTCATCATTTTCATAGTTATTAAATATTGAACAGAAGCAAACACACAACAGAAATAATAATGCAGATAATTAAAATTGAATTACAATAGTAAATTATTCCTTCGACAGTGGCTATTTATTTGCTGTGATATTATACATATTGCTACATATTGGGAACTGATATTGGAAAATAGAGCTGAAAATATATTCGCGCGCACTTTGTGTGCTCATCTTCATAACTCAGTACTATATTTATCTCTAGTTTTTGATTTTATCATAGAATACATGTATCCATTTTCTTCTTTGTCTCTCTCCCACATTTTCATTAACAACAGAAGCCTCCGATGCAAACAATTTATTTTTGTTTGACAGTAAAAATTATTTTTGCAATGTTCAATCATTGCTTTACTAACAAATATTTTGCACATTGTTATATGATGTCGATACATATGTTGGAAAAAAAAAAGACCCCAAATAATAAATTACAATTCGAATTGTTTCATAACAATACAGCACAAGCACAATAACACGAATATAACCTATTCAGAAAAACGTTACATTTTGCATATACAAACAAATATACAAACACATTTTAACAGAATGTTTTGCATGATTTAAAAAAAGGGAATAGTTGGGAAAAGAATAAGTATAGAATTACCATGCAAATGAATGTTGGACGATGGGAAATAATTCAATGAAAAAGACAAGTTGCTAACCAATCACAGAAAATATCTAAAAAATGATTCTATATGAATGCTTTTTTTCCTAAATTTTAGTATCTTCTTATTATCAAATTTTTCAATCAGCCGAAAAAATTTAGTTTGCTTTTTATATACTGCTCTGACCTGGCCTGGCTTATAAACATGTGACATACTGCGCAATCTCGCGAGAACAAAAAAAACATAGTCCACTAGAAACCAATAAAATTATTTACAATCCTTTCTCACATAATTCCGGAATGAAATATATTATTAGAGATAAAAAATAGAATGGTCAAATGTTTCAAGAGAGCCACCGATTTAACACTTTGCATGATGGAAATATTAATTTTTTTTTGTTAGTTATTATTTTATTAATCTTTACGTATTTGAAAAAAATTAACGATTGAAAAAGAATGTCAAATTTTTCCTCTATTAATTCCAAATCGAAAATTTTACCATAATATTTTCATGTACACTGACGTTTTTTTCTTTCATATGATAGGTGATTTGCCAACATATATAACGCGCTTCCAGTGGGACATGGCCAAATATCCGATAAAGCAATCATTGCGAAATATCGCGGATATAATCAGCAAACAAGTTGGACAAATTGACGCTGATTTGAAAACCAAATCAACAACTTATAACAATTTGAAGGGCAGCCTTCAGAATCTGGAAAAGAAACAAACGTAAATGCATCAATGGATCGAAAAAAAAAAAAATTAGTTAATAAATTAATTAGTCAATCGATCAACTGATTGATTAATTGATGAAGGAATGCTGACGAGTAACTCTTTAGCGTCCATATGTCATAGTTCCGTCAATTCGTTCTACCCAAGTTCAATGAGTGTTCCAAATGGAGATCAAGGGAGAATGTTTTGGTGGTTCCCAGATAACAGTTAATAATAATATGTGGAGTCCAGCCAAATCTAATAATTATCTAAAAAGTTATGCACAAAAAGAATGTTGAAAAATCGTATCATCGTTGACTTCTCAGTTGACTCGGATTGTGCAGGCGTGAACGTATGTGCCTCTACAGTAAAATCTTCCAAATGAAACATAGTTTACTTTTGCATATCCCCAAAATGCGTACGTTCAAAAATATGTAGCTTGAACCGTATATCTACATTCAATTTAATCTCAAAGAAGGCTGATGAGACGGTTCCAAACATCCCTTCATTTATAACTTCTCCACTCCGTATTTTATTTAACTTATTCTTCCACAATATTGTCATTGGCCACAGAACAAAAGAACCATGTGTGGAAACAGTTCAAATCAATTCTTGACCTCGGGTAGATCGAATTGAATGAACTATCAGATTTTTCTTCGCAACTTAATATTGTCTTTCATCCGAGTGTCTATCTGGAATTTTTTTCTCGAATTCTCTGTTTTGCACGATCGCGTATCGCGATTCACAATGAAAAATTCTCAACAAGAGTTTTTTTTTTACATTTGCGACAACCGTTAACAGATATATTGAATGATACTAATGGATTACAATATAGAAAAATTGTGATTGTATTAATTTTTGTAGAAATTGTTAATTCTGTGGTCAAATTAATCGATGTTTTCATTTTTGGTTTTCAGTGGGAGTTTATTAACCCGCAATCTCGCGGATTTAGTGAAAAAAGAGCACTTTATTCTCGACAGTGAATATCTATCAACGTTACTTGTGATTGTTCCAAAATCCAATTTCCAAGAATGGCATTCAATTTATGAAAAATTGACCGACATGATTGTACCACGTAGTACACAATTAATAACTCAAGATTCCGAATATGGTTTATTCACAGTGACATTATTCAAAAAAGTTGTGGAGGAATTTAAACTCCATGCTCGTGAAAAAAAATTTATTGTACGTGATTTCACATACAATGAGGAAGAACTTGCAGCAGGCAAAAATGAAATAACTAAATTGGTAACCGATAAGAAAAAACAATTCGGATCATTGGTTCGTTGGCTGAAAGTTAATTTCAGCGAATGTTTCTGTGCATGGATTCATGTTAAAGCTCTTCGAGTTTTTGTTGAATCAGTACTAAGGTGTGGAAATTTTCTTTACTACTGTTCAACGAACAAGAACGAGGACGCATATGATGAATTATATTAAATTCTGTTCTTCTTCCTTAGATATGGGTTACCTGTTAATTTTCAAGCAATTTTATTGCATCCACATAAGAAATGTTCGAAACGGTTGCGAGACGTTTTGAATCAACTTTATGCACATTTAGATTCGTCCGCAGGTGGACACTCCGGAAATCAGGATGTGAGTAGTATACATAAACATTCATCCACAACCGACTAATCCTTTTTTTTTTTTTAGATCCTTTATTCTATAAACTTTGAATAATGAAAACATTTTTTTTTCCAATTTCAGAGTGTGGATATTCCGGGTTTGGGTTTTGGTCAGAACGATTATTTCCCATATGTTTATTACAAAATCAACGTTGATATGGTCGACAATAAAGTATAATGAACCAAAGCACATATATATTTATATATGTGTATAACAATTCAAGAACGAAAGTGGAAATAATGAAACTATATTGGACGCTTGGATACGCAACAAAAAATACAAGATGGGACGAACACTTTGGTAAAACCAATGGAGGAAACTCTTTGATTTATTTCCACTTTCTTTAATCATGTTATTCTGAAGTTGGATTCAGTGCAGATGTCAGAAACACATGTTTATGAATTTGCTATTATAATTAAGATGAAAATTATTCCATGAATAGCAAATATAGTTTTAATTAATCATTTTTTTGTGTCCGTTGAAAAATACCGTTGTGTTTGTGGACTCATGCCTTGATGTTCTGCAACAAATATATATTCTGATATAAATACAGAAATGAAGTATATAGTAGAAAAAATATCTATGAGATATCATATGTAAATAACTTGCGTGAAGAATTTTGCTGGGAGTAAAATCGGAAAAGAAAAGATGAATTATTAATTTTGTTCTTTAAACTTCTCTCCTACTACCCGTATTTCATAACCTTTTGATTGTTATGGTTGTTGCAAAGAAGGTGAATTATCTCGATGAATCTACGTTCGGTATTTTATAAGTGCTATAATTACCAATATTCTCCATATGAATTTTGTAGAATGAACAAAAGTGAGATCAGATAGGCGCTTATTTTTACTCTTCGTTATTGGGAGATGAGGGCATTCGATATTTCATTTTTCGTTCCGATCCCCAAAATTGTATAAAATGAGTATAAAACCGTTGGAAGAAAAATGGTAATGCATGAAACCAGAAGGGTGGTTTCATATATTTTTATATTATGACATCAGCCCTTTTTATTCAACACACAAGTATGTTGAAAAGAGAAGCCTGAATTCTGCTGGGAATGAAATGTCTCTCAATGAAATTAAGAAACGTGATTCAAGTTATGATAAACGAAAGAATTCAATGTCATGATTGAGATTTTTTTTTTCCATTGATTTTGAATGTAACGTTCGATAACGTTGAAATGCTAATAGCTGTGGAAATGAGTTCATATTAGGCACCCGAAATTTTCGCGATTTTATCCCGGTTTGTCAAAATGCAGAAATGTGAAAAATTGGTGCATGCTTCTATATAAATCATGTGTTTTTGGATCAACAATGCAATTATGGTTCCAGTTTCAAGTGATCACATCATCACAATTAAACGACCTGACCAGAGAACAATGTAATTTTTCTCGCAAAATATCGCGTATGTACTTCACGTATTGGAAGGAAAAAATTATTGAATAGTTATCGTTAACTAGTAGGCTTGTGACACATTAATACGTTGCGAATACACCCTGTCTGGCAATAGTAGTTTGTTGTTTTCATGTTAAAAATTTTGATAAAGGTACACTTGCCTCCAGACAAGATATCATCAAAATTACAGTTGAAAAGGTGTATCGAATTGAACACACTTTTTTGCTCCAGATATTTCTTTTTTCTATCCATTTGTATCTAGGTGAATGTGAATGATGCGAAGAAGAGAACCTTACAGTCTTCAGCAAATGGTCACACGCAATGTGTGAATCTCATATGCTGGTTGAATATTTCCATCTACGTACATGTCGATAAATTTGCCACGGTTGAAATATTGATTACGAGTATTTTCTGAATTTCTAAACGATTTCGATTCGAAATTTTCACCTTACTTCCATGTGTATAAATATTAATATTTTTGATTTCATCGCTTTTCTTCATATCAAATCATCACATTCATACGAGTATAATCATAACATTATGTTCATGTACATATTATTCTCTTTATTTGTAGAGCATACGAATTCTGAGCGTTACGGAGTACATATGTGTAACTATAATGAGATAAGAGACTGATACAAGCTCTCTATTTCAAAATATTCAAACTTTAAGTACTTATGTATACCTCTATTTTTTCTTTTCTTCAATTATGTGAATAAGTGCGAAACTTCGATTTTCTGCAAATCTTTGGGGCTTATTACAGTCGAAATCTTTCGAGTATTGATAATTCGCTTAGTAATATTCGTCATATGAGGATTCTGAACCGTTGGAATAATCCAATGAATACCCACTCGATGTTTCGTTCGAGTCTCCCGCTTCATCATCAGAATACTCTGTGTATCTAAATAGAACATAAAGCGATAATTTCATCAATGAACTGTCATTCTTTTTCATTCATGCACAAAATCGATTCCATGATACGTAAACGAAACGTAAAATTAATTTGAAAATATGATGCTCAACTCATTTGCAGGACATCGCCGTCTCATAAATGAACGTGCGTCGTGGCGACAAAAGAATCTTCTATATTCCGCACCAGAAAATCCCCGAACTTCATCTTGACAGTCATACCTGTCGAATGAAATATGGTTCATATCAATTTGAAAACTCGTATATGGGAAGTATAATACAAAGTATATAAAATGTCACATCGCCAAAAATGATCTGATGGTGTAACTATTGCATGTCAAATATACAGATTATGTATATTGGTCGTTCAACAATCGTATGAGTAAATTATAAATTCTGAATATATAAAACATAATTTATTCATTCTATTGCTGAATGATTCACGAATATTCGTGCCCCTGGTGATTTTTATATACGAAACTCTCGATTCCGTATATTGGTGAATTTTTCCAATTCCAAAAAAAAAATTGGGTTGAAAGTTATTAATTAGGCTTGACTAGAAGTCGTTTTAATCTATCAAATTTAGATAATCAACATTCGGGATCATTACTTAAAATAGTTTGGCAAATTTTATTGACGTGCAATTCTTCCCACTTATGAAAATTGTGTATTTTCCTTTTTTCTATCAGGCAACTATAAATATATTTGAATCGGGGAACGGTCAAATGATATTCGTTTTCATTTTTCATATACTCTTACCATGACATATGATAAATCCCCGGGTTTTTGCCAATTGCTATTGCATAATAATAATATTTAGAGTTGTCCTCATGGTCACCGTAATAACCGCAATCATAGCTAGAAATATATCAGAAATAGATACATTGCATATCGGACAATAGATCGTGAATAATTGTACTGGAGAGATGATCAACTATTAATTTCGGAAAATATTTGTTTCCTTTGTTTTTATTCATAAGAATGGGCTGAGTATATATTACCTAATAGGGATTCCTCGACGACTTAGAAATCTGCGGGCATCTTCATAACAGAATTTTTTACGATAATCCGACCCCGAGAAGCCAATTATCTGTCGTTTACAATCATTCCTGAAAAAAAAAGCTGCATGGAAACAATTGAACGAAATATCGATCAATACACACTAAAATATTATCTGTGAAGT
This sequence comes from Zele albiditarsus, assembly GCA_958496275.1. Taxonomy (NCBI): domain Eukaryota; kingdom Metazoa; phylum Arthropoda; class Insecta; order Hymenoptera; family Braconidae; genus Zele; species Zele albiditarsus. Next base: position 2,408,712 of record OY292414.1, on the reverse strand, counting down.
TCCTAGTCGGAATCTCACAAAATCTGAAAACTATTTTTATCACTCGTCAATAAATATAATTTCTATTACTCGTCATTAAATATTGTTTACATGCAGTTTTTCGAGTAGTATCATTGAACAAGTATGCATCAACTTTTTTTGTTCTTAGATTGGCGACGTGGAAAAAAAATATTTGCATAAGTGGTTCCGATGAACACACGATGTTTTTACTGTTTTTATCGAATACATATTTGATTATCGTTTTATAACTTTCGGAAAGAATCGATTCGGGATAGAAAATCAACAAGAATATTCAACGTTCTTTCACAAGAATGAATTTAATATTCTTACCGTTCTATTATAAGAAAAATACGAAATCTTTGGAGAAAAATAAGTTGCATATGGAACAGATGTTAAGTATTTAATTCATCATATGTATAAAATGACTTCAAGTACTAAGTATCGAAATCTGCGTAGAAATTATGCAGATTTAATATAAGAAAAAAGTGTAGAGTGGATTGAATCAGCATTCGAAACTTTTGAAAAAATAGTTTTTAATGTAGTTCAGTATGTCGAAATTTAAAAAGATAGTTTTGAATACTGGGTGAAAAGTCAGTTCGTTGTCACAATTGAAAGAAATTTATCATTTGCGAAATATCAATCGTGGTTTGTCCAAAGATTTATCGTCCATGATTAGCGTCACTGTGATATATATATATATATGATTGATGACGAAATGGTACTCTTTAGTTTTCTTACCAATGTCGATAAACTCCAGGACAATATCCTTTTGCAACAGCGTAATAAGGCATATTTCTATTACAAAAATTCCTCCTTTTTATCACAGAAGGAAAACTGTGCGGTATAAAAAGTAATAATGATTATAAAATGTTTACTGCATCAAATGAAACCAACACGAGTAGCAAATAGTGGTGAGAGAAAAAATCAACAATGTGAATGCAGAAAAAGAATATGACAAGTCACATTACTCAGACGACCAAGAGAGGGGGATGTGTCGTATTCCTTAGTCTAGAAATATAAATACTTTTCATCGCTGTTAAAAGTTCAAATGTTTTAAACTATGCGCTATATATAAGACTTGCTTTTATTCCAAGGTCCCCCTGATAAGTTTTATTATTTGTTCACGAATGGATGATAAATATGCAGTTATGATATTACACGTGAACTTGACATTTTGCTTTGTGTAGTAATTGAACACACAACGACGCATTCACTTTTCTGCTTGTACTTTTCGATTAAAATTACTAAGTAGATTCGAAATTCGGCGCGATTTTTTTGTGTGATACTTTTGTTGACAAACTTAAAAAAATAAAAAATGATAGGAAAAATGTCAATGAATGCAAATACTCAGATGTTTTTTTTTTTTTTTTCGCACTGCATAAAGATAAAAAAATTATTGAACGGATATTTTGAAATTATTGATCCCATGAGATATAAATTCTGATCATGCAGGAAAAATCCACTTACAATAAAATTATAACATATACACGACATTTGTTAGAATATGTATACTTTATCGACGAATTGCGCTAACTACTCTTTATGAACAGTTCGGAAGATAATGTTACCTTACAACAAGTTTCGATATCGAAACCGTAATCAATACATACAATTATTATTGTACAGTCAGAAAAATATTTCTTACGAATCTTGAGATTAAGGGCCCGCCGGATTCCCCATAATTCACATTGGCATAAATTTTTGATCCACTCCCCACTGTTTGAAAGATGAAAATTCTCGGACGATATTGTACTCGAAAAAAAATTCATTATTTTTTAGGTGAGGATTATTCATATCTAATAATTTTGACATGAGGTTTTGGAACGTCGTCATATTTTTGAGTTTCTATCTCAACGACGAAAATGGAACTTCTATCAAAATAGTGCGCTACCTGTATATCACGGAAACTACGAGTGAGTTTCCTCGTCGAGCAGATAATGTTGCATGACATGACAAACAAGAGGTCATACACTATATACATCTTATTCGTAATTGCAGAAAAACAAATTATTTTTCTATTGTTGAAATGTCTAAAAAAAAGGTAAGAGAATTGTTGTTTGCTTCTATATTATGCGATAATATAAAAAAATGTTTGATTCGTAATAATTCATATTTATTCATTTGATTGATTCACAAGAATGATGCTCTATTAATTATTCTACGACTTTGTTAAATATTGGTACAATGGTTTAAGATAGGGAATGACGCACTTGACGGTATTCGCAAATGTAAAATATTATATATTTTTGATGTTTCATGGATTTACGGATTCACGTGTTCATTGTAATCGGCCGATCCACGAATGAATTATTATTTTGACTGCAGCCAAATTAGAACGAACTTCGACGCTTACGACAACTATGATTTATATTCAAAGAGGCTACTTCTGAAGCAAAGACATACCGTATATTAAATGCCGTGTAACTGCATGTGCACTTTCGACTGTGAGATGAATTATACTCATTTGCTGTTTCATATTATATACTATCATTCAGAGGTGGCCACAGCCATACGAAAGTGATAAAACTCTATTTTTCATAAAACAAAAATAGTTCATCTTCCATGGAATGCTTTTCATCCTTCAAGAATGCTATCCTATACACGATATCATATGGTCATCCGTCTGGATCGGTAATATGACGATTATGAGCACCTATGACATGGAAACATGTGACGTACAGTTGTTTAAGGTCTTTTCGTTGTTTATTCTTAAGAATGGACAATATTACCTTTTCAAACCGTTCTTTTTTTTTTCTTTCGGCTTTTTTTCGACACATTCGTCTGGATGATACAAAAATTAATTGAGACTCGTTACGTCTTCTAGCCAAGATTAGGTTAAAAGCAAACAGTAGTATTCTCACGGGAACTACTCCATCTACGTGATAAAGATATAAATTAGGTCCGATTCTATGCCACAAAATTATATTCAGGTCCATCACCACCTTGAAGGCGTTATTGGATGACAAAACAAGGAACTTACAATTTTCTCTTTAATATATCGGAGATGATTCATTTCGGATTCACGGTGAGAGTTTTGTTTCGCCGATTAGATAGAAGATCTTATTGAATTCTAAATCACGCTAATCAGTATTAGAGATGAGTATATCAATCTGATTTTCGCAGTTGAGAAACGTAAGGATTGTCAAACGTAGGAGTTCGCAGAAGATGAAAATATTTCCCAATTGCCACCTAATTGTCTGAAGCCAAAAGCAGAACATTAATTTCTGCCTTGTCAATAAACCGACAAACTAGAGGCTACCTCTTCTTGCTGTATTTGGTGACTTTCTTTCCCACTCAGTGGCCACCATGAAAATTGTAGTGTTATATATCAGGAGAAGTGATAAAAACTCGAATGGTTCACACTTGATGGTGAAATTGGTCTTTGATAATTCATTATTCCCCTTAACGATTTACAAATAGATAGTGAATTCCAAATGGGAGCAGAACAGAAACTTTCTCTACCGAAAGCAATATCGCCATGAGAGTTCTCGAGAATTCCATTTCTAGCTTTCGACATTACATTCGATAATATATATATGCGTATATCTACAAATGCATAGGATACTGCGTGTCATAGATCGTGTAACTTGACAAATATATACTGTGATACATGTGAGATCTATTGCAAAGCAGTACAACGAATGACATTATCATCCATTATATTTCCATTTATATATGAAATAAAAATTGATTTCCGTACATTAGAGCATGGAGAATATTCTTGAAAGTCCTGTATTATATCCCAACATTCAGTGAAGATGATGTCCATACTTCGAACGATCCAACTAATGAATTCGTGTTTTCAACCTGCCCTTGATTTATGACAGTCTTCATAAATTTTATTACATAAAAAATAAGTTTCCTATATGACAATTTGTATTTTTGCGTAAGTATTAATACAAAATAAGGGATTTGACTTTCATCTCTTCAGATAGTCATAATCACACATATGAATGTGGAAATGATAGATAGATAATTCATGTATTCGATATCTCCAATTTGAATCAAATATGAAAAATATTGTTATTCTGTTACTTGGACCATTTTCACCATTCCTCGTTTTCAAAATATAATTTTTGTTTGTTAGACATGTACTTTCAATCGTTTGCCATCCAGTTCCAAACATTTTGCATCCATCATTAGACGGATTCAACAGAGAATATATGTTTAGATATTACGATTCATTATCTGAATACTCAGAGTATCTGGATAGAATAAAAATAAAAAAACCATACAAATGATACAATCCTGAGATGAAAATTTGGTTGCTTGTAAAAGAGAAATTATTTTATATTCAATTCTAAAATTCGATACTTCACTCGTCTGAAAGGCATCGGCGCTGCATAAAATATTGTGCATCAAGACGACAATGACATTTTCTATAATCTCTCCTGGAGTAACACATCACTTCGTCCTTACATCCTGTCCTATTATCAAATAATGTTTGTACAGTTAACAAATTAAAAAATTAATAATGCCAATGTTTCAGATAACAAATATAGAAATCTGAAAAATTGTAGGCTACATATCAAGCTTTCATAATTGGAATCATTTCTACAATCCAACTATATTGCATGAACCGGAGAATTTGACGCCACATTTCTTACCAAGGCGTATGATAGATTCCTGGATTGCGACCGATAGCTACTGCATAATAGAAGTTTTTGGTGGTATCTACATTTTCGCCAAAATCACCACAATCATACCTATTGGAAATAATAAATAAATGAAATGAAATTAATAAAAATATGAAAAGCAATCAAATGAGTCAACTTGTTCAATATATTCATTTGATTATTTTTGTAATTTTGAAAATATGAATTGTTACTGTGGTCGAATCCCTTGACGAGTCAGGAATCTCTTAGCGTCGGCATAACAGAAACGTTTTCTGAACTGGTTTCCTGGGAATCGACATGTCTGTTTTTCACAATCAGACCTATCGACGAAAAGCAAAGATGACGTTGAGAGAAATAATGTATAAGTAGAATTTAAAATTATGATCATATCATGTTCATATATGGTTCCAATTTATTATGATGATCAGTTTTCACCGCGTAGTAATCCTAACCATTTTCGATAAATGCCGGGGCAATATCCCTTCGCAACTGCATAATAGGGCATTTTAATTTCTCTTTTAACGCTATGTTAAATACGTCCTACGAAATTATATAAGCGTATATGAGAAAACCTAATCGACAATAAAAGTCTGAAACACTTGTTGGATGGAATGAATAAAAACGCGAGCAACAATGTAACAGACGCAAATCAACAACGCGTATGCGAAAGAAATGAAGGATTACTGAAGTCTCATAAGCATGTAAGATGATAGAAGAATTGGCAGGGGGAAGAGGAGACGCGGGTTGCGCTCTACTGGTGGATGTATGCATGCATAATCTTTTGTAGACGTCACATATTTGTCGCGATTTGATTGGATTCGTTGCCTCCATGTCCGCTAGGGGAAAATTAACTGACCTATGGTAAAATAGATGAACAATATCGCTGCGATTCAACATGTATATCAAACGAATGATATTCCAAAGTTTTCAAAAACAAGATTGAAATTTTCTAGGAACAATTTTTCAGGAAACTTTATGCAAAATACTATCGAAGTAATTCAGACCGAAATATTCATACTTCTAGGACAGAAATTCAGCGGCACAAATGTACGTAGTTGTAATAATCGAACGAGAAATTGGTTTACTTTGGTGATGGCGTAAGGCATCACCAAACTCTATTGATTTAGTTTTAGTGGTAATTAATGTTTATGGGTATATAAACATGGAACAACAAGATATACCTGCTCATTATGTTTCGCACGGTGGTCTGAAATTAGATAAGTGTGTCCAGCATTCGGAAAAGAATCGATCTCAATTTCGATTCTCACTTTTCAATTCCGCTTCTCTCGAATTTTGGATTAACTATTGATTATGGCTATACGATTCAATTAATTCCTAGCCCCCAAATCATTTTGATTAGTTCTGATTCGGTCCTTCGTGAGAATCGTGAATTCGGTTTTATTCATGCTTGAACCCCTGCTCTGGTGTATTCATTTCGCAATTCCATGAAATTCATATGCCGCAATATTGGTATTCAATTCGACAAGACATTTTTCCAATAACTATCGTTTCCATGTTTTTGTCTATAAATTCGATGTTCCAAATGCCTATAGCAAAATACCATTAAATCGGAGACATACTGTATGGAATGTTTTGAAATTGAAGTAGCAATTCTCATTGGATAATACGATATCATAATTTCGAACACACTGTCGCTGATGTTTTTGTAGTAGTTTGCAAACTTTGAGATCAGAACAAATAGGAAAGGCGCACTGACGTTGCTGAGGCCCTGGAAAGGAATGTAAATGGGATTTTTTGATTCAGTCTATCTAATGTTCATTCAATTAATCTCCGATCACCAATTCTGTTATTAGTATTAAAATAAATTGAAATAAACTAATAGTACTGGAAAGAAAATGATATTGAAAATGATAGAAACGGGTATGAATACAATGTTTATTCCATTCCTATAATAGTATACAATATGGCGTATTTATTATTCCATCAAGATTCTTGGGTTTGTTCCATCCACTACTTTCTCCCTACCGAATCAATCCTCTAGTTGTTGTATGGGACTCTCATTACTTTACGGGGCGTAAATATATCGAGATTTATCGGTCTTGAACCATCACTCCCGTCGTCAACATAATCTTCAGGGTTGATCTCAAAGCCCCAATTGCTGTTTGTATCAATGCATTCTCCATTGAGCCACATCATCCCCTCTTCACATGAGTCGGATCGAACGTCAGCCTAGAAAAGTTGAAATAATTAATTGAACATGTTTTGATATTTACGTATGTCCACGAGGAGCGAAAAAATTTCCGAAAAAATTATTTGTGAACTCGCATTGAAATCAAGGAGCAAGTAAATTCTATCACGAAGTCGTATGAGCACTTTTCTGGGGATAATATTCCTGATAATATTTTTGATAATCGTCTTTCAAACATGTTACCAAACGCGAAAAATGATCTTATTCGTTTTCCTCACGTCTGAATCAAATCAGACGTGACACTTCCACATTCATCGCACCTGATTCCTTTTCGTCATTGCAATAATTTTTCAGCGTTGTGCATAAATTTGAAAAAAAGTGCGATACTGGAATTTCTAATTGTAATTTTATAACTGTGACTTCAAGTGTGGCGAGTGTCGTTTAATTATTCTTCGATGAGCCGTTCGCTATTTTATTTCAATTATAACATTAGCAATTGATTGGTATGAGTAGTGGTACGAATAATATAAAAATATATGAATACTGTTGAAATTTCTTTCGTTTACTTCCAAAATCCGTGTAAAAATAAACGGTTATTAGGAACAACGGTTTTCGAAGATTCCCAACTAGAAATTTATCCACTAATATAGACGTCTCATTCCCTAGCAATATTTGTAGAAATTGGTTAACTTTTCAGCGAAACATTAGTTTATCAAAATGCCAGGTGAACTACAAACAAATGTTTCTAATTCGATGCTTCATAAAATGAATAATGGTGTTGCAAGAAGCAATTCTTGTGATGCACTCAACAATTCATTGAACTGCAGATGAACAATGGTAATGTATTGATAATTCCAAGGGAACACAACTATAATATTCCCTTGATGCCGGCGTATAATGAGGGCATCTTTGCTTTCGTTACTTGAATAAACCAATCAATATGAATAATTGTGTTAGACAGATTATATATTTTTGAGACACCTAGGAAAATGGTCCTAAACATTTTTTCGTATTGTCTAGTTTAAATGTGAATTTTATCACAATTTTCTCATGCCATTAGCATGTTTTACACTGAAAAAAGCACCGTTTCGACATCTACATTCGGACAGCTTGTTCTGTGCCAAAAAAAAAATAAGTTATACTCAATTTTGTCCTATCTGGCATAGTTTTCGATAAAGAAATGATAAAATGAGCCACCTCATTTAAATTCTCGTTAATTGATCCCCATATTCAAAATAAATTCAAAACATATTTAATAATAATATAAAGAGTTACTGTATACACATATGTCAATGTTGTGTTTGAGCGTGAGATAGGAATGTACAATTTATACTTTATACGAAGTAAAGATATTAGTGTTGTGTGTAAGATATTGAAACCATTTGTAGGCTTCCGCACGAGGGAGAATGACATTGGAATCCTTTCGGCGCCAAAGGAATGGAATATACAATACACAGAACGAATATTAACAACAATTTTATAGTGAGCGATGCTACACGACGAGTAAAAAATGAACAGGCACGTGATGATTACTCGCAATTTGTCATTAATTGTATTGATGTAGTTGTCAATAACTTATATATTCGAGGTGTAGAGGTTGTGGAGAAGGAAACTATACATAATGAACCGAACCTTCCTGAGATCTATAGAGGCAAAGAAAGATGTGACGAAAGTGGTAGTTGTTACATAAATGTGTATAATCCTGAACTTCTTGCGGATGATAACGCTTTATATGAGGATCTATTTGCCCATTTCATAATTCCTCATATGGATGTTATAAAATTTATGTACGTCAATATGTCATGATATTCAATGTAGTGATCATTCATTTGATTCGAATTCATTCTTATATGATTGGTACAGTGGTATGAACAATATAGAAATGTATGAATAATATCACTATTATTTTAATTTTTTCAAATAGCATACTACATTGCTTATACTATTTTATTCTCATTCATTTTTTTACTTACTTCCACGGGGACTGGTCCATATCTCGACGCGATCACAGCCATATCCAAGCATTTGTTACCAAGGCAAAGCGTCCCGCGTTCACAAGGGGTTGACGAATCACACCAGGAACCATCAGAAGTGGCCTATATGTAGTCAAAAATGAATATTATGAATAAATAAATATATATGCACGCAGCGGAGGAAAAAAGGAGTTATATATCCGTCGAATGTTTCTGATTTGCGTCTTCCTATCGAATGTCTCTGTTTTTCAATTGAAATGTTTTCGTGGAAAATTGATTGAGGCATGTAATTCTATATTGACTATAATTCAATAAACTCTTCCTCAACATTTGAAATAAGTTATTGATGGTATTTTGTTTCAAATCCTTTATCTCGTGTGTCAAAAAATTGTTACTTTGTATCAAGCCACTCACATTTTTGTACTTTAACCTTGCTGCTTTCGACCACGGCACTAGTTGAAATGTAACGTACAATGCAACATGCAGTTGGAAGAAAACATATTTACTTTACATCAAAACCGTCAGGCTGTTGTACTGAGTCACTTTTATCTTAGAGCAAAGCAATAACTCAGTTTACAGCCACTCAACCCATTATTGATTGGAACGAAGATACTACTACCATGGTTAAAGAAAATAACGTTCTGGTTCGAGACCAGGACTGCCGTGGACCAAGGCAGTAAAGGGATGTCATGATCCAAGTCAGCGAATTTGGGCCTTGAGTTTTGAACGGAGACATTATGTTTTTGGTTCAGGGCACGCTTTTCTCTCATTGTAATTGATCGAATTGAAGTAATTAAATTTCAGATTGACAATTTATATTTTTTTCATCTATTCTAAGTGAAAAAATAGGTAAAGAATTTTAATTTTACCATGAAAAAATAAATTTCGGGGGTAATGCAGAAGACTTCATATAAATTTATGTATATTAATTTTTGTTATCCCGAAAACCGAGAATATCTTTCCAATCGTTTCTCATTCCGCCGTTTGATATTAACTCCCATGATTAGATGTGTACTTATTTCTACGAGATTGATATGGAAAATGTCATGATATATAACTAAGTTTATGCCATATACCTCCTAGACAATATTGTTCAGCTGACATATATCAATGGAATCATTTTGAAAATGTAAAATATTATCGTAAAAATTCATACTCAGAGAATTACTTGGCTAGATTGTAATTTTTCCCATCAAACTTATTATTCATTGGTACAATAAGCAAAGTCGTTCTCCCCGTGAATAAAACCTCTATTACATATATAAATTTATCATTGTTGGAAATACTTACCGGATGAGCACTTGACATAGAGACTAAAGTCACTCCAATTGTAATGATTATCAATGATCCGGTGATCTTCATCGTGTATTTCTCTTTATTATTATCAAGAAGTTATCCAAAAATGTTCTCTAAGACAGATAGTAGTTGTCACCAAACGTCTGATCATGAACTGCTTGCAGAAGCCGGCCCGGCAGTAGTCGCTGCGGTCGCTTATATCTGCAAAAACTGATCCCCACTCCTTCTGCACCCACTCTAATCGGGCCCCGCCCCATGTCATGCTGATATTCCAAAACAATACTCTTATTCAATTATATTGAGATATTCGAAGAATTTTCAATGCACATTCAATAATATTATTCACATTTAATCACAATGCGATATCAAAAATATATTTCGAATATATCGTATAATAAAATTCGTATTCAATTACATTACAATACTCCAAACATACGTAAAACATATTCAATAAAAAACGAAAACGATATTCTAATTGTCACCTGATGTTGAACGCTACACCACGCTAATAATGAATTATATTTCCTCTCTTGTATATTTTCATTGCTTGCCCATAAAATTTGCCCACCGATAGGTAAAATTCACGGACAGTTATTACCGGGAAGAAATTGAAAATTGTTGCCATTGGTATAGTTATATTTTCAAAAATCGAGTTTTCATTGCACTCGAAGAAGAACTTACTAATAATTGGACAAATTCAGGAATAGTATAGAACTATTTCAACCGCAGCTTGAATACACTGTATACATCTTCAATAAATGAACGATACAAATAACCCACAAGGAAGGTCATGTTATACTTTGATGTGAACTGCAAAATATAATTTTTTCAACCCAGGTTGTGGGGGTACAGTGACATGACCTTCCTTGTCAGTCAAATTTGTTGGAAATGCGTTCATGAAGACATACTTATTGTGAGATGTTCGATGTCCAAACATTGTGTTGCAGGTTGACTCATTGGGTGTGCAAAAAGGGATAGTGCTGTGATATATAGTTATCGCGCCTTCTCTACCAAGTGACATTTTTTCCAGACCCCATTTTTTTAGTGTCGCATTTCTTCCGCTACTATTTTTTCACCCATGTGACGCAAATATTCAATCGCCATTGACAATAATGAATTTTCGTTCCTAGATGTACTTAAGTACAAATTATGTCCTGAGGCAATCACATATTCCACGTCTTCCCGTAGTTATATCACAATGACACACGTCCGTTCAAGAAAATATCATCGTTCGATTATCAATGTTCATTAGAAACGTCTGCTTAATTATACTGTATACATCAATTACATACATCGAATTCGATAGAAAAAAAAATTATTCATTTTTGTTAAGAACAGAAAAACCGATTTGTTTTTTCGACGTGAATAGACGTATTCATATATATGATTCTAATATGTATCCATAAATAGATCTGATATTGAGAATTGGTTGAGCGTTGGTTTTTTTCTCTTGTGTTTTGTGGAAAAAAAAGAGATTGTAATGCATCTACAATCCCGAAATACCAACTGAAACTTTTCAATTTTTTTCGGGACAAGTGCAATAACCGACACAAATTATATCTCGAGTTTTACATGGAAACAGTATTTTGCGACAACAATATTTTTCTTTATCTCTTCGAAAATGTAACAAAGTGCAATGTACACTCATTTTATGGTCAATTATATTTACAATGGTATCTTATCATCGTATTGGCCCGGTGCTGTAGGAGAATATATTTTCCTCCTCACAACTGCGAACAAAAGTTCTGAAGCCGTAAATGTATCAATAATAATGTTGACGCAATGGGGGATATTGAAGGACGCCTTACGGATGAAACTGTTTTGAAAACCCGCTTTGAAATATAGTACTAAGGCCGCCTATATACGACGAATAAAAAATAAACAGGCACGTGATGATGACTAACAATTTGTCATTAACTGTGTTGATGTAGTTGTCAATAACTTATATATTCGAGGTATAGGAGTTGTGAAGAAGAAAACTATACATAATAAACCGAACCTTCCGGAGATCTATATAGAGGCAAAGAAAGATGTGACGAAAATGAGAAAAAATCCACGTGATATTGTTAGGCTGTCGGAATTCAATTAGACGATATGAAAGCAATATGATTTTGACAAGCAGGATGAATAACACACAAATAATAATGCCAAAGCATGAAACAAAAACTCCAAAAGTAGAGCACACAAAGCAAATTTGTTTGTATGAAATTTCCTGATCGTACTGTGACAAGAGCATGGACTTATGGAATTGAACATGGTGTGGGCTCTGAGTAGACATGCAGGCCGAACAATTGAAAAAAATATCATCAACAAAAATTAAAAAATAAGCAATGTGATTGACAGTGACTGAAGAGAAGAGACGATACTTTAATTATAATCAGATTACATAGTGGCTGAAATCACTCCAATTGTAATGATTATAGTTATTCTGGTGGTCTTCATCGTGTATTTTCTTTTTTTACAGTCAACAAATAATCCAATAAAGTTCTCTAAGATCAATGGTAGTTGTTACATAAATGTGTAATCCTGAACTTCCTGCGGATGATAACGCTTTATATGAGGATCTATTTGCCCATTTCATAATTCCTCATATTGATGTTATAAAATTTATGTGCGTCAATATGTCATGATATTCAATGTGGTGACGTGCGACAGCATTTTTCGAGGCCATACCGCATGCTTTAAGGTCGGTATATTTTACATATCAAATATTATCTCTACCTTTTTTCTCATCTAGGATATGTATTTTACAGCAAATATACCTCCATCACTCCGCGGAAGTCTATTCAGACGGACTGCTGTTTACTTATGTGAAGCCTTATCACTGATAAGAAATAAGTTCTATTCAGAAATGTATTCATTGATATGGGAATCGACCATGTCAAATCCGGAGAATAATTTAGTTGAGCGAAAACATGACGTATGAAAAATTGATGCGCAGATATACCAATTAACCATGCGTCCCAAACAAAAGTGCAGAGTGATGGCCAGAAATATTTTCTAAGAATGGATGAAATTTCGTCGTATATAACATATGCCCAGAATAGGATCTACCTATTTTGATTTAAAATATTAGAAACCTTTGAATGTCCAGAGTGCACTTCTGATTATTTATGAAATTCGGCCATTCCTATATATTTGTCTGACCACGATTCATGTGTGTACCAAATATTATATCGATATGTTTGCCTCTCATTTCATAGTGCGTCATTGTTTATTCATTATTCATGAAGGATCATGATGTGTGTAAAATAGTATAGTGCTAAGAGATAGTTGAAGCGCTATCTGTACTAAGTCACATTTTTTTCACTACTACTTTTTCTGAAGCCATTCTTTTGGCGCTATTTTCCTGCTTACCCGGAAATTCCTCATTCATGCGAGACTAATTTTCCATCGCAATTGACAATAATGAATTTCTGTTCCTATATGTACTCAATTACAAAATGATGTCCCGGACACCACATATTTCACGTCTTCCAGTTAAATTATCTATCACCGCCTAATTAGCTGTTCATGGTCATTGAAGACGTATGCCTAATAATACTGTATACACTAATTCATGCCACAACTCTTTGTCATCAAAGACTTCGTTATCATATTAATCAAATACGTGCCAAAAAATATTCAATTATACATATGTTCATAAAAAAAATCAACATCATAATGTGTATATATTATGAGAAACCGATGACACAAATGAATTACCCACAATGAATCGTATTTAATTGGAGAAAAAAAATTAGTTACTTCCATTCGCAAATATTAAAGACAAAAAAAAATGATGTCCTGTTTGCCAACGTGAATAGAAGTATATATGGATATATAGTATATATTATATATATATATAAATAATTCAAATGTTCCAACAAGATACCCCCACCACTCATCCCGTTTATCTGTGGACAATGTCTAAATGACTAATCCACAAATTATAAACCTTCATGCACGAATCAAACCATCCAGATTGAATACGTGCCGACGAAGGAATGCTGGTCTTGCAAAAAAGCACTGGAACTATGCACCAATTTCGTTCTCGTAAACTCATCACTCGGTCAGTGATGCTGACATCAGAATTATCATGATGGTAAATCACCTTTGCACAGTTAATTTTAACCATCCATCGTACGCTAATTCAAACAACTTTGATATTATGGAAATAATTTTGATTTCGATAAATCCGAAAATTTCCTCAAAAGTTGATCAAATAATTGCTAATTAATATTCGATTTATTAATTGTTCTTGAGATTCACCTGATTGAGGTGAATGTAATGTATAGGGTATGTATTTAACCCAGTTACAAGGTGGATTAATTTTGAAAATATATTAATTCGGAAATAATGCGATCTATACTGCTGCCAAATTTTTTGAACAAGAGAGTGAAACAGGGCATACCCATTTAAGAGGTCGAAGAATAATGAACAAGAATATCAATTTTCTTTCGTACAAAATCTTGAATTCTGAAATTTAATACTTATTGTCATAACGTTAGATTAAATGGTGCAGATTATGCAGTGAAAGTTCAATATTGTTTACTCGTCTGAGTCAGATGAGATGATTGCTCTTGATCGGGATATTGATTTGCTAGTATTACTTTGCGAAACAGAATTAGGGAACACACGTTTCGTTGGGATTTTTTTCGCGAGATTTTCATTGTTCTATCTTCCTCATTGCATAACGGTCGTTTGTTAGTTTCGTTCCAATCTCATCTCTCAAAATTACTGACAATACAATTTTGTCCTAATCTAAGTCCACAGTTGTATTTTTGCCTGTAGTTTTGGGATTGAGCAGCGGAGGATGGAGTTGGATCGAAACGACGAGTTCTTTATAAATATTCATTCAATGTAAAAATTAATTTCCGCAATCAATATTGCACAGTTTTTTCTTCGAATATATATTATAGTTCCTGTTCACAATAATCAATATCCATTATTATTTCTTCACTAAAATCAAAAGAGGGATGCAATAATGATGATGAACCCAGTAAAGTCACGCCTTGGCGTATCGAACAATCATAAACACTGACCAACAATCAACAATTGTAAATCAAATGTGAATGTTCGTGAATTAATCAATATCCAATCCAGCGAACCGCGTTGAATACGAAATGAATCGTTAATAAATCTATGTTCATCTCATTAACATAACAAGATCTCCAAATACTTTAGCTGCGCGTAGCAGTGTCGCGCGACGATCTTGCTCAATAGTTATTCTTAACAACAATCCATAAAACTGTCTGAACGACTATTGTACATGACGTATTTCAGTAATAAATTTACATTCACCTATATTGCCCAAGTATAAAGACTTAGCGATATATGAAACTGAGATAACAATTAATATCTACATTACTAGAGACAATTTTTCGGCTATTTCATTCACAATCGCACGGTCGTTAGTTAGAGCTGAGTAACAATGAGTTTACATAAATTCAATGCCTGAAGCGGTGACATACGATAGTTCAAAAAATTTAGGCAGCAATTATCAGACAAGTGAATGACGCACGAACATGCGAAGTCATTCATGTCCGAATTCCAATGCTAAAAATACCTTTATCGTTCTTCATAGATATTTCAAAATAATTTCCATTCATATCGGGAGAATATTTTATTCTTCAACAATATCACGTCAAAAGAAAATGCAACTAGTCTATAAATCTTAATGATTAATTTTCATAGGTTAATACTTGAATATCATATAAATCAAAGTAATTATATATTTATAACTAAACTCGTTACGTAATATTTCTTCCAAACAACGTCATTTCCCTGTTCTGACGCTAACAAATAACATTGTTTCCGTTATATATTCATCATAATTCATTTTTAAGGACATATTTTCATCATACCGATGAGTTTTTGTCTTACTGTTCATGAAAAGCGGGTTGGGCTGTGGCTAGCGGGTGATTTCATTCATGATTACAATTTGCTCTCCCGTTATATATACATTATATATCTATACACATTGATGTTCGCTTAGGCGTGCTATTAAACAAAAGAATTCGTGGCATCATTGGTGGAGTACGCGTTCTGTGAAATATTTCGTAGGTTAAATAAAACCCGACTGTACAGCAGTATATATGGGTGAATGTTGATTTTGTACATCAATTTACGTCTCAATGTTCGCCATGACTTTGAATTGCTATCGCATTCAAACACACGTGCCCATATTCACGTCTAAACAATGATGGATAATTTAATTAGTGTACAGTCACAAATATATTATAGCTAGAAAATTGTGAAATGACGATATATAAATTTATATATGGGGAAATAAATATGTCGGAAAAACGTATTTATATATTATCGTTTATCACAACAACAATAATAATTTAATAGTAACAAATCAACTTGAAAAAAAATTGATAGACAATTCGCATTGATAAAAATGAATATATTGTGTTGATTATTCTTTCTTCTTCTTGTCAACAATACACTTATTCAACGAGTGAATAAATTTTCTTTCCATTGCAATCATTATCTATATTATTTTATTTATCTCCGTGACTCTGAATTATATAATAGCCATATGCAATATCTATTTTATTTATAAGAATATGGCTTATTCCCAAACAAAATCATTCCATTCACTCCTCATCCATAAGTTCACAGCTGTGATATCTACTAGATGAATTCAGCCAGCTTTCAACTCTGCTTGAGGCTAAATCACCACAAGACAACGGCTCCATGTTGGGGTCGCCAAGTTTTATTAGGTTGTTTATCGGTCGTGTTTTACTTATCGCAGATTGATCGCATTGCAATTCGAGATCGATCGTAACTTGTCTACTATCCATTTATACTCTGACACCAGCCCAACTCGATTAGGTTAGAATCTGGTTTTGAAATTATCCGATCCTGAGTCGAATCGGCCCCATTCTGTCCAGGATGCAACCATTGTAAATCAAATGTGAATATTCGTGACTTAATCAATATCCAGTCCGGCGAAACGCGTTGAATACGGAATCAATCATTGATAAATCTGTGTTCATCTCATTAACATAACATCTCCAAATACTTCAGCTGCGCGTAGCAGTGTCACGCAAAGATCCCTTTCCCTATTCAGACAATAAATTCAAAATGCAATTACTTGAGTAGTTGTTACAGTTCGTGGAACGGAAGAACTCTTGTTCAAGTGTCTCTTCGATCATTCATCAATTGACAAATCTAATCAAATCAATCAATCATCAATCAACTATTCTTTTGTCTCGATCGTTCTTATGTTCCAATTGACCATTTGAATTTATATATCAATAAAATACTCAATAAAATATTCTGGATAAATGAAACGGCTTACCACATCAATGAATAATATTCAGCAGTAGCCTTAGAATATCTCGCTCCATTCTTCACTTGCATTACTCATCTTAATACATGAGGGATTAAAGAATTGTCGAATATCCGAATAGTTCAAATGTTAAAAACCCGTGACCTGAGTTGGATGAGGTGCTATTGTTGGTCCAAATCCAACATGGGGTTTATATATTACATGAATCTCATCATTCAATCCGCCCTCTTTATTCAAATCGATCAGTCTGTGACAAAATCTGATATTTGTATAAATGAAGTTCTAAAATAGTTTATCAACTCACGAATTTGTGATAATAGCTATCGGGATTTCTGCGTCTAATACGCATTATATGAAGCATGCATGTATATGGAAACCAAATATTTCAACATAGTTGCTATTTGCAATAGAACGACAACGAAAGAGATAACAATGAAACGCATAAACACGGCGTTTTCACTAGTGGTGAACAGTAAGGTAGTGCCCATCTATGTTCTCTATCAAACTTCTGATGTATATTTATGATTGGTCAAAAAGAGAATTGCGTTATTTGAATGGGACTACTGAAACTTGTTTTGTTCAAGGACATTGCGTTGCCGTGGTACATCAATACACTTTTATACGGATGAATGAACTAGTACTAAACTGCGAGGATAGGCTCAGTCAGAAATATATCTATCCTAAAATGCCGGGACATATTCAAGCATTTCCATGTCTTTCTATTTCTCATTGGAGGTTCAATTTTTGAAAGGGACTGCCGTATGACATTGTCCCAAACCACGTGATATGCTGACGCATGTAACTAGTTGAATTGAGCACTGATTCTCATATGGAACGTCGCCATCCGTCTCCACTAAATCATAAAACATTTAGTGATGACTACAATTTCCCTTGGGATACATCTTCGCCTTACTCGTTGACGGCGAAAAAAATATACCATGAAGATCACCAAAATATTTATATTCATTATAATTGGTGTCACCCTCGCTGCTTTCTCAACTGCCAATCCGGTGAGTGTTTGGGCAGTACATTTATTATCAACTGATATATGGAGTAAATATTGTTTATAAAGTGAAATAGTAACCTTCAATCATCAGCAAGTATAGTTTTTTCTCTAACAAAAATTAATTTAATGTCAGAAAAGTGAAAATGAACGAACTCCTTCTTTTTTTTTGTTCTTTTTTTCATTAACAATTCGTAATCAAGTTTCATTTATTAATATAGTTCATTTTGTAATATATATACAGGTGTCTTCTATTGGTGATTGGTGCAATGCATCAAATCCTTGTGGACAAGGGATGCTGTGCATTGGTAACAAATGCTTCGATATCAGCGCACTTGTGACGAATTACAGACCAGTGGACGTGAGTGAAATTGAACAAATGAATATGAAAGAAGTAGTTTATGTATATTATATTATTACAAATGATAGTTGCATTAATACATTTTTGTATTATTCTTACCACTACACTAATCGATTGGAAATTATATGATTCCAAAGAATGTACTCATGTCCATATCTGTTGACTTACCAAACTTGAGAAAATCAGAAACAAATCATAACAAATTTACCGAATTTTTCAGAACAGTTTATTTGAGTAATTATAAACACCCCCATTTCCACATGAATTTATTTGCGCACGCTCAAAGAAACATATTGACTACAGGCTGGATATAAACCAACGAGAACATCCTTGATATCCGATCGGGCGCTTTCACCACTAAGCTATTAGGGTATACTTTCCTTCTCACTTTAATAAACTAATATTTCAAAAATTTCTTACGCAAGTATTAAACAATCATTATAAATATTAATTTTATTGCTACTAAGTTGTCGAAGCGCCGGTGGATGAGAAGCAAAGTCAACGAGTGGATCAATTCCTAGTTGGTAATCTTCAAAAACCGGTTTCTATGATTACCGTTTATTTTACGAAAATTCACGAATGAAAGGAGGAAGTTTAAACAGTATTTTCATTTCATGGTTTTCAAATAAGGATAAATATAAATGAGATCCACCATTGATATCAATTAATGAATACATTATTTCCTGCAGATGAATTATCGACAACTTATTTCAAATGTTGAAAACATGTTTATCGAATTGTTATTGGTGAATGACATGCCTTAATTAATTATCCACATAAACAAAAGCCACAAATCCGATGCATTTAATAGATATAACATCTATTTTTCTCCACTGCATTCACATATATTCATTTGTTCATGAAATTTTCTTTTCATTACACATAGGCCACTTCTGATGGTGCTCGATGCGATTCGTCAACCCCTTGTGTACGAGAGATGCAGTGCATTATTAACAAATGCTTCGATATCAATGCGATCGCATTGAAATATGGACCAGTAAACGTGAGTGAAACAAAAAATGAATGTGAATATAACAGTGTATGCAACGTAGTGTGCTATTTGAGAGAGAATAGTAGTAGTTTTATCCATACATTTCTATAATATTTTTATCACTTTACCAATCAATTGAGAATATCATAATTGGAGTACAAAAGCGAATTGGTCATCGAAGAATAAGTAACTCTCACTCGCCAAATTTATTTTGTACATTCATGTTTGCCATTTGAGGGTTTGGTAAACCCTGCCAATCTATTGTCCACAAGTAATGTCCAAACAGTCAGAAGTAAATAAACAAAGCTGAGAGTTTTCCAACATCTGCATATACTTATCTGTTCACATATCGATTTTCAAAGTATCGGAGATGATATATACTCATTCTGACAAATTGTTATTAGGACAGATTGTTAGTACATAATCTCGAAAGGAAAATTTTGATAGTTAATCTATTTCATGGGGGCTAAATAAGAATGAGGTTAAATCAAATAAATCATCAACTCTTTTATGTTGAAAACGAATTCATTCATTTATGACGGTATCCTCACGTCTTCATCAATCGTGGCGAAAAAATCATATAATAGAATAACAGAAATTCTTGCCAGAAAACGGCGAATCAGCAGCATTTGATAAATATAATTTTTTTCTTTCTCAATACATATACATATATTAATTCATAATGTTAATTCTTTGATACACATATAGATCAATTCTGATGGCGATTGGTGCGATACGTCAAATCCTTGTGCGCAGGAGATGTTATGCTCTAACAACGAATGCATTGATAGGAATAGAATTTGGAGCTCGGAAATCAGTGATAAAAACGATGACCAAAATGAAATCGGAAACATTGATGTGCGAGGCCGTTAATCGGAATGGAATTGTAAGAACAAAAGGGAATGAAACTATAAACACGATACTATTTTTAAAACAAGAAGAAATTGTGACAGTAATTGTGAACTGGATAACTTGGAGGACAGAATGTATTCCCTATAGGGTCATCAAAAAATGATCAACTTGAAAATTTAATAAACTTTTGTGTGTTGTTATATACAGAGTTGGGTTCTTTTCGATTGGAGCAGGTTGTTTTTACAATTCTGTTTATGGTTTATGAGTTATCATTCTCAAATCACGAAAATCTGGAAGATATTAAGTTGAATATGTAATCATGTATATTAACATACCTAATAATCCTATTAACCCTATTTTTGACGGCTCGCAGAAACGTAAGTTCATGATTCTCATCTGACAAGGCACATCACTTAGGTGTCCGCCTCCGATTTTTTTTAAAACTCCTGTATATAGAAAAACATTCGGAAACTAAGAGACCCGTATTTTTTTTTATCGATGAAAACACGGTCCTAAAACGTGAAAACACCCTTCATAGTATCGCGTGTCGTTGAAAGATTCCAGGAGTGGACACTGCCCGGAAGTTGATCGCAAAGCCACCCTTCATGAAAAAAAAAAATTATCCCAACCATTATTCCAAAAAGTGCGACTGGAAAAATTCAATCACTTGATGTATTTGGATTCCGGATATGAAAAAATTTAGTGTGACATTCTCAAGATAGTGTAATATTAATGGGTGAATGATATAAATTGACATTTTAGGAATAACATCATTAAATTGCAATCTTTCACTCATAATCAAATATCATCTTCACATTATATTAATGTTTTCAAATATTCTTGGTCCTAAAATTATTATACAACCGAAAAACCAGAATTCTTTGAAAATCCTATTAAATTCGTTCAGTCAAAAACACACTGTGAAGTACGTGATTGTAATCATATAGCAGTTACAAAATGTGCATGATATAAAAAGTCTTTATGTTTGAAGCATTTTTTTTATGACTATCATTATTCTCGACATATGAACCATAATTGCTAAAAATTATAATATGAATGATACCATAGCATTTAATGAGAGAATACAGTTACCTATAAATATATGAATTTTTTCAATACATGTATGACAAAGCGGGAAAATGTGACTTCAATTATCAATGTAATTATCGAATTAAATCGAATTGTGCACAGGCATGGCCCTGCAAGAGTGTTAATTGTACTTAATCAATTGTGTATAAGTATTCATGCCTGTAATAAAAGTATGCTTCTGTATAGGCGAGCATAGACAATATAAAACACAAATGGATTGATTTTTCTTACCTGATTGAAATAGCTCTTGATCTAGAAAAATATAGCTGTATTCGATTAGATCTAATCTATATAAAGTTTATATATATATATACATATTTACATATTTTCATTCTGCATGCTTTCATCAGGGCTTTCGCAAAAATAATTTCCAACACCAATCACATAAAAATCACAATAAATGTTTTGCAGTTCAATTAATGAATATTCTTTCGTTTCTTGTATGAGTAGTAGTATGTGCTTGATTTTTTTTTGAATGTTTTTATAGATAATCATTCTTGATAGTTCAATATCAAAATTGTGGAACACTTCATATCGATTTCCCCCTGACCTTTCCAGAATTGATTCAGAATAGATCTGATTAGTTATGGTCCCAACAAATGAGGTCGGGACAGATATATAGACAATTTGATCTGATTTGATCAAAACTTTTTTTGCCCGGGTATATATGGGGGGGGGGGGGGGGGGGCTGAATAACGCGCTTGAATAATTAAGATTGAAATATTTTTTTCGGAAATATCACTCAGTAAATCTATTTGGAATTATTAAGATACTTTGTTACATTCTCGAAGAGATAAAGACAAATATTTTTGTTGAAAAATAATGTTTTTATGAAAAACTCGAAATATAATTTGTGTCGGTTATTGCACTTGTCTCGAAAAAAATTGAAGAGTTTCAGTTAGTATTTCAGGATTATATTGTAGATGCATTACAATCGACGAAAAAAGGCAGAATTTGATTATTTCCATTGAATACTTGAAACTTTATCCGAAATAATGCATGTAATGAAGATTTAACTTCAACTATTTTTTTAGACGAGTTCAACAAGTGCTGTTTTATATGCTTCAACGGGAATATTTTCATAATATTGACTTAATTTCTCAACATTTTTCCCTCATTGAGATAGTTGCTGTTTCACAATACTGAAATGATCGTAACTCCTAAACGAAACCCGCTCGCATTGTGTTCGATGACTTAACATTTCCAAAATTGGGAGCTGATAGAAAGAAGCGGAGAAGAAGGAATAGTTTTTTTTGTGAAAATCATGTTTTTCTCATAAAAACGCCTAAAAATCGCTAACAAAATTACCGTAAATATCCGGAAATGATTTTGTTGTCATTCCCATCCGATATCGACCCATTTTCATCATCATCATATTTATCATACGCTCACTCGATTTTTGAAATACGACTGTTTGAATATTGGAATAATTTGTAAAACTTCTTTATCTTATGCGTGCGTGAATAAGAATGGTGTCATAAAATGACCAAAGAAAAAAGTACGTATCTCTTTTTTCTTCACAAAACACAACAGAAAAAAAACAACGCGGTATCGGACGACCTGACCGATGCTAAATCTAAATTTGGCATGGAATACCCCCGCATATATTAGGAGTAATGTGAGCACTCAAAATATTGCAATAATCGTTCTGGAAGTTATAAATAGGTGAGCATAGAATTGTTGGTGCAATGTTCCATGCAAGGTTACGAGAGTTAAATACAACGTTCCGTGCTCTCTAGATGCGGATAATTCAATATGCGATTGGATATAATTATTTGCACTCCTCAATTTGGTCTAAGAGCGAAATGAAGATCGGTGACATCATTGAATAATAAAGTATACTTTGTTCAATATACTGATCTGACACATAGACCATATTGGTTTATTTTCCTTTTATGAAAATTAAATTGTACCTAAATAGATCAGGAACTGTATTAACTGGATAATAATGCTATGAGTCAACTATTTTCCAAAATAGATTATTGTTACCTTGGGAGCAATTCAAAATTAGTTTGCTTTGAATACAAAGGAGTTTATTTAATATCCAAAAATTATGAAACAGTTTTCCCCATTCCTGCAAAATTGAATCATATTTTATCATCAATTCTCAATATCAGATAGATCTATTGATGGATACATATTAAAATTATATATATATACAAACGTCTATTCACGTCAGAAAAACCAATCGGTTTTTCTGTTCTTAACATAAATGAATAATTTTTTTTCTATCAAATACGATTTATGTGATTGATGTGTACAGTCTGATTAGGCAGACATTCCCAATGAACATTGATAATTGAATGATGATCATTTTTTCAAACGGACGTGCGTCATTGTGATATAACTACAGGGAGACGTGGAATATGTGGTTGCCGCGGGACATAATTTGTAATTAAGTATACCTAGGAACAAAAATTCATTATTGTCAATGGCGATGAAATATTTGCGTCACATGCATGAAAAAATAGTAGCGGAAGAAATGCGACACTAAAAAAATGGGGTCTGGAAAAAATGTCACTTGGTAGAGAAGGCGCGATAACTATATCACAGCACTATCCCGTTTTGCACACCCAATGATTTAACCTCAACACAATGGGTGTGTTTGGCCGAACTAAACGTTGAGAAGTGTTGAGTGTGAACATTGGGTGTGTTTAGACTAACTCAACATTTGTGAT
Organism: Zele albiditarsus; assembly: GCA_958496275.1. Lineage (NCBI taxonomy): Eukaryota > Metazoa > Arthropoda > Insecta > Hymenoptera > Braconidae > Zele > Zele albiditarsus. The sequence continues at coordinate 2,384,422 of OY292414.1, read as the reverse complement.
GCTCAACAATTCTCAACGTTTAGTTCGGCCAAACACACCCATTAATAGTTAAATGTCATGTGCGATGGCGGTCATATAGGTAAATGATGTTGGGTACTCAATTGATGCTTTGATATTGACACGATACATGAGAATGAACGTTGATGGACAACATTATCATTTATGTTGACACGACATTAATTGGGATTATTGATTGGAAGATATGATACCATTGTGATCTCGATAAGCAGAGTGAATCACGTACAGATAATAGTGCCAAAGGATGATGCAAAAAGTCCGATAGTAGAGGACAAGGAGCTCATTTGTCTGTATGAAAATGTCTGGACATGCTCGGACAAAAGCAGGGAATTACGGGATTGAAAATGGTGCAAACTCTGAGTAGACACGCCACTAAAAACATTGAAAAAAATTCATGATTGATGACGGTAATCGACGATTACAAGAGAGAAAATATAATTCATTATTTGCGTGGTGTAGCGTTTAACATCAGGCGACAATTAGAATATCGTTTCCGTTTTTTATTGAATATGTTTTGCGTATGTTTGGAGTATTGCAATGTAATTGAATACGAATCTTATTATACGATATATTCGAAATATATTTTTGATATCGCATTGTGATCAAATGTGAATAATATTATTGAATGTGCATTGAAAATTCTTCGAATATCTCAATATAATTGAATAAGAGTATTGTTTTGGAATATCAGCATGACATGGGGCGGGGCCGAATTAGAGTGGGTGCAGAAGGGGCGGGGATCAGTTTTTGCAGATATAAGCGACCGCAGCGACTACTGCCGGGCCGGCTTCTGCAAGCAGTTCATGATCAGACGTTTGGTTACAGCTACTATTTGTCTTAAAAAACATTTTCGGATAACTTCTTGATAATAATAAAGAAAAATAAACGATGAGGATCACCGGATCATTGATAATCATTACAATTGGAGTAACTTTAGTCTCTATGTCAAGTGCTCACCCGGTAAGTATTTCCAACAATGATCAATTTATATATGTAATAGAGGTTTTATTCACGGAGAGAACGACTTTGCTTATTGTACCAATGAATAATAAGTTCGATGGGAAAAATTACAATCTAGCCAATTAATTCTCTGAGTATGAATTTTTACGATAATATTTTACATTTTCAAAATGATTCCATTGATATATGTCAGCTGAACAATATTGTCTAGGAGGTATATCGCATAAACTTAGTTATATATCATGACATTTTCCATATCAATCTCGTAGAAATAAGTATACATCTAATCATGGGAGTTAATATCAAACGGCGGAATGAGAAACGATTAAAGAGATATTCTCGGTTTTCGGGATGAAAAAAAAGTTAATTTTCATGAATTTTTTTCTTTGCAGTAAAGATAATTTGTGTAACTAAGATTTCTCCCATGTTATTCGTTGATCATAGGAGAACATTAACGTGTATTTATACTATTCACAGACAACAAAAATTAATATGCATAAATTTATATGAAGTCTTCTGCATTACCCCCGAAATTTATTTTTTCATGGTAAAATTAAAATTCTTTACCTATTTTTTCACTTAGAATAGATAAAAAAAATATAAATTGTCAATCTGAAATTTAATTTCTTCAATTCGATCAATTACAATAAGAGAAAAACGTGCCCTGGACCAAAAACATAATCTCTCCGTTCAAAACTCAAGGCCCAAATTCGCTGACTTGGATCATGACATCCCTTTACTGCCTTGGTCCACGGCAGTCCTGGTCTCGAACCAGAACGTTATTTTCTTTAACCATGGTAGTAGCATCTTCGTTCCAATCAATAATGGGTTAAGTGGCTGTAAACTGAATTATTGCTTTGCTCCAAGATGAAAGTGATTCAGCACAACAGCCTGACGGTTTTGATGTAAAGTAAATATGTTTTCTTCCAACTGCATGTTGCATTGTACATCACATTTCAACTAGTGCCGTGGTCGAAGGCAGCAAGGTTAAAGTACAAAAATGTGAGTGGCTTGATACAAAGTAACAAATTTTTGACACACGAGATAAAGGATTTGAAACAAAAGGATGATTTCGCAAACGATAAATTCATTGTATAAAACACGAAGCTTTAGCTCAATAACACAGTTGTGGACGAAACGGTGTGAATTCAGGCGCGCGCGCGCATAGAGGTATGAGTGCATTAGGGCATTAGTGCGTAGTGTAGTAGAGGTCTGGTGAGACACTGTTTTGTTTACAATAACCCAACTGAACAGATATTACGCATTGTGCACTTCTTTAACATCGTATATGTACAACGAAATATGAAAATCGGTTTTTTAGTTCATGAAATACGACATACAGAGTATGGTTTCCATCTCCTGTCCCCGCAAGTTTCATTTTCACTGTTCCTACGAATTTAATGCCAAATCTATGTTACGAAAAAACATGCATAATTTTTACTACTGGAGCTTCGATTATTGTCGCGAATTGAAGCTGACTTTGGTACAAGACAATTAAATTTTTAATGCCGAACTTCACATTGTTACTGCCGACACCGCATCGTCTTCAATTTAAATCATAGTAGCTTGGACCAAGACAACAAATTCTCGGCGCGAGACATTACCCTTTTGTTCGAATAACTTATGCTCTTCGCTCAAGACAGTCGAGTTACTGGCGCAACTCCATATAACGAACATCTTATAGGCCAACCAATGCAGTCAAGTTCTTAGAACAAGCCACGTCCATCTCCGACCTTGAAGACGTAATTTTGTCCCAAGCCATACTGCCATATATAAAAACGCGTAATTGTTGACACGAGACGTCGTACTCTCCACTGAGAAGCTCAGAAAATTACTAAAAAAAAAAAAAAGGTTTTCGCCTTCATCGTTCATGAAAGAGTTATCTGGTATAAAGGAGAATTAATGTTTTTCATTTATTACTCAATATTTTCGTGAACAATCAGTTATAGACAATCAATTCATTCTTTTTTTGGATTGGAACACCTTATTGACATCATGTATAATTGGAACAATATGCAACAGTTTCTATGAAAGCTTTCGTTTATCGACTATTTTCATTGTTTTCTGGGAATTTCCCTCAATTTAATTGTTTTTAACCGCATGGCTACCATATTCTTTATAAAGACAACAATTCTCTACATTGCATGGTTCTTCGTATTTTTCGATCACATAATGATCTCTACAGATATTTCGAATTATGTAATGAAACAATTCGAAGCAACATCGAAATGATCAGTGACTGCTCCGGGGCGCTCAACTTTTCGTTCACCAAAATTATATAATCATCGAAAATTCACGGGTTTTCGATGTCATTGAGTGAATATAATAACTGGGAATGTCCATGGAGGCATTCGAATGATCATTGTTCCGTCATAATTATAAGAAAAATCGAGCGGTGAATGTTGTCTTCCGAGTGATATATCAAAAGATGATGATGGGTACGATGTATGATTACGTCACGATCACACCACAATGTCAAATTGATTCGTCTCTACCGTTCATCTTACAGCATTTTAATATACTGATGTTTCAAAAATTTGTTACTCAGATGTTAAACAATTACTATGAAAATTCATTTTTACTGCTATTGAGTTATTACAGAGAGAGTGAATAAAACGCGAGGTCAACTAGTGTATCAATTTCTGATTGGGCGTCTTCGAAAACCTTTTTTTTATAACCGTGTATTAATATGCGAATTGGGGGAAAGAGGAGGATATTCCAACAGCATCTCAATTTCATGGCGGTCAAATGAAGATTATCAAATCAAAATGAGGACAATCATTAATAAATAAAAAAATACATTATTTCCTGTGGATATACCATCAATAACTTATTTCAAATGTTAAGGAAGAGTTTATTGAATTATAGTCAATATAGAATTACATGCCTTAATCAATTTTCCACGAAAACATTTCAATTGAAAAACAGAGACATTCGATAGGAAGCCGCAAATCAGAAACATTCGACGGATATATAACTTCTCTTTTCCTCCGCTGTGTTCATATATATTTATTTATTCATAATATTCATTTTTGACTACATATAGGCCACTTCTGATAGTTCCTGGTGTGATTCGTCAACCCCTTGTGAACGCGGGACGCTTTGCCTTGGTAACAAATGCTTGGATATGGCTGTGATCGCATCGAGATATGGACCAGTAACCGTGGAAGTAAGTAAAAAAATTAAAGACAATAAAATAGTATAAGCAATGTAGTATGCTATTTGAAAAAATTAAAATAATAGTGATATTATTCATACATTTCTATATTGTTCATACCACTGTACCAATCATATAAGAATGAATTCGAATCAAATGAATGATCAACTCATTTCAAATGTGAATGAAGAATTCATTGATTCATAACGGTAGGATTTTCATGTCTTTATCAATCATTCTCAACAAACTTTGTAATACGATAACAGAGATTCATACATATATATTCATTCATATTGCTAATTCTTTGGTATACATATAGGTAAATCCGGAGTGCGATTTCTTACATCCTTGTGGACAGAACATGGTTTGCTTCCAAAACGAATGCATTGATAGTAATAGAATTTGGGCCTCACAGATCGATAATGACGACGAGGACGAAACCGCGAGACCGATCAGTTTTGATCCAATAACGCCTCCAAAGACCTATACGATGAGACCGCCACGAGTAGAACATGGATCAGTTCAGTCTGGACGAAGCGGAAAATAGAAATGGAATTGGAAGAACAAATGTGGATGAAACTATAAACATGATACTTTTGCAAAAAAGGAGAACTGTTCTAACACTAATGGGAAATCGGATAATTCGAAGGATCCAATAGGGTCATCGAAGAATGTTTGAAAATTGAATAAATGGAACTGAAAAATTTTCTCCATAATTTTCCCATCATTTTAACGACCAATGCACATAGCCTTCGATAATATGTGTTCCTAACCCAAAGTTGATGCGTTCTCATATACAGATGTTCTTGTTTTTCGCTGGAGCGGGACACGTCTGTTTATAAAATCATTCTCAAATAAACAATCGAAAGACAACCTTTGCAATTAATTGTCAAATTAGTTTTGACTACTTTGACGAATGACCAATCTCAGCTAATAAGAAGTTTCACATGCTCTATGTGATAATAAATTCTCTAGTTGAATTAAGTTGCGACAATACCCATATACTATCGAATATCAATTGCCGAGGTAACAAAAAAATATAAACATGGTGAAGATCGGTTTAGGGAATCACATTCAACATTTGCGTTGAAGAAAACTGCCGATCAATAGTCGTTTGTATACCTTACGTCGCTATCGTAAAAAACAAGTGGGAACATACTGGTCGTTACCACATTATCATATAGTTGTCCAATATTTGAAAGGAGCTTGAGACGATCGAGAATGTAGTATGAAAACCAATAATAGATGAATCACACCGATTTCTCGGCACACTGCCATTGTTGCGATTCGATAATGTAAGGTCGTTTCATACTTGATTACGTTAATGGGCATTTAACACGATATATATTATTAGTCGAAATATTCCACATATAGTACATATTGCAATGTTTCGATGTCAATGATAATTTCTGGTAAATTCTTGTTATAGTACGAAAGAATTTACCAGAAAAACTTCGGACGACCTCGTTTCAGGTTCAATAAAACGTGGAAAACGTCCGCGACCATAGTTGAAAACTGAAGAAAATGATTTCACTTCAGCGGTTGCAGAAATCTGTGAGGATGCGAGTCTGAAGTATATAAAAAGGATTGAATCATGATTTCAAAAAATTCAGTAATTTTTCAATGTTCAACATGGATGAACGAAAACTTTTCGCTCGCATTTTTTTTGTCAACTTTGTGATCCACTGCATCTATTTTGCCACACAAAATCAAATTATCCATTTACAAAATTACAAAAAAACTATAAAACAGATACACTACTTATATACCGTCTGGAGGATGAAAAATAAAAAGAAATTTCGGTTTTAGTTTTACAATCGAGTATGATTCCGTGCAAATGGAAATGTGATGATTAAAAAATGAATTTTTTCTATCGGCTTACTGACATCTTCAGAGGACATTGGCAGAGAATCGCGCAGCGGAAAGTAGCAACATCTTACTGACCTCCGTACAATATCAGCAGAAGTATACGCAGTAGTGTTCAGACAGTGCGTTTATGAATGCGGAGAGATGGTAACCATCTGATTCAAAATAATGACTTCATCATTAAACAATAATAAACACTTGAAACGTTACTCGAACATATTTCTTCTTCACATAGTTCCACTCATACTAGTTGTTTCTGTTGATTGAGCTCTTTTTGCAGTAAGACTCCGGATGCTCCGAATACCGCATAAATGTGAAATCATGACAAATATTATGAAAATCAACAAACTGTCAATAAGGAATACTATTTTTTCCTGATAAAATGATTGTCCACACGATTCATGTTGTGTGAATTTTTACAGTCTCCCTCCAAAGTTCACATTCAATAATTATTTACAGACAAACCATGCGGGGAAACTTTTTTCCACTTCTCACAAGCTTTTCTGAAATGCTAATCTATAGCCAATCAGTTTTTCATGCGTTTCACACAGACAGTACTATTACATTAGAGAGAACTCTAACCCATCACTGCGTTGGGCCAAACCTTTGCATATATAAAATCAAACGGCATCTCTTCGCTAATAGGACATTAACTTCATATTAGTGTGTCATAAAATTCGACCAACGCCGGAGTGAAACTATATTCATAACTTTTGCAGGCCGTACCTGCCCCCACCATATCCCTATTCTATTTGTACTATGTCTTTCATTGAAAAACAATCGATCCATTGAATAGACGGGAAACTATACTTTCGTTTAGAAAAAAAGCACCGATAGAAAACAGGGGCAGACGAAGGAAAGTATATGAAGGGCGGAATCTCGATAACTCATATATAGTTGGATAAATCATATTCAAATATTCTTCATCACACATTCGAAACAATAAAGAAAAATATCGTTCTTATGTAGAACTCGAAATATAATTCACGTCTCTAATTGCACTTAACTATCTCGGAAACAATTGCGGTGCTTCAGTTTTCATTTTAAGAATATATTATAGATGAACGATCGACAAAAAAAACAGATTGGATTCGATTGTTTCCATTGAAAAGTTCAAACAACGATAATTTGGGAGAATAGGCAACTTCTTCTTACATTCCGAAACTTCCACATTTCATCACTGTTTTCATACAATTCCGTTCATTCATAATGGAATCATATAGTGAGACTTAAATTTCACTTGGTTTTTTAAACGAATGCAACACGCGCTGTTCCATATGGTGATTGGCAAATCCGGTGCCGAGGTCGTTACAGACGAACCCTATATATTTCTGCATTCGTACGATTTTTTCGTTTAAAACGTGTATACTGCACGCCTCAATGATTTTCCAAATCTGATGTTCTCAAATTTTTGCAATAAAAGTTCTAATTTAATCAATAATTTTCAATGGCGGAATTTGGTTTGTGCCTCAAAAGACCTAGGAGTTTCGTCGAGGGTTAGATCCCAACCAAAATCTCACGAAAATGGCGGAGTAATTCCTCCAAGGCTCACTGAAACCCACTCTATTCGACGGTTAGTAATATTCTTCACTGCTCTGATGCAATTTTCGAGAAACAGGGTGCAATTCATCAAATGTATATTGAGATATTTTTATTTTCTCGATTCGAAATTTCCAGTCGCACTTTTTTGTTTTTACATGCTAGCCGTGTTGTTCAAGATGTTGAAATTTGATTCGACAATAATAAGAATCGGCATGAGAGAAAGTTTCGACCGAATCCATACAGACTTGAATAAAAGTAGAACGCCTCCTCTAGGAATACAATTAAACCATAGCGTTACCCTTCTATTACTAGAATAACACACTTTTGATGGGGAAATGCGTTACGGAAAACAAATGGTAAGTCATATAACTTAATCAAATGATACGGTAATGATAAATTCCAAAAGTCCGAAATTTTTTTTGCCGCGTTCCAGAATTCCTTAATCAGTATGCGGAAACGAATTTTCCAAACTCTCCTTATCAGAAATTGATGTATTTCGGGCTTTGATTGATATATATTAATGACAGTGATGGATCAGATTTGATGGAAAAAAGACGCGCGAAATTTTGATTAGGAACTTCTCATATGAAGAAATTTAATATTGTGAAAAAATAATATGGAGTCGTTTCACGAATAGAGTTCGTTATTCCACCAAAATCCCTCCCAAAACGGTAAAAAACTGATGTCTTACAAATCCTGTAAAAGGAGCTTCGATAGCTTCATAAAATATCCAGCATCACAGCAACATGAAAATACTCTATACTGAGCGCCAGGGAATCATTACACTTTGCATTTACACTTGTACCTGTTAGCAAGTAATATTTGAATCGAAAAAAAATATCTTGTCAGTTCATAGTGGACTAAATTCTGATCATTGAATATGGTGCTCGCTACATAATGATTTCGATACTTAAAATATAAGCATATTGATTTTGGCGGAGAGCAAATGAATTACTTTTTGTTTGATTTGCAATTATCTATTCATCCAATACCTAAAAGTTTATACTGAGGAAAACATATTGATGGAAGAGTTACATTGTGTGAAATTACACTACTCATTGCACAGAAACCTTCATGAGATTTGAGTCAGGATAGTAACAGAATGACTATTTCATCAATCACAAATCTCTTCAAACAATCATACGAATGTTTGCTTTTGATAATCCTATATTACAAAAAATAAGTGATATCACCGGAATGATTTTGGTCGAAATTTATGAATACACTTCTTTCATTTGATATCTGAGAGAAAAAATGAAGAAAAACCAATCACACAGCATCTCGATTGGCTTCTTGTCAAAAAAAAATGAAAACTAAATAAATTTTATACATATTCCAATCATATGCGTTTATTTGAAGAGAAAAAGAAAGAAAATTATCAATACGAATGTTTGTTTTTATTAATAAATCGTAGAAAATGTGCGATTTGCTTTAAATTATCCTCTTCCTCGTCCAGGTTGCGATCCACCTGGTTGATTTTGCTGATTCAGCCATGGTGCCGAACCAGTACCTCGTCCTCTTTGGTTTTGTCCTCTGCCTCGACCTCTTGCTATTCAATTACATATAAAATATGGAATTTTATTCAAACGTTACAACTCTTTCAACCAATCAATTATCATTTTGTTTCAGTTTATCTCTTTTTTCATAATTAAGAGAATGAATATGGAGAGATAAAATACCTTGGGCTCGAAGTATCGCAGATTTCCCTCTACCAGCTGTACCTGAACCTTTTCCACCCGGTCTTTTAAACATTGGTGCATTCTTTAACATGTCTGGTAATATGAGAAAACGAATTTTCGAGCCACGAATGTAAACGTTCTCAAGTTGTGCAACTCTACCATCTCTGTATGTGACTGTGATGCTTTGCATTTGGCAATTCATATTGTCCTCAGCTTCAATTAATTTTCCGCGATAAACTTCGCCGGTATTCGTTTCACAGGTTATGATATGACCCTCAGCTTCGTGAAGCACTTTTATCGGTACACCGATTGACATTTTTGAAATTTATTCAATTAAACTCGTGTCAAAACTGAATTATCATAAAAAAATAACTCAGGAAACGTTTTGTTTATTATTATCAATGGAAATAGTAAATAATAATAAATTCTGAAACACTGTAACATAAAGCACGCTCCAATATAAACGCACCACAATCGTATGCCCTGACATGAATACTAAAAATATCAAGAGAACCAAATAGCAGTTCAGCGCCAGAAGCTAAGGAAAATTCTCAAATCTACACTTACCAACACAGCAGATCTTCCATCTTAACTTATTAATCCACAGAAAAACATTTTATATATTAGTTATTTCCACCTTACATGGAAACTAAAAAATTTATACCAATTATTTTTCATGCTACCCAATAATCGTATTTTAACCATAGAAATTGTTATACTCAATTGATACATATTTGGCATTTTACATCTAATACATGTTCATGGCAAACTATGTATACCTCAGGGCTTATTTTCAACTGTGCCGATAACTGATTTACCGACTGAATAACAGAACAAAAAAATAATCGACCTTAGGTTTCGAACCAATAATGTGCTCAATAAAATTATAACGAACCAATCACCAAATGATCAACTGATGTATAATATACACATATATATTCACCAATGTTCCCCGGAAACGTGCATTTTTTTGCGATACAACATAAAGCGTCCACATAGTTCCATGCTTGAATGACCGAAAGCACGTTTTTTTTTCCTTCATCCCAAAAGTATATTTCTATTGCCGTAAAGTACCAACCGTCCCAACCTAAGCTACATTTGCGTATTCGTCGCTCATAGACCTCTACGTATGTATTTGAGAATGCCTTAGTTAATTAACCGGTTGTTTGTGTTGCGTGTGTGTCGCGTTGTATGGACACGTTCATTCCGTGAGGCTGCCAAAGAATCTCCAGGGGACAATAAAATCTGATCGAGAGGATAATTCTATCACAAGCCGGTAATTAATTTACAAAATGAAAATCAATGAAATTTCATCGTTTTCATTTGTCATGCATGCTTTTTACGTTGCCGACTAACATATTTGTAATTGCAATCGAGCTTTAAAGATAGATAAACGATTACACTGCATTGAATGATGGAACAAAACGCGATACGCCCGAAGAATATATCGAAAAAAAGACTGTTCCGTTGTACATATATGCTATAGTTGTTTTCATATATGTGTTTTACTAAATGTGTTTGTGTATTTATGTGTTTGCTTCTTCACATTGTTCGCTGTATTCAGACATGTTCATATGTGTTGGTATTCATGGGAAGCGATAGGCGGCGGCATTAAAATGGCGTCTTATTCCTCTGATTTGCTTCGATTGTCGTGTAATCTCGCGTCTCCGGTAAAACTTTGAATGATAATAAAGATAATTAATTCACAATTAATAGTACGTGCATATACATATAACTTTATTCGATCCGGAGGTTAAGAATGTATATTAGTAGTGGGTTGAGAATTCGAATATTTTAGAGTAAAGCAAGCGTAAAGTTGTGTAGTAGATGATTATTGTTACCGGATTGTGACTGCATAGAGACGCATCGGGCGTAAAATTCCAATTGACAATAAAAATCGGTGGAAAATATAGAGGAAAAATAAAATTTCATTTATTTTATCGGAATATATGATAATTGTCCTGTAGGCAATGAGTAAATCGTCGAAATCAGCTCGTCACGGCGACGACAAGAATTTTCAGAGGAAGGTCACGAATGCCCCCCAGAATCTCATCTTTGAAGGAAAATTGAAACAATTACATGACTTAAGGTTTGTAACAAGTTTAAATACAATCAACCACACAAATACAACTGGATGACAAATTTCGTCATTTCTCTATTTTTTTTACCTTTTTGTATCGGCCATCTCAAAACTCTGGATAGGCTCTCGTTGTCTATTTGTATAATCACTCATTATAATCATACAAAATTCCACAACATCGCATCGATATTTTCCAAATTACCCCCGCTTTTTCACCACTGGAAAATAGATTTTCGTCTTCCTACCTATTCCGTTAATATGCTCACATTGTTTTCCTGCTTTCATTGCAGAAACTACCCTGCCGCTGGAACAACGAAACAATCGAACATCGCTGGAGGAAAAAAGTTCAAGGTTAGAGAAGTTAAAAAAAAAACGAACAAAAATTAAGGGATATTCAAGTAACTGAGCTTTATTTTTTACCTTTTGTTTACGTCCCCTTCTTGCAGAGTAAATTGCGAAGCCCTTCGAAGCCAAAGACTTTGCAGATGCCGCTTGCTACCAATCAAGTTCATCATCCACAGACAACGTCAAGTAAAAGTGTTGATAAACGTCTGTCACTCGCGCTACTCTCCAATCCTAAACATTACAGCACAATGAAAGTACACCAGGACAGTGGCGAGACAGCGATGATTCATCAAACAAAGGCCTCGAAGAAGGAGATGAAACATAATAAACAAGCGACAACGAAAGCTGATGATAACGTTGAAAAAGAGAAAGAAACAAAAGTGGAAACAGCTGTTGAATCAGCGTTAATTGCAAATACTAACGGAAAGCCTGCAGAAAAGGAATTATCAGAACGCGATATCAACCAATCTCCATTGGTGAACCTCGAAAAAGTAACAACCGAACTTGTATCAAGTGAAAGTTGTGCGCAGGATGCCACCGAAACCAATAATAAAAACGATCAAATCGTAAACGATCAAAATAATTCAAATGGTCACAAAGAAGAGAAACCAACGGAAGCTGAATCAGATGAAATGGTGGAGAAATTGGAGTACAATGAACCAATTGTTACGGCCGAGAGTGAAAAAGTAAATGAGGAGAAAGAAGGGGATGATGAGAACAAAGATGAGAAACCACTCACAATACCGACAGTTGAAGATGAAGAACCAATTGTGAATTTGCAAAATGATGAAAGTGCATCAGATTTAGTTGGATCAACTACATCGGAATCGTCGCCATCGAAAAATACGGAGAATCAAGCGAATAAGCAAGATAATAATACACAAGTTCAAGAGACTGATGATGTATCATTTATATCGTACGATTCAAATATTATGTTGAAAGATGTGAAAATAAAATTGAACGATTGTCTGAAAGATAATTCCAAGCTTTTAGATGTTACTGATCCGAATGCCAGTATGTCTGAAGCGTTGAAAGATCTATCATTCGGACGAACGTTACGTGGTATATCGGGTCGAAACTCATTGAGGCGTATGAGACACGTTACGGTACGTGAACGTTTACTGACACCAAATGATTCATTATTTGTCAATACATCGGGCGCATCATTCTTACAAGATCAATCGCAGTATTCTGAGCTAAATGCTGATTCACCATATCACCATAGCAGCCGCCATGATAGAAAACGCAAATTAGATGAAAATATCAATGAATCAATGAAAAAAGCTAAAACTGATGAGAGTTATGGACTGTTGAATACGTCACTCGAATATTTGAAAAACTTACGAAAGCCTGTAGAAGTATCAACACCAAATGCACATGGATATAAATTCAATATCGACGATAAAAAAGCAACTCACGGTGATAGCGCAATTGTTATGGAAGAAACTGCTGAACCGAAAAAATGGTGTATTATCATGTGAAACAATTGAGAGTATCAAAATTATCTTCGCATCACATAAGATTTATATTGAGAGATTAAAGAAAAAAATATATATATAAATAATATTTTTGGATAGGCAATTTTTAGGGAAAAAACCTGATGATTGTTATGATTACATGATTGATGATACATCTGCGCGAGAGCAAGAAAAATAAGGTGATTTCTTCGACTGTAATTGTTCATCAACTTTCATCTGAAAAGCTTCCTCCTCTTGCTTCCATTCAATATTCATTTATCAATTCATTCAAGACGTATACATCTGTTAATTGTCGTGTCTTTCTTTTTCGACATTTTTTGTCGATCACATTTCATGTTATTCGTCTTTTTTTATAAAGTGACAAGAATTTGTACGTCTTCAACAAAATGAAATAGTAATGCTACATCGTGTGTGTTTTTTTTTATTTGATTATGTATCGAATCAGCATGGACATTCATTTTGCGTTTCACTCAATTATTAGCAAACATTACTATACTGGTCGTTTACAATATTTAACGAGTTTTTTTATGTAGGACTGATTAAGGCCAGATTTTATAAACAAGTGTTTTTTCTTTCCCCGCCGTTTTTATTCACTGTTTTGAATGCATAATTGGATGAAAACTGAAAAACCCAAAGTAAGAAAAAAATGAAATTACACCTGTAAATATATATAAAAGGTGATTTTCATAATTCAATAATAAATCGCCATGTAAAGTTAAAATACGGCTTCTTTCACCCACGATATCAAATTTACACATAACATTTATGGTATATGTTGTAATAAATATTTTTTATTATTTACTTATGTTATTAATCATCCTGACAGGTTGAACTATTTCATATTAACGATTATGTTTTTTGCGTGGCCTTTCATCCACGCAATATTCGTTGAAATGAGACAAGTTGAGCTTATCAATCACTTATGTTACCCCTTCTCGACCCTACGTAGAAAAAGACATCGACTCCTTAAGTCCCCATGTACCAAATACAGTACTTGCATTTCGGCGATGTGTAAATTGGTAAGTGTGTATAAAGCTGCATCATAATTTGTATAGTATGTTAGTCTTGTTCGAGATCGAATTATGCGTAGTCTCGCTCAAATCCATTATGCTCTAAGTGCAATTTCAATATAGAGACATTACTCTCCGACGTCAATGTAGGAACTGTTTCGAGACTCCACACATTTATACTTTTACTTCATTCTTATATCTAATTGAGCCATAATGTAGAAATGACATACTCTGAATTTGCTTCTGCCTAAGTTCTGACTGAATCCGTGAACTACTACAATATATTTTTTTTTCATTTAAGGGCTGTACTAAAATAATACGGCACAGCATAGAAAGGTCTGAAAACAGGAACGGATTGGTAGGTTGAAAGACTTAAAAGCATCAATCACGTGATTTGGAAAAAAAAAATTTCGGTATTTATAGCAAAGAAGTGTACATTAAATAAAAGTAAGCACAGTCCTTATATGGGTTGGCATGTTTTGTATAGTTCATTCACTTGCCAACTTTTGATGACAAGTTGAAGCGTTCAAAACCAACGAAAAGAAGATATTCAATTATTAAAATGCCATCCATCATAATTTTTTATTTCACATTTGAATACTCGCGGTTGTGACAGCACGCCCAAATTCGTTTTCTGAGGTAGTGATCGAAGCCATTACCATATTCAATTTTCGACAATAACACGTACATACATACAGCATCCACGAATGAATAATTATATATACACGCAGCGACAGCGTGTTGCGTGTGTATATTTGTGCATACACAACAGTAAAAACGCCGGCGCATATGTAGCCCTACATACTCCGTACTTTTCAAAGTAGCATTGATTTGTTATTCCAAGTTTTCGTTATTGTAAGTAATTGTTCGCCTCTATTACATATTCATGTACCACAACCCACCATTATAATTGTCGTTAGAGGAGTACATATTATTTTGATGCATGTATTAGTTGAATATAGGTTATAAAAGTATCTGCCCGCCAAAAAATAAATCGAATTACTGTTTACAAGTGAAAGATGTACAAAGATTACAAGAAACTATGATATTCTTTGACAGAATGGTAATTTGAATTATTTTTTGGTTCAACAATGATTTTAGTATCAATCGTAAAAGACATAATGCCGCGCTCACTATAATTATTACGTGTTCATGACTTTTACAATGATTGATAAAACGAATCAATTCATTGGGGTTGTATTTCACTCACATTGTCGTTATACTGGACAAATGGGAAAAAGATGTAAAATCTTCTAGGAAATGTACTTATCCAATTTTGTAGAAACGAAAAGTTCAGACAATATCCTAAAAATAACCGTCTAGATTACGATGCCTCCTTGATGAGAAATTGATACATTTGTCTATGTTTTCACGTATCATATGAGCATGCCACATATCAGATTCGTGGGAAATTATCAGTAAGTATATCTCATGAGGGTGTATATGATCTAATCCTGGTCAAACTAATTCTACAGTTGAAGCCATTATCAGTCATGTTTGTGAAAGTTCGTACAATCGATGGCAAATTAGAACAGCCCATCGAAATATCCAAACTTATGAAAGTTGAAGAATTCAAGGTGAGTTTATTCAACGAATTCTAAAATTGTTCACATCGAATCTATCCGCTCAACACATGGTTTCATTCTTGCTGTCTCCAGTTACAAATTGTTGACAAATTTTCGACCAAATTCGCTGATATTCGGTTGTTCTATCGTGGCAAACAATTGGAAGATGGTTATCGTATTTGTCACTATGATTTGAATCATCATGACGTTGTACAATTATTCGTCATTCGCAAAAACGACAGAATCACCGTTAACGAATTCGTGAAAAATTCAATACCAAAAAGTGAAATGAAAGACGATACAAAAATTGCAATTGAACAGAAGCATTCAAAGAACTTGAATGAAAGTAATAGTCTTTTGTACCGAGTGGGTGATGCAATTGATTGTATTGATCGTATCTATGGCGCCTGGTTTGAAGCAACAATTAAACAAATATTCATGAATAGCAACGACAATTCATTGGTTTATCGTGTGCAATGGCAATTTCTGGTGGATGATGAGCCATTCGATGTTGACGAGACGATGATTAGACCACGTGCAAAAACTCGCCTTGATATTAAACAAATTAAATTTGGTCAGCGCATTATGATAAACTATAATACAGATCATCCCAAAGAAGATGGATATTGGTACGATTTTACAGTAGCAAAAATTAAAAAGACAAGATGGGGTATTCACCTCAGTGGAACTCTCCATATTGCTAGGTATCATGTTATGATTATTACTAATTAAGACCACGAATTTTCTTCAATTCCTCTTCTAAGTTCATTTTTCTCATTTCTTCAGTAATGAAACAACAATTGATGATTGCAAAATTGGGGTGAAAAATGAAATTTACGACATTGAAACACCTCAACCACTGTCAAAACGTAATTTTGATGACGATAAATATGCCAGAGTGTACGAGGAGCAACGAAAAATTGCGATTTCATGTAAAACATGTGATGACAATAAAAACGTAAAGTGTCGTGAATGTGGCTGTTGCGTTTGTTCAGGAAAGCAAAACCCGCGATTAATAATATTATGTGATGAATGTGATAAAGCTTATCACATTTCCTGCTTGAGACCGGCATTGAACAAAGTGCCAGACGATGACTGGTACTGTTCACAATGTAAAACTGATGTTGATCAAGTGATAAAGGTGAATAAGAAATAAGAGTACTATTAAAACAAAATTATATGTAAGTTGGAATGTTGATATGATGGAAAATTATCCTTGATTACGATATTATTTAGGCTGGAGAAAAATTGCGAGAAACAAAGAAAAAAATTAATGTAGAATTGAAAAAAGGTCAAAAAGATTGGGGCCGTGGAATGGGGTGTATGGGAAGAGTGCGAGAATGTACAATTGTTCCACCCAATCATCGCGGCGAAGTTCCGGGAATTGAAGTTGGAATGAGCTGGAAATATCGGTTACAGGTCAGACATAATATTATATGAATTCATAGTTCATTCAATTAGTTTATAGCGTTTTGTCTCCGTTCCTTTCATTCAACAGAAATGCCATTTATATGATCTAGGTATCCGAAGCGGGTGTACATCGACCGCACGTAGCCGGAATTCATGGACGTGAAAGCGAGTGTGCATATTCTCTGGTTTTGTCAGGTGGTTATGAAGATGATGTTGACAATGGCGATGAATTTATTTATACTGGATCGGGTGGTAGAGATTTGTCAGGTAATTCGACTTACGCCAAATGAATAACTAGATAATCCGTGCACATAATGAATTATTTTATTCTCATGGTCATATTTAAAATTGAAAAAGGAAATAAGAGAACGGCGGCTCAGAGTAGTGACCAAACATTGACAAAGATGAATAAAGCGCTTGCACTCAATTGCAAAGCTCAATTTAATGATGTCATTGGTGCAATGGCAACTAATTGGCGTGATGGTGTCCCTGTTCGTGTTGTCAGAGCTGCGAAAATGAGAAAACATCCCCATAGCAGAAAATATGCACCCGAGCAAGGGTTTCGGTGGGTTGAAGTTTTTTTTTTCCATTGCTGCATCACCAATTTCTCATGAAAATTCTTTAATATTCGAATTTCCTTTTCTGTTTTATTCAGATATGATGGTATTTACAAAGTTTGTAAATATTTTCCGGAAAAAGGTAAAAGTGGTTTTATCGTCTGGCGTTTTATTTTACGTCGAGATGATAACGTTCCCGCACCATGGACAATTCAAGGCCAGCAAAGAATTGAATCATTAGGAATACAAATGATGGATTATGAATTGACGAAAACGAATGAAAATAATGGGAAAGGAAATGTGAAACAATTGATTTTTGGAGTGAAGCGCATCAGAAAAATGGATCTCACTGAACAACATGAAATAGAAGTAAAAAAACGAAAAATAACTGCGTATGAATTGGACAATGATTTGATGGAATTAATCAAAAGCGATGTGGCGAATGTGAAATTATGGGACGAGTGTCAGTCAATACTTTCACGAGGAAAAATTGCGTTTGTCAATAATGTTGCTGACAGGTAGATTTTAGTTTTCGTAACTATGAAATGATTGAATCGAATTTATGAACGTGTATTAAGAAGTTTGACCTTCGCATTTTGCTCTACAGATTCACATGCGTATGCTGTCAAGAAATTGTTTGGAAGCCGATTACAACACCGTGTCGGCACAACATCTGTCATTGTTGCTTGGATAGGAGTTTCAAAGCAGATGTTTATACTTGTCCAATGTGTCGATATTGTTTAAACAAAACGCAATCGATGTTAATTAATGAATCTTTGTCATTAATACTAGAAAAATTTTTTCCCGGATATGGTGTGGGACGATTCTGAATTCATATATTAATTAAACCATGAAAATTGTCGAGTTATTTTTCTATGTTGACATTAGTTGATTACTAAGCAAACCAATCTGGAGAACAGCATTATTCGTTTATACTCTCAAGCAACGTAATTACTTGATATAATCAATTCCATCATTTTTGGATCTTTCATATAAATTGAATTGCAATGATACAAATTTATGTTGTTTCTCTACGAATGGTTTTTGACCGTTTTCTGTTTACAAGATTTGTTGAGTGATTCAGCTTTTGTGATTTATTCTGGTTTCAATCATGTACTCTGTAAATACAATTAGAATAGAAGAACTCAGCGCGAAATATCAACATGCGGAGCAGCATGTGTTGAACCGAACAAAAATGGATAATTAGTGAAAAGATCCAACCGCCAGCATTTCAAAGTATAATGTTGAAAATTACTCTGAAGTATTAAAAAAAAAGCAATGACCATATCAAATCTTGCATTCGTTTCTATTTTGTTTATTTTTTCGTGCCATTTTTCACATAAATTACGTTCAGTCATGAAAAGAGGAGACGAATAAGTTTCTTACTATGATAATGTAATATTATAGTAAAATTGAAGGTGAATTATTGGATAAAATCATATTAAAATGTCAAATAAAAAATACTACCGACAGTTGTTCCCACTGAAAACTCATTCTCCCATGAAGTAAGTCAATTGTATAATAGATTCAATATATACCACTTCAATGTTTGAATTGCTCATTATTTTTCTTATTCAAAACACAGTTACAGCACGCAATTTGTTAGCATTCAGAGATCGAATTATCAAAAAACAAGAAATAAGTCATTACCATGGCTCACATCCAACGATATCACGATTGGAAACTCATCGCGGAAGATCGCATTGAAATCATCGCCATCAAACATTGTGGAATCTAAAATGAAAATTCCAAAATCTAAAAATGACTTGCGAATAGTGAAAAATAGGAAACGCATTGAATTATTATCACAACCGAAATTCCGTGTACAAAACCGTAGTTTAAAATCATCTTCAACGAGTGCTGCAAATACTAATGAAAATCACGATGAGAAAATAAAAAATTTAAACGTCAATGATCCATCACCATCAACATCGCATCGATTTAGAACAGTGACACCCAGACTATTGTATCTCGCACAACCGAAAATTCATGATACATCGATTTACAACTTCAATCAACATGCTATTGGTGGTGCGGAAAAAATAGAGATGGCAAAAATGTCCAAGCGACTTGAAGAGCTTGCAGAACCGAAAAAATTACAGTTCCGTACTAATAAAGATCCATTCAAAGTTAATCCCAAAGCATTGAAAGCATCCTGTTCAACTAGAGTCGAAGAATTGGCACGACCAAAAGGATTCAGTCAGCCCTTCCCACAATTATTTCAAACTTATTTGGACCAAGCTTTCGATGGATCATAATCACAAATCGCGATAAACATTTTCATATGTCTACCCCGGCTATAATTTAAATAGCAGGTGGCGCAATTCCGCTGGCACTTTACGTCAATTTTTTCCCCCCCCCAACCACATCGGCCCCCATCTATTTTTGTAGGTTAAGTTTTGTCATATATTATCATTCACCGTGTGAGTCAGGGCAAATTTGCGAACATTTTTGATATGCCATTCGATATATTCAAAACGAAAAATTGTTATTATTTCTCACGTCATGATGTACATAATAATATCAAATGAACTTTTGAATTCATATAATTCGCTGAATTATTGAACAATATGAGCTCTCGTATCCATTGCAATGTTTCATTTTTTCTACACGAGTCATTTGTATTTTCAATAAAACCAAAATATACTCTTAAAAGTTTTTGAATATGAACAGTCATTGGAAAAAATTTCGTTCCAAGTATTTGGTGATCAGTATCATTATTTCATTCGTAATAACATGTTTCATAAGCATTTTACCATTTGGCACAGGTTTGTTCCTATTGTTTAAGAGTGATTCTTCATCTGCTGCTGGCAAAGTATATTAGATATAAATCGAAATTCAAACATTTTAATTATTTACTGCCCGAAAGAAAAAAGATTACACCTGAGCTGACCTAGTCAGATCCGTCTTGAAAAGTGTTTCAATGTCATGTTTAATCTTACTTGATTCTATTAGATCTGGCCAAATCCCATTGTTGATGTTTTCCTGTATGTCATTCAACCAAACTGAATCTGGTGGGGTTTGCTCAGGTTTAATCAAATAAAAAAGATGAATACAGCTCACACTTAGTTGAATCTATTCCTTTTTTATTTATGAAAAATAATTGACTACTTGATATATCCCAGTTAACGCTGAGTAATAGTAAGGCGGCATCAAAGTTACAGTTTTCCTCCATATAATGTGACTGTTACGTATAAGTAGTGATGCTCCATTGAGAAAAGAGAGTTGTAACATTGTTGTTATGTTACTGATGCTCCATCGCATATCGTTGAAGTTACATTCAGAAAAGTTATGCATATCATCTGACTTGAAGTTTGAAATTGAAAGTGTTCAAAATCTTACTCTTAACCCCCGCATTCATGAATTCATTACTTTTCACGCAGTCGAGGAGTTTCAATTTATGTTTTCATATATTTTCAGCAGCCCAAAGTTGTCATATAATGCGACACTGACGATCTTCTCCAAATGTCAAAGCCGTGGCGTTCCTCACTACGTAGAATTCCAGCAGGAGTCGTGCACACTTTGTGACATTTCTGCCTATCGGAAATCAATCACTTTTTTTTTCCGTTTCGATATCGTTAAGATTGTGACGAGTTTAATTACTACAGTGATCGTTAAAACATAGAGAACTTCAGAATTAGTCATCATTACTTCTGTGATATACTTTCTTTCAATTGTCAATAAGAGAATTCAATGATGACCCTTGGAAATTGACTCCTGGAGTAGGATATCCTCTTAAAACCGATAGAATTATTCTCATTTTTGTTAAATTTATCAGAAATTGCCACGATACGGATACATATATGAAAAATCAAAAGGGGACCCAGTAATAGCAGTAGTTGTTTGTATCGGTATACCTTTGAGTATAATTTTCCAGAAAGTACCGCATATCAATGTCCAAATGACGCATTCGCTTCATAATACGATCGTCAGTGTACGGTTTGATGTATATAACATACAGTCCGCGGAAATTGATATTTGCCATTCAGTTTATTCCATAAGGATTTATTTATAATAGCTCATAATTCCACTGAATTCCAATGCCAAGTGGGTGTGAAGTCAGAAGATACTGCATTCGATCTTGTTAATGCAATGATATGTGTTGATTGCAATTCTCGATCATGCTATAGCTATAAATTTTTGAGAAAAATAATGTTTGATTAGTGATAGTTTTACTATTATGCAGCAGCAACAACAAAAGCCTTCCAAATTGAATTTATTCTAGAACTTACTTTCAAATGAAATCGCACTGATAATAAAATGATTAATAAATAGACCATTGCCATAGATGATTGTAGGTGTCAGGAGTGTAAATGCCAGAATGAGGGAATTAATTTGAAGCGAATTGTATCCTCACACGCATCAAGACGTGCGAAAAAATTTCATCACCGTCTTGCAGTACTCGTGCCATTTCGTGATCGTTTTGAAGAATTACTATCATTTGGACCACATATGAAACAATTTCTCGACAAACAAAGTATCGATTATCATATATTCATATTACATCAGGTATGGAGGATCGTTAGAAAACCAACAGAGTTTGAATCATGTAAATCATGTGTGATAAAATTATTTTCAAATTTCCATAAATCTCAAAGTCATAATTGTTTCTCAATAGGTGGATAAATATAGATTCAATAGAGCATCACTTTTCAATGTGGGCTTCATTCATATAAAAAATGAGTTTGATTACATTGCTATGCACGACGTAGATTTGCTGCCAATGAATGACAATTTGTCGTATGAGTTTCCTAATTCTGGGCCCTATCATATATCCTCACCAGATCTACATCCGCGTTATCATTATTCAACTTTTATTGGTGGAATATTGCTCGTTAATAGGTATGACGGGTTTTTTCGTTTTTTACTACTATTGTATTGGAATTAAATTCTTATATCATTTTTTACATTATATTTACAGTGATCATTTTACCATGGTGAATGGAATGTCGAATAAATATTGGGGATGGGGTTTGGAGGACGACGAATTTTATGTAAGGCTAAAGGAAGCTAATTTGAAAGTTTATCGACCAAAAAATATAATGACTGGAACACACAACACATTCAAGTAATTGATTCACTAGTTATAGTGACCAGCTAAATTTGAGTCTTACTGATTTTTGTTCAATTAATTTCTCTAGACATATACACGATAAAAATCATCGGAAACGTGATATGGCCAAGTGTTTCAATCAACGGGAAGTGACAAGGAAACGTGACCGACAAACAGGCATGAATAATGTTTCATATGATATAGAAAAAATTATAAATATCACAATTTCCGATGTGCCTATGACAATATTGAATATTGCATTGGTTTGTGATAAATCTGTGACACCGTGGTGTGAATGTACAAAGGCGAATGAAGTTATTTATCAAGGCATTAAGGAGAGAAAACAAACTGTTGGTGATGAAACTCAAGGTCGTGCAATGGAATTAGGAAAAAAATACAATGCATGAAAATAATTTTTCTCCATACAACTTTATGAAAAATTATTCATGTACAGTTCTGTTTGTACAAGATTCAACTTTCATCTTGCAATAGTCCTAAACGAAATATAAGTATTTCTGAGGGAAAAGGGAGAAACCAAAATACTTTATCAGAAATTATTGTTTGGCGAACCAATTAAGTAAAAATCGTATATTTAAAAGTCATGTTGTAGATAATAATCGATAAAATTGAGAATGATTGTAATAAGAATAAATACAAACGAGTTTGTATACATTGTCGTTACAAATATTGAAAAATTTGTAAAACTGTTGTCAAATACAATATACTGAAAATTCGGCTTTCAATAAGTTTTTGTTTCATGATTTTTATTGATATACGTTAAGAATGTTGCAATGATTCAATATCTGAATAATCCACAGATACAAAATCGGAAAAAAAATCATCACCCGCTACGGGTTGGCTACCGTTGAGAATTAATTTTTTTAATGAAACTGATTTCGTTTCCATTTCACCAAATATTTTTGACACATGTGCCAATTCACATTCAAGTACTTCAATATGTTTATCACGATTTACTATCCCCGTTCTCAATCGTTTGTTATAAACTCTCTCTCTTCTCAAATCTTCTGATAACTGTTTATTCATATCATCCATTTGTTTAAAAATTTTCGATTTCAAGACCTCTTCGTCATTTGTAGAATTAAAAAGTGGCTTTTCACTCTTTGCAGCTGTTGATTCCACGAGATCACGTTTCAAGTTTAATATTGTTTGCCATTGTGTGTTCACTTCTGATCGCAATCGATTGCATTCTTCACAATCATGATTCTTTTTGTTGATTCCGTCAGGCGAATGCGTAGCCGTTACTACACTCTTCAATGTTCCCTGTGATTTTGAAGATTTATCCACTTTTGATGTTATTTTATCTAACCGAGAACGATTCAAAACTTGAATCCTCTCTCTGAATCCCGAATCTTTCAATATGCTTGGATCAATTGCTTTCAATGTTAACCCGTTGATGTTTATTCGACGAAATGATGGATACCCAGGAGCTGGATTTCGGTTAATAATCGTTTTTGATTCATTGGATAACAACAACGGTGGTAATGGCATTTCACACTGGTTTTCCAATACCGGAATTTTTTCGACAATTTTCATTGATTGTTGTTGTGATGCGGATGAGTTTGGTGATTCCAACGTCGACTGCGTCAATTTTTCAAGTAACGGTATGTTTCTTGACTGAACAGTTTCTGATTTGGATAATTTTTTGATTCTCACAATTTGCCGTCGTGGTGGCGAATTCCTTGGTAACTTTGGAGTAGATGTTGTTACACTGATCTGTTCATTTGCAGTAGTATTATTGTTTCTTAATGAATTCGTTAACTTATTCGATGGCTGTATTGAAATATTCGTTGCATGAACTTTCTCATCAATATTATTATTTATTAAGGTCTCTCCAAGTAGTGGCGTTTCATGGAATCCTTCATCCGTATTTACTTCCGTAACTGAATTCATCGTTAACAATTTCGTTTCATGATCAAATCTATCATCACCATTTGGCTTATCTGAAAAATCTGTCATTGATTGATTCAGTTTCGCTTCAGTTACATGACTCTCACTATTTTTCTCATGGTAATCATGAAGTGTCGTGACAACTTCTTCATTATCATTGTTTCGTGTTGTTATCGGCGATGATTGATTAGGTAAAACTAAAATCACCCGTTTTGATGGAATTTCTTCGGACATTTTGATCTTTTTCTTTGCCGGTGAAGATTCATTGTCAGCTGAAACACTTGATGATGATGAACGTGGTACTATTTTTTTTATTGAACGCGAAATATTTGTTGACATCATGCTCCTGTTCAATGGTACTGTATTTCTGGACACATTCTGTGTAAATTCCGTTACACGAATTGTAAAATGCGGAGATATCACATTCGACGAATTCAAACATAGATCTGGCGTTGCCGCCGGCTTTATCAATGACTTCAATAAGAGACGGGGTATTCTTTTTGTTTTTCTCTCCATGTCCACTTATTTATTTGCCTGTGGAAAAGTTATCAGGTTAATTCAGTTTGTTTTTTTTTTTTCTTCAATAATGAAAAAGAAAAGAGAACGTATAAGGAATTCACGAGAAAAACGAATGTGAACAATAACATTGTCTACATAACCTACTTGATATGTTTATAGTCAAATTGGCGTCGATTAATTGTCACCACGAAATAGTTTTACTCCATGTAATGACTCTGCGTTGTCTGCATTCATCCAAGAGACACTAGTTCGTGATATTCAATGAACAAAAATTCAATGAGAACGTTTGTGTCAATGGAATAATAGACAATTGTTATGAAACAAATATACTTCCTGTATTGCAATAATTGGAAAATATAAATACCTATCTGCGATCACACACATAGAATGTTTGCATACATATATAATTGCATCACTGAGTTTGGTGTTTTTGTCGACAGACGGCAAACCGATTTTAGGGCGGGAATTGGGGAAAATTTGAATCATCAATATACGTATTCAAAATATAGTATTTGATATACACATCCAGGACATATGATCATTGATGTTATGTGCAGTTAGTTCAAGAATAACAAATAAAATTAAAATACATACATACAGTATCTCTTTCGAAAGATTGTGGAAAAATATTTACTCATTGTAACATTGTTTTCTTCCGTTATTATAGGTATATACATTAAAAATATAGAGTTAAGTGCGTAAGAGAAATTTAATCAGCTGTATATTGTTTCTCATAGTTTAACATGGCGAATCTTCTTTCATTACCCCAACGAAACTTGGTGCTAGAACCATATTTTGGAAGGACTCGATGACACGGTACGAGATAACCAATTCGATTTTTGGCAATTGCTGTTGCAACTGCTCTGACAGCCTTTGGATTACCAACCGATTCAGCTACATCACTGTAGGTAACTGTGTCTCCTTTTGGAATAGTCATCAGCATTTTCCAAACTTGAATTTGAAATTCAGTTCCCTTTAGTAGTACGACTAAGTTATTACAATTGATGTCATCATAGAAAATTGATTTGATACTGTTATTGGTAACATGTGTTCTTTCAGTTATTTCAACACCTGGCCATTCTTTAGCCATGATCTTTAAGCAATCATCTGATGAACCGTCACCAAAAAACCATAAATGGCAAATGGCATCCTGATTATTCGTTATCCCAATAACACATTTCCCAAATGGTGTTGAATGAATTCCATATATGATTTTGAAATTTGATCTGTGTACAGCAGTGTGATACTCGATTGTATTCATTGTAACAAATCGAATGGTCATTGTTGGAGCTTACTCTTGTTATGATTATTTATTATTTTGTTTTTAGTCAATTTTCCAGTTCAAAAGACGACCTTAACCTCAATTTTGTTTTTCGTATTCCAACATGGGAGCCCTTTTATCCGTACGCCAGCAAGTCTTGGAAGGCGCGGATTTGGCGATAACTCGATGACAAGGTATGATATATGCCACTTGATTGGACCCAATTACTTTGGCTATAGCTCGAACCGCTTTTGGATTATTTATTAAATCTGCAATAAATGAATAATTCACAGTTTCACCTTTTGGTATTTTTGTCAATGCTTTCCACACTTGAATTTGGAAATCTGTGCCTTTGAGAAATACGCAAATATCATCGTGATTTTTCGATGAAAATACTTTTTCCAATATTTGTTTTGTTCTTTTAATATCTTCTACGAATTTTGCGTCTGGCCATTCACTTTTTAGATCTTTCACGCTTTGAGATGAATTCGTTTTATCAATAAAACGCAAATGACACACAGCTTGTTCTTGCGATGTAGTCCCAATCAAACATTTGCCAAATGGACATTCATGTCGCCCATAAAAAATTGTGAATTTATTGCTCGATAATTTGTACTCGGCTAAGCTCATACATATAAACTTCACCATTCTGCTTATTTCTATTGTAATCGAATATATAATAAATGAGAGATTTATTTTGAATATTCAGGTATTTTGCTGTACTGCAATTTTGTAGCACAACGCTTATCCAAAGCGGGAAAGGCGCAATATCAACAAATATTGCGCCAAGCAGAATAACAAAAGAGCGTAATCGCCCCTCATCTCTGTCGGTAAGTGATTCACAATATATGTATAATTCTTAGTATAGGTAGCGCTGGTTTTGGTATTATGGAAAACACGTCTGCGAACCACTGGCAGCCATGTACTGCATGTATATACATTAGAATCATAGGTCAAAATAATAGAATGGAAAAAAATAAGTACAGGATGACTGTTTTTGTTTATAACATCATTATCAAAATATCGCGTTGAATGGAGAGAAGTTTACATAATGGTTTGTTAATAGTGCAGATTGTTTATAAGAAAGTTTAATTTCTGGCAATCCATAATTGTTTTCATATGACATCGAAATAGCTCTCGGATTGTTATAATTCATAACCTCACCTGGATGCAGGTGACAGTTTGTCCACATATGATCTTCACCAACACAAGATTATAATAATGATAACGAAGTAATTATTCAATCAGTTATCACGAATTATTGTGACATTGCAATATATATATATATTGTGTGGAAAATGGCTGGCTTAGGCGGTGTTATGAAAGCTATTGAAAATCTCAATGCTTTACAGCAGGCTAACAATACTCTTGACCCATCAATAAAGTGAGTGGGGACTTATGTAAACAGACAAAAAGAACCATCAAACAAAAAATTTGAATATATTTATAATTGACAGGAAAACGGAGAAGATGAACTGTTGTTTGACAATAACGAATGGAGTTAACTCCCCTGCAGTAAAAAGTTCACGCAGTTTCTCAATAATTCTCGGATCGTCAATAAAAACATTGTTGACACTGTGTGATGATGAAGAATCGGATGTTAGAACTCTAACCGACGAGTGTTTGAATAGAATTATTCGAGTGAGTAAAAATCTCGAAGATCCAATGTGTTTTGTTACTTTAATCATCATGGTCAAAAATATTTAATATTCTCCCCCTTCTTTTTACACATAGTCAATGTCCGATGGAAACATTGTGAAAATTCAATTCGAATTTTACAACGAAATACACAGAAACGGCAGTTGGCGACCATTACGCGCAGCTTTAAGACGTTTTGGATTATTGAGTCACACGATAAAACCCGCAAAAGGCAAACCGTATATATCAAATTTAATTCCATGCATAGTAGCAATATCAAAGAGAACTGAAGAATTAGTTATTGATACATTGTCACAAACGTTACCACTAATTCTCAAGAGTTTGGGAACATTTATGTCGGATAAAGATACAAAAGTACGAGTTGAAGTTTTAACTTTCGTTTTCTCATTCAGTCATTTCATCTGCAATTGTTTCAATACTTCTTACACTTGTTTTTCAGATTTTATTGAAAGCTTTCTATTTGAATTTATCGTCAAGTCAAGCTAATTTTCGACGGAATGCAGCGAATATGATTCTCGCTACGTGTCTGCATTGTAGAAAACCCCGACAATTTCTGTTTTACGTTCTCCGATATCTCATTGGTAAGAAATAAAGTGTTCTATTAAAATTACCGACTATTTCATTTATATTATATTAATACAATCATAATAATTTTATTCATCATATAGATGCGTTGATTCCTGTGTCTTCTATCGAAGAAAATTTTCATCTAGTTGTTGGTGTTTTGGGTTGTTTGAGAATAATATTGCCACATATTGACATTCCGGTTGAATGTGATCCAGACAGCGACAAACATACGCTCGATTGTTTACTACAAACTTATGAATTATGTTTGCGTTATATCCAATGGCATTCAGATCACAATGTGATAAACGCTGCGCTCGAAACACTTGCCCAAATTTTGCGGTCCAATAATGAACAATTGATAAATGTTCTCACAGCAGAAAAAAGAATTTCAAATGGGGGAAAAATCTTTTTCTTTCAACGAACAATAAAATTGTCGTCGAGTGAATCAACACATTCATGTGATCATATTAAGACAGACATCGCCAACATTGACAGTGGGTATAGT
This sequence comes from Zele albiditarsus, assembly GCA_958496275.1. Lineage (NCBI taxonomy): Eukaryota > Metazoa > Arthropoda > Insecta > Hymenoptera > Braconidae > Zele > Zele albiditarsus. The sequence goes on along the minus strand of OY292414.1, from coordinate 2,355,283 downwards.
TAAATGGAATTGTGAATTTCTGCTTAGAACATTGTTTGGATTTTTAATTGAAATTTATTCCCCTCCTAGGCATCCCAATAAATGATTCAAGCATTGAGAATACTCCGGGTGAATTGAAACGTGACAATTTGTCGGATGGCATAAATTCGCTGCATATAGATGAGGGAAAAACTCACGATGAAGAACGTACAAATTTGAATATTGGTTCCTTCACCGATTCAGATGTACCATTGAAATATTGTTGTCGATACTTGGCAGCGTCATATTTATTGACTGGCACACAAGGTCAATTGGTGTCTGACTGCTTATTTCGCGTCAGTGTTAAATCACTTGCATTAACATGCATCGGAAGTATTATTAGTCTTTATCCCAATATACTCTTAGACACGCTTGAGAAAGATATGGGTTCTGATAATACCAATTGTCAGATGATAACAGACATATTGCTTTTTATTCAACATTCTGATCCACAATTACGTGGGAATATTGCAATAATTGTTGGACGATTTTTAAATGCTATATATGAGAAATATAGATGCAGCTATAGTGTATTTCATGCATCAATTCTGCAAAAAAATGGCGGGAATAAATTAATAACATTGGATGGATTAGTTGCACTTATTGTGAAGGTAATTTTATTGATTTATATTATATAAATTAAACAGAGCATAAACATTCAACTAGTAAAACAGAATATTTCCAATTCATTCAGGTATTGGAGGACGAATCTGCAACGTCTTGTAGGCATGGATTGACAGCAGTGAATATTTGTATAAATTCGTTGCTCGATTCAAACGATGACAATCCACATGGAATTCATCTCATTCATAAACTCTTACCACTTGCAAATAATACTTATTTCCTCGTTAAAATGAATTTAGCGCAAGTTCTCAGTGAATTGCCGTATATTACAATAAAATATCTGATGGGAAATTCTGGTTTTCAAGACAATGTCACAACGGTGTTAATGAAATTATTAAGTGATAATGATCCTCGCGTCCGACATTCGACAAGTGATGCAATAATTAAATTTGTCGAAATGGCATACATTGAAAAGCCAAATAATGATGAAATGATTCGGAAAGCTGCGCATAATACGGAGAAATATCTCACACCAATTATTGCATCGAATCCACTTGGAATTCGTACGTATCATTCGGAGCATAAATTTTTTGTCAATGGCCTGATTGAACCATTTCAATCTTTCTATATGGAAAATAGTCATCATTTCAATCATCGTGAACACATCGAAGATGCATTATCTATTATGATTGGTATGCTCGTCGAACAATTAGTTCTTTATCCGTCTAAACATTTGATCTATGGTTGCGTCGAAGCACTGTGTCAATTGAATCAAACCTACTCAACGACATTGTATCCGGATGCCTGGGATTGCCGCGTAACAAAAGGAAGATTAGTCGCAAAAGCAACATCAAAAGTGTACTCAAGTAATCGCAGTATTAGCAGTGGTGATAATCTTGATATTCCATCAACTTGTGAATTTTTGTCACCAATCAGTAATGAATTATTATCATTAATATTATCTATAATCACCACAGATTGCGTGGCATCAGACTTATCTACACACAAATATTTGATTTTACTTGCTGGTAATTTGTTGTCAGGTACTGCTTTGAAACATTTGAAGACAATTGTTATTAATGATGTCAATGATTCGAAAAATAGCACTACACGAATGTGGAATTTATTCGATGACAAGGAAATGAACAGACATTATGAAATTTTATTCCAACACCTAATGCGTTTGATAAATATTTATGTTCATGTTAATGATGATATTACAATTGTGACATCAAGTAGCAGATCAACGCTGTCATCATTACCAAACGCGTCTTCATTATCGCCGAGAAAAAAAATAGCGACAAATTTGGAGCAAAAAATACGTGACCGTAGCAATGAAAAAATGCCATTGAATTTTATGAAATCTGGCAAAGAATACATAGGCGCATTTTATTCATTACCGCACTATATGAAGTTATATAACATCTTAAAAGCATCCAATTCGAATTATAAATCGACACTGGATGTTGATGCTAGTCAAATGTATCTCGGATTGTTGAATGCAACGTTGGAAGTGATGTCACAAATACTTGAGATAGCAAGTACATATGAGGCGAGAAAAGTGGCCGAAGAAATTTTGTACTACCTTGAAACAACGTTGACGCTTTCAATGACACAAACTGTCCAATGTGTACGACAATTGTTGAAAAGTCTGTTCGGAATGAATCTCAGTGCTCGATGGGAAGAACTTGAAGATATTCGTAGTCCTGATGATCGAATAATAGCTAGAAATATAGATAATAATCGTCGAGGATTGTACGATTATTGTTTTCAAAAACCCGCGCGTTTAATGACGGATTTAATTAAATCTATTGGGAACAATAGTTGTAATAGTGATATCAATGACACGTGGACAATTGGTAGTTCTGCAATTAATCGTCGACGTGATTCGGAACGCAAACTCGATATGATATTCAAATCTTTTGCACGTTCCAATAATCAAAAAACATTTTTTGCATCGTTCATACGTATTTTTGAGCCAATGGTTATTAAATCATTGAATTTGTATACAACAACAAACTCAGTTGAATGTCAATGTCAAGTATTGAGTTTATTAAGTCAGTTAGTGCAATTTCATGTTAACTATTGTCTGCTAGACACGGACAAAACATTCATTGATTTTGTTCTTGGACAGTTTGTATTTATCGAAGAATCTCAAATTCCACATACCGAAATTCTTTTGCCAAGAATTTTTGGTTTTCTCGTTCATCTGTCATATGAAAAATTTCATTCAAAAGTGATTATTGATATCCGCGAGATAATTAAATTGTGCGATGGTTTAATGGCAAGTGGACAGCCACCAATGACGCATTGCATTCCAGCCATCATTCCCGTAGTACGTGACATCTTTATTTCACGTTCCACATCATCATCATCATCATCATCATCGTTAACAATCAATGAACGCACTGAATTGGATACTACACGCGAATATTTGATGTCGATGTTATTGAGACTAATTCATTATCACCCCATAATTGACTTATTGGCAGAATGTCTTCGCGAATGCCGACGAGAGGATGATTCCGAAGAGAAATGGCGCAAATGGTCAAGATTAACGATGGATGCAGTGTTACCAGCGCTCGCATCTGGAAAAATTCATATGAACAGTGCGGCTGCCTCCATCGCTCTCATCAAATTATTTGCAGTCGTATCACCAACTGTTTTCCGTCCTGTTGATTCATTGCTCAGGGTTCTTTTTACCGTTCCACCATTGATAGGAGAGTCACGAGTAAAATTGGAACGTTGGCTTGCAATGGTAAATGTTATTCTCTTGTCATTGATATCGTACACAAAAGAAGACATTTTACTGGGAAGATTATCCGAAATGCGGGTGTACATGACTGATTTGGATACGATTCTCCATATACCTGATACACTTCCTATGGATAGCAACATGGATCCACTCAATGTCACTAATATAGAGGAATCGTCTTCACTTTCACCCGAACGCAAATTTGTTATTCTCATCTTCCGCGTATTGTTTGTCGCAACAACCAAAAAATTATATCACTTGCGCAACTATTTCGATCGTATCGGGAAACAGAAGCAAAATGAAAGTTATTTTATTCAACAGTTGGCATTTTTTATTCAATTGTGCGTACACATCTTCGAATCAGGTAGATTGCGAAAAATTACGCACACAACAATGGCAATGTTGAATGACGAAAAAATTCTGCGTATTGATGAATTGAATCAATTGATGATAGATGTATCGCAACAAAATTGTTTAATATTAACTCATTGGACTTATTTGATGACAATTTTAGGCTATAGCAATCAAACTTTTTGGACAAAAGTGTTGGAAATGAAAACTTGTGGGGAAAACGATCTAAATAGCATGATGAAGTTGAATAGACCTCAAATTAAATCGATTGATACAAGGATTATTTCTGGGTGCGCGACAACATTATTTTGTGATTACATTTGTGATAATTTGAATGACGCTGAATCTCTATCGTGGTTGATGTTTAATCACATCGAAGACGCGATGGAATTGTCGAGTGAATTACCAGTTAGGGATCTCGTTACAGGTGCAATTCACTGCAATTCCGCTGCGAGTGGTCTTCTAATTCAGGCAATTGCTGCACGATGCTTAGATTTATCTAAACCATCATTAGCTAGAAGACTTTTACGATCATTGGAGTCTGCGCATGAGACTCAATCCGGCGCAGTAATTCTTACAATAATTCCGAGATTTTTATCAACATCTTACTTAGCGCTTTCAATAATGGCCGCGAAAATAGCCGGAAAAAGAGTAGAAATGCTTTTACAGTTCACTGCCAAAGATGTTACTGAACAATTGCCTATCGCGGAATTGACGAAAATTATGGAAATATTACAATCAACAAAGTTGGCAAGAAAACATAGCGCATTAGTTACTCTATTGAATAAACTGGCAGCAACATTTTATGACATGTCGCCGTTAGAATTGGAACATTGTAGACCATTCAATCCACAAACTGTGAAAAATGTCCAACTAACAAAGTCGTGGTTTATTTCACAAGTTCGATTGAGATGTTGCAATCCCAATAGAAATTCAGTCGAACTTTCTGAGTGTGCAGAGATGCTTCATCATCTCGATGCCAATGAGTGCGACGACATATTGATGTTAAAGGAATTTGACGTAAGAATATTGGATGAATGTATCAAACTTGGTTTGCGTTTAACACACGAGGAAAATGTCAGAGACACTGCATTTGTAGAAGCCAAATATCATACAATGAAGAAGAAGAATATTGATTCCAATTCCAAATGTTTGTCATCACTCTTCCAATCAGCGAAACGATGTTTGTCTAGTCATATTCGTCATATTAATGAATTGATGCCAAAGCCACACCATGTTTATGAACCATTATACATTGAGGATGATATATCATTGAAAACAGTGAAATATGCAAATAAATTTGCGTTATTAATGAATGATGAAATATATTACGATCGTTTTCTTGCTTTTGTTCCTGCTGTAACTTCGTATATGAAATCAGTTGAACAACTTGATAGAGAAGACATTTGTTGCACGGATCCAAAATTCGATAATGCCGATCTCGCTAAATTTGCCATACTATGTTTGGAAGTTATCCATTGGATGATTCACGCTGACGAATCGTTCGTTCGACGTTTGAGGCCACACGAATTAGAACTTTGTCTGAATTGCGCTGCGGAAATACTGCGGAATGATTGTGCTTGTCATGTTTTTGGCAGTGATGATCATTATAGTTGGGTCTGCTCTGCGGCAAATACCCTCTCAAGACTCACACAATTTTGGTTGTCGCCACGAAAATCACTGGAACAAACTCACTATTGTTTACCACAAGTTGAAAATCGTGGATTAATCACAGCATTGAACAATGAAACTACAAAGTATTATGCGCGAGCGTGTTTGCAGATGGCGGAACTTATCTTATGGTTGGAGTCTAATGCCGATGCACGAAATTCCGAGTATAACATACCAAAATTTGCACGCAATCCTATGAAAACAATGATCATAATTATTAGTCGACAGGAATTGGTGAATTCATTCGTTCTTACTCCACCGCTTGTATGGAAACACGGTTGGCATTCAGAGGGATGTGGAACAACAATGTGCCACTTTCCACTATTACTTTCCACTGATGAATCAAATTATCTTCAAGAATTGGATGTTCTACGTCAATTTGTTTACCGAATCACCCTACTCGGATGGACATCACGACTTCAATTCGAGGAAATTTGGATGGCACTTTTGAGTGTGTTGAGTGCATCGATAAGTGAAAATAAAACATCACACGGAGAGTCGCACACATTGGGTTGTAATAGTCAAGCTACGAGTCTTGCTGTACAGGGAATAACCAGATTACTTATTCAAACATTATTACTTCCTTATCCTGGTAGCCCTGTTAACAGTTCAATTATGCATCATTCACGTGATCCACCGTTGTCACTCCAAAAACCCGCATCGAAGCGGCTATATAACGTTCAAGATTTACTCACTTGGAAATATGTGTATGCCAGAGAATTCAAAATTGGCACGAGCTCATTGCAAGATATAGCCTCTGATTCATTGGGTCAGGAACATCTTTTCACACGCGGCAATATCGAAAGAGATCGTATCACGAATGGTTATGATTACTTATCATACAGTCAATTGTCAGTAATGTATTTGTGGTCATCTTGTTCATTACATGAGGATAAATTGTCTGCATCAGTGATTCAATTAATGACAAAGAGAAATGATTCACTTTCAAAAAGTGCATTGGATTTGGCATCATGTATACGTTTTCTCATTGAGTTGTATAGTCGTTGGATGTCGCCAAATGCATCAACATCGCCACGTTTATTAGACGAAGTGGTAAAAAGTACAATTGCTATTTCTGATCTATTTGTTGAACGTAGTCAGTTTCAATGGATGTTAGATACATGTTGGAATATTGAACGATCACATCCACCAGATGATGAAACCTTACATCATTCACTTATATTTGCAATTTGTAAAGCTGCAGCAGTTCTGGTACCACTTGATATTGAAAGTTTGGACAAAGTTAAACGTGTCACAGAAGTTGGCCTGAAATCTACATATTTTCCATGTCGTATTGCGACACTTCACGGAATTTTATATTTATTGCAAAGTGCAGTTCATGCTAATTGTGATGAAACGATGAATGTTGTTCATCCATTGGCAATAAAATATATTCAAAGCCATTTGGATGCGAAAAAAGAGTTTGAAGTTACGGAAAATTATTGCGAAGAACATCATCGAATAATGTGGGCACTAGTATTCTTTTTACTCGAACATGCTGAGGATACAGCGACTGATACGGACGCACCAGCAATTTTGGAATTGGCATTCGCGTCGATAACTCAACCAAATATCACGGTGGCCCTTCATCGAACATTACTCTACGGTTTGGAACGACTAATTGCGACACGTAGTGTTATGGGACGAGTTTCCGACCAAATAGTGAAATTGTCACTGGAGAGAATGAAACAACCGGGTCTACTTCATGTCATGCCGGCATTGAGACTCTTGTTAACATGTATGTACAGTGAGGCAGCTGATCGTTTCAATCGTAGTGCAATATCAAATGAAGATCAACCACTGCCGGATATTGAACCGGAAGCGCTTATGTGCACCATCGAACGCACTTCGGCAATATTTGATAGAATCAAACGAGGACATCCGAGGGAGGTGAAAATATTGTGTGCAATATTGTCAGAAATTCTTGGTGACTTTTTTCCGCCCTTCGAAACATTGACAAAAGTTATCGGTGAATTTCTATCACCACATCAACAACATCAACGTTTAATTTCTGGCGTAGTATTCAAGGTAAATTTATTGTAGTCTTGATTTATTTTCTTCCGTCGATATTTACAATAATTCAGGAAAGTAATTCTTGATATATAGGGAGTATATGTTTTTGATTTTAGGTTTGTGAACGCGTTGCGGGCAACGCTGAACAATTGACGTTGCTACAGGACTGGGTTCTATTCAGTTTACCAAATTTTATTCAAAGTTTACCGTTGGTGACATCGACATGGTGTTTATCATGTTTTTTTGTTAGTGCATCAACAAATCAATGGCTGCGAGCATTGTATCCTTGTAGTTGATCCGCATTTATGTTCCTATAGTCTAAGCAAGTAGACATAGAATAATTGATTGCTCCAATGGATTGGTCCATATTTGAATTATTAATAATTGAATGATTGACCTTAATTATTTATAACTAGATTTCCCTATGTACAGTCGCGGGTCGGAAAGTATGAGTATGAAGATAAAAAATTGTTGTGCATTGCCGCTCTAGATTTCTATGGAGAGGTCGATGAATTTCTTCCATTATCTTCGATATTTTTATTCATTCAGATTGTCCTATCATATTTTGTTTGAATAATTGAATTAATTTTTTTCTTGCAGTTATCGAATGAATCTCAACGAAAAGTATTTATCCAGAGCTTTTCGGCAGCTGAGGGTAAGCCGAGCTCGCCATTCGATGATATTTTCACATCGCTTCAAATCGTCAAGAACGATTAATTGTTATATTGAGAAATTTCATCAGAATGTATATAATTGTTGTAATAGTATGCTAGATACAATCTATCCATCGTATATTACATCCATCTATACATATTGTACATTGAAATTTATTTATTTTTGTGTCAATTGCAAACTCTCATTTAGTTGTCAATAAAAATTATTTTCCACATGTATACAGACTTTCATGTCATCAATCATCCAACTATGTGCCGGAAGAATTTTCATATGTCGTTATTTTGGACGAAAATAAATTTGGCGAGAGTAGACTTGTCCGGTACTTTTCATCGCGCCAATAAATTATATCAATCCACTCAATGATGCATGAATTGTGAATGTTCCATGCGCACATCTTCGTCTTCGCGCAATTCATACATTTCTGAAATCGTACATAAGTAGTCCCATGCTATAAGATATTGTGATTTCTGTTAGAATTTGTAATACGTCGTATTGTTTGTCAGAATATGACAGAGTTGCGTCAAATTTGTTTAAGAAGAAATTGGAAAATTCTGACACATGTTGGTGCCGTTATATTTCACCATATGCCAAAAAATTTCAAATTCATCCACATGGTGCATAAGACCGATATTAGCAAACAATCCAATTGATGCCAATATACTATATAGTGATAGACATATGATACATTTTGTCATGATCTCTATTGAAACCGTTCAGACTCTATCAGATCCTGTCGAATCATCTACCTATTTATTACAATTCATTCATCTTGTTTTGTATATTAATGGCTGACCGTGGTTCGCGTATTTTCCACAACAAAATTCAAAAATGAATTTCATCTAGCTGCGCAATGTCGCTATAAGCTTATATAATACATTCTGACGAAATCCGTCATATTAACTTATATCCTGTCAGATCCTACTAACTTCTGTCAACTTCTGTCATATTCTATATCTGCCAGGGCCTATAGCTGAATCAACAGGATAATGTTAATTATGAATGATTTCTGCAATTATTGATGGGAAAAATTCGCCAATATTCTTATATGTTTATCAACTTAAGTTGTCAAATAATGAAAACAGTAAGAAAATGTTGCCACACCATGACATTATCTTGCATCACCACATGTCATTTTCTCAACTGACATTACATATTGGGTTGCAGATACGCATTTCGCTCCTCGTTTGAGAGTATCATATATGGACAACATGTGGGTCAAAATTAAACTTATCAATTTCTGGCACGTACTGATAAATTCGGACAAAAACTACAGTTTCTCACTCAAATTATCATTTTGCTTTACAACAATTCGACAGATTCTGATAGAGTGACCAAACTGACACGGTTCAAATGCATCGCGAAATTTCGTAGATAATATTCGCAGAGTTTTATGAGGATTCCTGTGAAGTTTTTTAGACTTATTCGTAGTGACTAGGAAAAATTTTTGGAAGATTTTGGGGACTGCAGCAGGGGTAATTTTTCATTTGAAACCCTACTGAACTCTACAATCCCTGAAACTTTTTCCTCATACCAATAACCAATGTATAAAATTTCCCTTCAAGGTCCACTTGAACAAAAGTTCTTCAAGAATATGAACGGTCATGTAAGATCATTAATTTTCATCATCTTTATGAACTAAAATCACCTATTCGAGAATATAAACTGTAATTTATTTTCACATTTCACTTTTGTTCAGCTGTGACATAAATCATTTTTTATCTATTTTAATTCGAGTTGCATTATCTATGGTCAGCTGCAAATCATATCTTTCATCAGTTTGTCTGATGAAAGAATAAGAGAAAGAATAGGAAGATAAAAGAATAGGAGAAATAAATATAAAAATGTTTGAATGTTTATATTTGCATTTGTTCATAAAGTTGCGTTCGTTTTGAAATGAACGAATATTCACTAGCAACATATACTAAAGTTTAAACATTTAAAAGTTGGAGAAAAATTAAAATTTTTGAAAAATTTTTTAGGGATGTTTCTAGTGTCTCTTAAACTTTCATATCATTATATAAAACATACTATTTTCACTCACTCCGGGCGGCTGGAGCGAGAACTTAGAAACTCGATGTTTCATTAGATTTGATAACAAAGGTGGAACATTTCCATCTTTTGCTATTTTCTATTCGAGTTGGACTTGGATATCAGTTTTATATGACTTTGGACGTCATGATCAAATTCTACTCAAAATTGGAAATTGAACAAGTTTGTGGAAGTTCAGAAATCGATCCCTTCTGCATAAAGGGTCCAGTATTCTCACATAGTACGCTTAACTTGAACTCACCAATATCATAGAGAGTGTAGATATTAAGAGTACTACCGGACACGAAATTTTGTGAATAACCTTTGCATCCAAATGTTCGAGTTCTTAGAATATCTACACAGTGTTGGAATTCGATTTCGGTTTCTCCTCTGATATGTATCCGAATTTAATGATCTGGCAGTGATTTCCATAATATCAAGAGTATATAAATTGAGCAAATACGCGGAGATACGTGAACGAAGGACCGACAATTCATGCATTATCTAGATGGACGATGTAATTTACTGACACGATGACAAGGACCGGAAAAATCTACTCGTGCAACATTTTTTATTGATTGAGAAGGCTGCAGTTTATGTCGTGTTCGAGCTGCAATGATAGGATCAAGGTGCAATATATCATCAAACATGACTGTTTCCGCAGAGTATATTCCTGACAACGTGCACGCCATGACATGCGCCTGTTACCTGATCTGATCGGATATCATGACTAGCCCGATTGAATATTAAATAGCTACCAAGTAGTACCAATCCTCCAGTTGATTCGACGCAACTCATTATAAAGGATATACGTTGAGTTCTGTATTTGCACCGAGTGTAAATTTGTGTCGATGCTTATCAAATCAATATTGCAGTGCAATTTACGTGAATATGACATATATTTTTCTGTTTGAAACTTGATACTGGACTTTCAAACGAAATTCTTTGATCCATTTATTGCCCACAATTTCGCGCTAGATTCTCTGCGATTAGTAATTTACAATGATTGAAAATAAGATACAATTTGAAACTAAAGAGATGCGCAAAACTCCTGAAAAGTTGCAAATGATTTATATACATGAATTACTATCAAGGGAAAGATTGATGAAGCGTCCTGAACGACCATCATCGCCAGTACGGATGGGAATGGACAAGATCCGTGCAAAGACCACTTTTGGAAAATATTTAGTAGAATTTACCAGCTCCTCGACACTTCATGGCTTGAACCATATGACAGCGCCGCGGCGCCATATCATAGAAAGGTGAATCCATGGATGTCATTTATATTTTTAGAATGAGAATGAATATTGAATTCGAAATATCGTGAATATAATGTTACAATTTTGAATTGACAGATTTTTGGCATCATTATTCATCATCGGTGCTTTAGCAAGCTTGATTTTATTATCACTAACATTTTGGCAGCGTTATCAAGATGAAGCCATTGTAATCGTACTCGATCATGAGTACAGGCGTTTCACAATCAAAGCACCAGCGGTAGTGATCTGCCCAATGGAACGCGTGGATGAGAAATTGTTCCCTAAAGTATTTGCAAAGTAAGGGAATAAAAAGTTTCCGTGTCAAAATTATTCCACTTCGCCCTGCCCTCTTCCGGTGCGTGATTGATGAAATGTAATGGCTGTCTTATCGTGCTCGGAAATCCAATCATCATTGTGCATATGTATAGATATAGTTGCGTTTTTTCGCCGTTGTGATATGCCAATTTTTACAAAATTTCTTCACGATCGAATTGAAAACTATTGATTAACAATAAATATCGGATCTGACATTTCAGGCCTGCTGGCTATGAGCAACGCAAGTATTTGTTGACTCTTGGGGTTTGGCAGTTTAGTTGGGCACGTCACATTCGAATTTTTTTATCGGACCGATTGCGTAATTTTCAGCTATTTATCAGTTCTATTTTTGATTTAGCGGTTCAACTCGTTGTCGGTGCAAACCGCAACATGCCTAGCTTCACTCCTAGCTGGGTGATGTCGATGTCGTTTTTACACTCTCGTGATATTCTCAACTTATTATACATCATACGTAATGTTCGGTTCTTTGATGCAGTTTCGGTTCAACTGGGACACTTCTCCTCCGAAAAAACCACCCACATTAGCCCAAAATAATAGTTTCAACGCATTCGAATGCGTGGAAACAAATCTATCAATAGCTATCTCAATAGCTGAAATGAATGCAATAGATCCGATCACATAACTCATATATGACATGTCCACGTTAGCTGACATTTTTAATTTCTCACTGTTATGCTATTATTCATGTATGCTCCCATATGATTACTTCAAATCAACCTATGGGCCAGAGAAGAAGAACTAATTAGATAAAGAAGGAGCTATTGCTCTCTTTTCCTCGTGGAATGTCTGGTCGAACTTATATAATTCATATTGGATACTGATGAACAGACAAATATCAAATTGAAACACTTTGTATCCTGGCGAAAAAAATTTCTATGACTTTCTACAACTTCCTGTGCCAAAGAACAACGCGGAACTATTACTATGCCAAAAATCTACGTCTTTCTACAACTTCTCATGAGAAAGTGATAGAATTCGGGCTTAAATATGAAGTTTCATAAAATAACGTAGAAATTCATAGATTCACTATACCCCACTGTTGTCAGTAGTAGTAGTAGCAGTAGTAGTTGCAAGTGGTAGTTTTACGTACTTCCGCCGTCTTTTCCTTCGCACTATCTATGGTACTTTTTAGACCGTCTATCGTACGGCACCATTTTCAAAATGATGAGATTCCTAATCTTTCGAGATGGAAATGGACAATGGAACAGATGATACATCCTCATCTTTTGTATCAGATCTAAAATAGTATAAAGTTTCAAACTCCGCACTCCAGCTGGTTTGAGTACAATTTGATTTCAATGTTTGGAAACGATACTTCCGGTTGAACTGCAAATTGGATATTGATGAGACATACATTGAGAAAACAGTTTGAGTCGGAACGACAAATTTTTGTGTCCATTCACAATATTCGTTTTAATTTATTCGGAAAATAAGTCTATCCACTGAACTTTTTCCTACGACAAGGTAACAAAGTTTTCTCACGAAAGGCATGTGGGGTGCTGAGACAGATAATGAAGATAAACTAACCTCCGTTGTGCCACCTAAAATTTTTAATCATCAAAATTCATTATTTTGAAACATAATGAGATACGAAAAATAAAGTCATAGATTATTTTGAATTGCACGATATATTCGTGATAATTTTACTCACCATCTCTTTAGTTAATATTTTAAATACACATTGATCAATCTCTTCATCTTACGAACGTGAATTTGGAGACTGAGTCATGACTGAAGCCAAAAACGTTATCGGGAAACAGGTTTTATAGTATAGTTACTGCAACGCTATTATAGTACCGTCAGAAGGAATTTGAGTCCCACGGCAAATCTAGCGTCTTAGTACAATATAAATTCGTTCTCTATCGGTAGGAATACGTATGCTTCTCGTCGAAATATGTACGAACTAAAAATGCAATATCTCCGAGCGACTCAAACTGTTGTTGCAGTGTAGCAATTTATCATGCTGATCATTACGTCTAAAAACGTCCCGGTTCAGTTTTTTCCTACCAGACCGACAGACAGATATGTGATCGTACACCCGTGTTATGTATAGTGATATGATCGTAAATCGATTATGTACAGTGGTTACGAAAGTCACTTTCCGGCCTATTAGGATACTTTTCTTATCACTAAGAAAATGAAATGTAAAGATGATTCTGACTGAGTACACACTTTCTCGAGTTAAATATTATGATATACTACTCCGTCGAGCTCTCGCCATCATCTCACAGTTCGGTTTAGTACTACTATTTTGGACTGATATTGCGGCGAAAAAAACAAATTGAATTCTGATTAAACAAAGACAGCTATATGATGTGTCTGGAGTACGATCGTTGGTGAACGATTGTCTCGATCGAAAAATTTGGTAAAGGGTGCGGAGGTACATGATCCACCCACGGGTGGGAATCATGTCATACATATGTTGACAAACTTGAAATATACGGAATTCTTATTTCTCACCTAACAGATACGGTTTGGAAGATACAATTGAAAACAGAAAATTTTTCGGTTTCATTTCTAACGCGTCATATTTGACCTTAAATCAAACTCCCGACTTCAATGCAATTGATCCGAAACAATGGCTCTCAATCCTGAATGATTTGAAACCTGACGTACAATTACACACAACTAGCGGCACTCAAGCAACATGGATTGTGACAGAAAGAGGCCTCTGTCTGACTACCAATAATGATGTCAGTCTATACAGTTCAGTGGAGTAAGAACTTTTACTAAAATTTTAACAAATTGATATCAGAGTATTCACATAACCTGATGAATAGTGGTGTGTAATGAGCGGACAGCAATTAATTCATGGGAAATCGGTTTCAGCTATTGGCGCAATAATAATTGGACTGTGATCCATGAAGAGTCACAATTTCCATCGTACGGTTATCAAAAGCATGAGATCAGTAGTCAAATTAGGGTTAAGACCCATGATTTTATGGTATAACCAAATACAAATTCTATTCAAATACTATGCAAGTAATAATTTCTCAAATTTTGTTGTAGTTCAGCATATATTATTCTGGTGATGTGATCAATTTCCAAGAAAAATTTTACGCATGTACACGTATGAGTATGGTCGTGGTTGAATTCCTGGTTGTTGAAGTGAGTAGTTCCAGTCACGTTGCTGAGCTCTCATTGAGACAGAGAAAATGTAAGTTTTCCGAAGAAGGAGGCTTAGAAATGTGGCCGGTTTATTCAATAAATATGTGCCGTCTTGAGTGCAGATTTAAACGAATACTTAGGTTTTGTCACTGCTATCCGCACTTCGCCAGACCTAGCCGTGAGTATTGTTGTTTATTATCAACTCCATAAATTTTAGAAAAATGAAAACGCGCGCCTTGGGCGCATTATTATGTTTGATTTTAGCTGGTATTCAAACTTGTAATGCTACTCAACTCAGATGCATCGCTGCAAACTGGGCGGCAATATTTTTATCGAACGGAAAAGCAGCAAAGGAATGTGGTTGTATAGCAGATTGTAATAACGCACGTTATGTTGAAGCATCTATTTCTGTAGTCGCATTGTTAGTTACTGTATTCAGTCCATTTGATCACTGATGCAATATTATGTAGAAGTGGCGTAAAAAATATAGGTGAAATTTTAATGGTAGGAAACAAGGATCACCAGCTGATGCTGTGATGACACCGGCAGTGATTTTTCCGACAGATAAATATAAAAGGGAGCAAATATTCGGATTTAATGATTTCTTGGGTACATTACATTATTCGATTATTACTGGTGTTAATCAACCTATAATTAATTCTCGATATGTAAGAATGGGTTTATTAATCTCAGAGAATTACAGAGGCAGTTCTATTTTTTAGCATCTGTCGGTGGTGCCACAGGACTTTTTCTCGGAGCTAGTATCATTTCGTTTGTAGAAATATTTTACTTTGTGACATTGCGTCTATATTGGTTCAGGATTCGAACACTACGTTTGAAAAAATGGAAATCCAGTCCCAAGTGAAGATTTGGAAATCTATGACCATCGAATTTGAGAAATCATGACAGCGAGAAGTCACAAATTCGAGTAACGTGAAACAGGTCAACACCATAGCACCCTTCATTTTCTCCGCACACGATTCCTCTTTATTCACTGAGAAACTTTTGAGAATCATTGTCACTATAGTTGGGAGTATCAACTGAAATACCACGTTCGATAGAATTCACAGAAAAAATATAACTTACGAAAATATAATCGGAGAAATATTACTAGAAGAATCTAGAAAAACATCTTACCGAAGAAAATCCCAATGGGAGAAATTCTAAAAAATATAAATAAATTCTAAAAGATAAGTCTTTATTCATTATTTGTGAATGTTATTATTTGCAGACAAAATAGTGAAGAGAGTGATGTCACAGGAGAAGTTAATAGTGGAGTGAGCATTATTCATCGATGATGTAGTGCGCAGAATTGTATTGTGCGACAAATAGTAACGGAGACCAATAACATATGCCAACTGTATTTTTCTTCCGGTGACATTCCTCCAAGTCATATGTTTTTCTTTCACTTTTCAAATTAATTTTTTTTTCCGGTTATATTTTCACCGCCTACCATTAGTTGGTTATAGAGTGTGCGAGCCGAGAGTCTTTTGCTGTTAATTAGCATCGAAATCGACAAAGTTATCGTGGATTTGAGTTGACGGATCCACCGGTACCAATAAATATTTTATCAAATGATGATGGAATAATTTCGCACATGAACAAATTTCAACTACAATAATGAATGGATAAATATATATAATATTTTCGGAAATATTAGTATCTGTATTCATGGAACCAATAACGGGCACAATCAACATCTCAAAGTAAGTATGAAATCTGATAATATTACGAACCAATGAAGGGAGTGAGAATGTTATCAAATTATTAAACTTTATCATCAAGTTTCTCTTCTTTATATAGTTGGATCGCAAGAATGGATGTTGAACATACTGCTTGACACGGAATTTTATCGATAGATTTCTATCCCAATTCCCAACTTCCTGAAATATCTACAAAGTGTTTCAATGTGATATCTGTTTGTTTGTCGGTAATCAATGTGGATTATATCAGTTCGATAGTAAATTGTACACTCTCAAGAGTGTATAAATCGAGCAAATGAAATACGAGCATTGTGAACCGACAAATCATCTTTCATTTTGATGATTAATGCGATTTATTGTCACGATATAAAGTACCGGGCAAGCCTTCCCTTGACAAAAATGTTTCTTGTCACTTCCATCACAAAATAATAGAGAGAGTATTTGCAGTATAGCTGAAATGATTCAATGCAAATAATTGAATATCAATGGGTATTCGCATGCAATTACCAAAAGTTTCAATAGTTACATATAACGGCCAAATGTAGATCCGGTCTTACCAGAACGGATGAATCTTTCGCTCCCGGATGATGAATTCCCCGCTTAGGATATTATGATCTATAAATCTCCATACAAAGTTTGAATTCTACTTTTCATGTTTGGAAATTCCTATGAAGAACTTATTCGAGAAGCCTATATATAGTCTGATATGCCCCCATATGGTCATATAAGGTTATATAAGTACTAAGGGAATGCGGTCGAGTCTTCACCATCGACTTATGCGACCAGTCAACTGCGCAGCTGATTATATTTTCATCATCGACTGAACAGTCGATCATTCTGTGGCGGTCGACCATAAAATTAGAATGTATACATGATGATATGGTCTTCCATTAAAATCTTGGAAGCTCATGTGTTAGAGACTCTACGGCCATGTCAATGCCTCGCGTCTTATATTTTCCGACAGCTCGTAACGAAGATTGGTGTCATAAAATTGTTCTTAAACTATTACCCAACTTTTTTGTCCTTTTGAAAATCCTGATAATAAAAAACTGTTGAAACCTAACTCAATCTTGTGCATATAGCAATTAACTGAGAAAATATCATGAAAAAAATGTTTTCTTGCCCACCATAGTTGGAATTCAGTTCCGTCATTTGTTCCAATTTGATTTTTCTTCTCGAATGTTTTTTCTCGAAACAACCGTGCTGATTTGTATATAGAAAAGTATGCAGGAAATATTAAAATCTCACTGTTAATAGTTAATGATTCGTGGAGATTTTCGTTCGGTTCCGAATTATGACTATAATAATAAGTCAAAAACCTGTTTTCACTTAAAGATTATAGTCCATAGTGCCATCATATTTTCAAAATTATTTGGGGTATGAAATTATCAATTGTACGAAAATGGCAATAATTTCGTCCAAAATTAATTTTTTTTTTTGAAAATTTGGCGAAGTCAAGATGAAACATTATATAATAACTCTGTATTATTCGCTTTATAAAATAAATCAAAGTATGCCGGAGAAAAATTATTAAAAATACTCATTTTTTCATACCTCTGACTACGCCTAACCCCTCAAGGAAAAAACCATGGAAACAATTTTGTAGGAAATTAAATTGTCTATAAAAAGTATCATATCCATTTTGCTATTTCTCCAAGAAATTAGAGACTATAATAATAATGAACTTAGAGCCCTGTAGCTACGAAGTAAACTGCCTCGGATGGTTATTCAAGTTGGGAAACGGTTTCTCCGCAAAGTTAAGGATTTACTTCTAAGATAGCAATCCACATCCCTTCATGAATGTGTATCCAATCTGAATCCTTTAAGTTCTCGACCGTTCACCTGGCCGTTGATTCTTGAATAAACCATAATGCCAAATGCAACAAGTCAATGAACATATTAATACGAGAAGAGGATTGATTAGGAGGTTACTCGAGTTCATGGTTTACCAAGATTATCGATTATTTTATTCGTGATTGTCTTATAGGCCAGTCAAGGTCGAAAATTTCCGATAAACGAATATTACCAAATTTATTCAGGTTAGAAAATCTCTTATTCGCATATCAATGGAAACGCCATAGGTTAAAAATAAGTTCTCAATAAGAGTTAGTATGCTTTTTGATTGTTCATAAACAATAAGTGGTCAAAAAAGATCACCTAAGAAAATTTTTTCCTCGAAAACTATATGACGCACGTAGTTGGTGTCCATCGACCTTTTCCTGAACAATAGAACACAAGTTATAGATAATCAAATTTCCACGCAGCTATGATAAACAAATGAGCTGAAAAATTATCAGAATGTTTTGAAATTTGGATCACGTAATATAGACAACAAAACAGACGTTTTTTTCCAAGCCGATTTTATCACTCAAAATTTCGATCTTTCAGGATCGAAAATATTTTTGGATTCTAGAAAATAAATATTGCAAATCTAAAGAAGCGACAATGTTCTTGACGCGCGCACCTATTGGCACAACTGACGTCTGGCGGGAACTGCCGCCAATTGTTCTCATTAAATTCTTTCTAGATCGTCAATATATATTTTGAATAATGTCGATCTTTCGTATTAATAAATTTGACAGATGGTTAGAATTACCAAACATTATATTCAAGAGCAGGCATAGTTGGAGTTTGCACGGTGCTGACGTAGAATCTATTCAAAATATTGAGTGTCGCTGTTCTGTGGATGAAGTTTACCATTCACTATCAATGGAAATTGAACAGTAATCAGTAGGAATTGAGTGAGAACTTTCTGAACATTCTATTTACCATTGGATATTCAATGGTAATCCAATGTGAAAGTGTCGAAGTTATCGATTTGCCAAGAGATCTAGATGGTAGTCACAGATGAGCGTGACAATGATATTCATTCATCATCAAATTTGCATACTGAATTTTATGAGAAATTTCGGTGATATGAAAATAATTCTTGTTAACTCTTAAAGAATTATTTCATCATGTCCAAATTTATTAAAATGTGTTATTAGGTAATCAACATCAATTATGCTTACTTTAATGTACTTCTGTGCTATATTATTAGTGGGGGTCCAAATTATAGGAATTGCATGACCAATCACTATTTCATTATTTTGACTAGGAGTTTTTCACCAATTATAACGAACTACTCTTGTTGCTGTGCATTTCGAATTCTAGGCAATCTAATATCCGTGTATGTCGATCATGCTGTAGCTCAACATTACAGATTTCCCTTTTTTCAACTCTCCTAAATGATTTGCCATGAATAAGAATTTTATCCGATACTAATAGGTTGCCACTGGATACTGAGAAATAACAACTTGGGAAACTTTGGGAAACCTCTCCACAACACTTCATCGTCTGTTCATATTTGACCGAACATACACCATTGTCAATAAGCTCGTTGAAGTGTACATATGCAAGTTGAAAAGAATTCTATGTGAATATTTTTACTGTTTCCGCGTGATAATGATGGGGCGATTCGGAGATATGTGAAATAACTGATCGTGTTCCACCGAAAGGACCTATTAAAATTCTATCGATATGTCCATATATAAATGGAGACCATACCCATAAAGAATCCCAGTTCCTAACGGCAGTAGGAATATACAGCAATAGATATACACTGGAAGTGAGGTCTGTTTCGTCATATAATATCGGTATAGGTTTTACAAATTTAATCAGGGTGCTTATTACGCCCTAGAAGTTTTGGTTGCATGTAATCGAAGTAATTTAATTTGGGCAATTGACGACATATATTGCGAAGAGGGGGGAAATTCCAGTGACTTCTTGTTGAGAATCCATTTAACACTACTTCCGCCGTTCTCGATTCTTACATATTTGGAGCTTAAATCGATTCAACCCAATGGTTAACCCAATAGTTAACCCAATGGTAATTCCTATGGTAGATGTTATGGTATATCGAACGGAAAATCCAATAGGAACGAAGTTACTACTGGCAAGAATTCGGTAGTTTACCATTGAAAAAATCCAATAGTAATTAAATGGCAATCCAATGGGAATTTCCATTGGTCAACGAATGGAAAACTCGCTCGAGGGTTTACCAATCAATTAACTTTATTGAATCAGCATACTTTGGACTGGATGATGAATAAAATTGTGAGTACCACCGTCTGAATGCCAATATCCTATGATCTTCTCGAACTAATACCGGATTTTTGATATATCTCTTATGGTTCCAAATGTCAATATCGCGTTCGAACATGACGCATTCAGCAATGAAAATCATTTTTGTGAAAGGGCTCATCAGTAATGGTGAAAATACAAGATGTGTTACGCACTGCAATAGGGGTTGAATTGGTGTGACGGTTTGGACTATGCATATGGGGCCGAATGCACTCTCTACGTGAAGTACTACATAACCTGGTCCAATTTGTTCTACCCTAACCTCCAAATGCAACATTGAATACTTTCCACCGATAAGAAGATCGTGATGCAAATCTAAAATTGCGCAATGTCCTTTATCTGTGACATTATATTCGATATCAGTATTCCCCGTATTGAATTTATCGCGATCATTGGCCGATTGATTTGGTGTACGTCTTGGCCTCCAAACAGCAACTGGCCACAGATGGCGTGATAAGTTTGGAGAAAGTCCATCAGCAATCATTCCTGATCCATGAACAGGGTTGAGGTGTGCCCAATCTGAAGCATTCTCCGGAATTTCCTGCACAGGAATGTAAAAATCTTTATCCAGACAAAAGCGTGAACAAAGACAATTGGCCTTTCGCAGTTGGTTGAATCTTACGTACTTGTATGTGGCAATTAATGAAAAATTGATTACGAGCGTGACATTGCCATTTATTCTGCGATACTTGCGGGACATTTTCTATATGCCATTCTGGATCAGCGGATTCCGCATGATACCACACAAAAATATATCCATTAGCTTCGCGACAGTTCCACGATTTTGTTTTCATCGTTGTTGGCGCTGAGGATTTGGAAATAATGAGTGATAAATGACACCGGGTATCTTATATGAATTTTGCTCATATAAAGTGGATGAGTTACCAGTCATCGAATAGGGGATGCTTCGGCATTGACCATCACCGCTAAATGTCCAATTATGAAAAGGGCACTCTAAACAACCATCATCGAGTACTTTTCCACCTTCTGCCATGTTTGCTCCAAGATGTGGACAGTAAGCATTAATTACATTCACGTTGCCTGCTTTAGTTCTGTTGATATCAACATTGGAAACACATTAATGGAATATTACAAATAATCATGACTATCAATATAAAATTTACACATATTTTCATATATATTCTTCATACATATTTTTGTCAAAGTAGTTCATTCACGTAGAATGGTATTTTGTGAGTGCCAAAGTGGCGTCGATTTTCAGATTCCAATTGAAAATGTTTTGACTCCAATTTAATATCAGAGTGATTGATATAAAGAAATAAATCATTTTTGCAACTCAAGTTGTGTTTTTCGTTACGATAATGATTCTGAACATACAAATTAAATTTCCATAACTTTACTTCGGTATTGAAATTTCCACGCTTCTTATCTTTTTATCAATTTAATATTAAATTAATGTCAATTTTTTATGCAAAATCTAAAAACTCCCGGATATTGTCCTAAAATATGATATATTGTATTTGAAATTCTCACCGTTTGACAATTCAGTGCTGTTGCACCACTCCGATACCAAGCTCGAAATTTCCAGGGGTTTTGAAGACAGAATGAAATATATCCCCTGAAAATCTAGAGCCATTTCGAATCGGTAGAGAATATTTACAGCTATCTGAAAACCGCAACTTTCAGAGAATTGATCTACTTAGCGACGTCGTATATCAAAAGGAAACTGGCGATCAACAAAAATTAGGGTAGGTGTGAATAGAGTAGGCCTAAATGAAAAGTCTAAGTCACTGGTTCGTCGACTGGTTCGAAAACCTTCGATCTAGCTAGATTTAAAACATACGCGAATATTCGCTAAAATAATGGTTCACTTTGAGGTAGTCAGTCGAGTCAGTATTTAGTTTCGAATTAACGATTATTTCTTTGAAAGTACAAGGTTAAGGGAGAAAAATTGCCTTGTAGCTGAGTCCCAGTTTCACAGAGCCTGAAAAATGGACTTTTTCCTAATTCTAGAACATTCTGTAGCTGTCGGATTTAATCATATCGAGCTGAAATTTTGAGAATCGCCTTCTTTTTTTTTCCTAGCCTACGTTCGAAGAAATAATCGGCTGCCAAATCGCGGACCCATGTGCGCACTATTTTACCGCGAAGTAATTGATCTACCAATATACATGTACATGTGTGAGCACATATGGATACATGACTTCATATAACCATATATGAAATCATATATGATTCTCAATTATGTATGAACATATATGATCATTAGGGCCAGTTAGTTCCTGTTGCTACGTATGTCGATAGACGTGGACGTTCCCGCTGGCACGGGCCCAACAACATCCATTTTCGAGCTGAGATTAAATGCGACTGTCGAACGTGATGTGTGATATGAAAAACGCCATATTCTATTCACGTCACAAAATTCTGTCAGAGTAATTTGATAGGCGTGGAAAATATATGGAACATATGGAAATGATAATAGTCGATGGAGATTATTACATAAAATATTTACGGGTCATAGAGAGTCACCATGATTGAAAGAAATGAATAGGAAATAGTTAATACAATTCCTAAACTGTCTTTCCACACGTCCGCTCGCCTCCGTATCGGAACCGATCTCAGATACGACAATATTGCGTATGATTCTTTTCGCAGATCATAAAATTTCTTATGACAACGTCCGCGTCTACCCAGGTCCAAAGTCATACGTACATACATAATGAGTGCCAGTGGGAGACATGGCATTGCCTTTTTTCGTTACAGATTTCGACGCACGAGCGTCTGTTTCGCGACTGCTCTTATGTCGCCTATTTGTGTAGATATAGGGTGGGACTTCACGTGATTTATTATACATATTTTTATTCTAAGAAAATTTCATTCGGCACGGTTTTCAATTGGGACATTAGCTTTCGCGACATTGCTATTCGAAAATATTCAACCCCATTTTCTCTAGGTTCTCGGAGCTTAAGGACATGAATATTATTGGCATACCTTTCAGTATTAAATCCCTAACCTTCCATTCGAAAAGCAGAACGGTCGCTCGAAATTCTTCATTTTTTGCCGCTTAGACTATAAAGATCCCATAAATTTTTGCGTGATTTGTCACGATTCTCGTTATGAAGGTTGTTAGGTTAATGGTCGAGAAACGCGATGACCTGTGAATTACTCTCGGTATATTTGATACCGAATAGTTTGATCCCAGACAAGCAGTTAGAGATAGATAAGTTGGAGTAGGAATGGAACGTCCCGCCAGAAGATAGTTGCAGATATGAATGCTATCAATAAAGCATGAATATTGATATCGAATATGAACTAGTGATACAATAAAAAGATAACACATTTCAAAGATTCTTTGCATAATATCGAACACAATATATTATAATCTATATCATGAATATATTCAAATACATAATTTTAAGTTTATTTTGTACTGATTTGAATTAATATTGAATATGATGATCACGGAAGAAATTGTCGATAGTGAAGTGAAAGATGTCAGAGAAAATAAAGTAATTTCGGGTTTCTACGTGAAGATATACGAAGTGAGAAAAAATATCTGGTATCGAATTTTCTTAGGATCCAATTGTCCCAGGAGGCAATGTCAGGATCGAATTCATCAGGACCAAACAAGGGCACTAAGAAACGCCGCTTTCCAAAATTTATCCATGTTCATAAATGTTTGAGTAGTTTCTCAGCACATTTGTTTGAGACAAATGTTCAATGGTGTCCATTGAAGAGATCTATGGACACCATTTTCAGAATTGGACCATTGTCATATTTTTCATTCAACTACAGTATTTTCCGATTCGGTATAGGTCAATTGTATATAAGCGTTATTGGCCTACGAAAGTAGAATTTGCCGATAGGATCTTAGCTATTAGGAGAACTATTTGCATTCTTTCTTTTTCAGTCGAAAGCTTTGGCATTATCAGCTTACATTAACACCATCGGAATATTCACCTGAACACTGCGAAATTTTCACCGAGTGCAGCAATATGTTTCACTTGGCCTTTTTTCAATTCCGTACTCTCAAGAAGTCCGAACCATCCGTTCGGATAAACAGGAGGAACTTCACCAACTTTACGCTTTCTCAAGGGCACACCAGCGCCTTGTTTCCCATTGCTTGTTACAGCCTATTGTAATGGATAATTTTAATAAGTTTCAAGGTAATGTAATCGAATGCATATGTCATATATGTATGCTCACATGAAGATAGGAATTTTTACTCACGCTGACATAATTGACTCTCCAAAAAAAGGCAAGCCAGCCAAGGATGACCAGTAGTACTGCGCACCATTCAATCATTTTTCAAATAAATGTTATTCTTCTGAAATTACACTCAGCAATTCCCTAAACACATTGTTGAAAGATAAAGATGTGAATGAAGAAACAAGATGAATCTACAAACATTGCAACAGGCATCTCGTGTTGTACTTACGATAATATTTCATAGAATGTGATCGTAGAAATTAAGTTCTAATGAAAGTCTTCTTGAAGTAACTATTAAATATGGATCCGAGAAATATGGAGTAGACCGCGTACTCCAACACTATAGGCTGTGCAATGTCTGACGATTGGGCCCCAAATTTTGAGTTATTTATATAATGATGGAGAGACAATGTATCAATCTTATATATGTATCTATGTATATAATTAGATATATGTATCAAATGTATGAATGGTTCCCCCCGGTTGTCCGCTCATTCAGTCACACGTTTCATGATTAATCTTCGATTTTTTGGCGCTGGCGGATTGATAAGTCTCAACGGCCATTTTTTCTCCTGTGGATAGCATGTCAAGTTCTTGTTTGGAATATGAGACACTTGTGATGTAATCATTTTTCGCTTATATCTTATCAAACTGGGGGAAGACACGGATGATTAGAATTTTGTATACTGCGATGAACAATTATGGAATGTGAAAGAAGCCGCGCTACTTAAAAGATAAAAGGACAAACATATATGAAAGTTTTTAGATTTTCGAGGTCTATGAGAACAGATAAAAAATATTTTTTTCGTATCATCTTCAAATCAGTGTGGCCAAATTGCGACGGGAGCAGCACGCAGCAAAAGTTGAAGGGGGTACCGCACACAGGCGCAAGTCATGTTGATGTGAGTTTCGTACTTCGGGACCCAGTTCGGATATTCGCCATCGAAGATACACGCCACCAAGCGTAGAACAACTATTCGCATCACAAAATGGAAGTGATTGAACATTGTAGCTACGCTTATTGGAGCCAAATAGCGCAAGCAAATCTCTAGTCCTATCTTCTTCGTCCAATTGCTAGCGATTTATCAAATAACGTGGGGACATTCGGAAGAAATTGGTGAATTTGTCTCCATTCAACTGACGCATTACTTCGACCAAATCATCACTAGCAGCTTGGGCAAGTCCCCCCAATCGAAAAATTGGACACGACCAGTATTGCCGTTGAGGGGCTTTTTCGATTAAGTAACTTGTAATAAGTAGCACTTTTTTTTTCTACATTCTTCTTATCCATGATAATAGGCAGCGTTTCCCTTCCATAACGAGTATCCGTAGGACTTCTAGTGTCGCTTCAATTTGATTGCTATTATTATCTCCGTGGTAAAACCTACTCGTCTCTCACTCGACTCTCTATCGACGGTCGACATGTGCGATTACTCGAGGGCAACTAGACCCCAGCTCGACAATTGGACCGGTGACTTAAAATTTTTTGATTTCAAAACGGAAATTAATACCTATGCAGAAATTGTATCGAGGAAAAATATTGGTCCCACACAGAATTCCTATATTGAATGCAGGTCCTGATTGGGATGCCTGCATAGGGATACTACGCTTGTTGAGTGAAGACCAATATTTTTTTCTGAATTTCGTCCAACACCTGTGAGTCACCAATATGAAAAATCAATTTCAGGACATTGAATGTTAAAATAATAAACTACAAAATTCAGTTGCATTTTATGTACTATAGTGAGTATGAGGAACGCATCATTAAAGAATAAAAAAGAATTTCTGTTAAAGGCGGAATCACAGTGTTACTACAAGCGGACACCTAGTCCAAGTAATAACCGCACTCACTGCTGCTTAGCTCCGGTGATCGTTGATGTCCACGAGTCCTCTAGAAGATTGTTGATTCGTCCAGATATTACAAAATTCATCTGCATCGTCAATCGATTTCTGCTCTGAATTTTTTAAAACTATTCTCAGTTTTTCTGAAGTTTTATGGCATAGAACATTTTTTCGTATTCCCACTGTCGCTATTGTCTATGAGATAGTCTAGAAAAATACTCGGCAGAACGTTGTTCACTTGAAAACAGGTCAACTGTTTCAGAAATTTGACCCAATCTCAACCTTGTCGTCTGGAGGTCAAGTGGTGCCTTCGTCATTCGACGAAATCTCGACCCCCATAGAGCCGGCTATTGAGATTTCAGTGATGGTGAAATATAATGAAGAATTTGAGGAAAAAAAATACGTTCGAGGTATACCATTTGATTTATCAGAGAAATATGGGCAATTCATCAATTAGCATGCTGTACAAGTCAACCGTGTAAATCGACCACGTTTCGTCAGGCACTCGCCTACTAATGCTCATGTATCAGGCAGGAGTTAAGTTTAGAAAATTTCTTGTTTCAAATGGTAAAACCATGAATTTGCTTTCGACCATGAAGTCGATGCGACAGATATTATCGACCGAAGAACCGACTGTTGAGCAAAAGTCGAGTGAGCGTCGAGCAATCGCACATGTCAACTTTTACGCAGTCGATCAGGATGCCCCAGGGCTATTCACCTGAAGAAAGGATAATACTGCAAAAGACATTCAACAAAATCCAGGAAACAGATAAACTGATTCTTTTATAAATAGATTCTATCCATATCTCACTGAGATCAATTTCTTTTCTTTTTTGTGTTTTATTTGGTCACAATGAACTATTGAAACCTGAAATTTTTATTCGCTTCATAAGTCCTGGGTCCCAGGTAGATATGGCTTGAACGGGACAAAGATCAGATTCAAATTCGAGCAGTGTCAATCGAGTCATCTTGAACTGAAATTAAGAGAAACTTCCATGACAATAAGTTTTTTTATTCTTATTTATCATCTAAATATAGTTATAATTCATGAATGTACACATTAAATTATATCAACCTCTACGTTATCCATTTCAAGTAAATGTGAATTTTTATAATTGATAAATAAAAAGAACCAATATGAAAAAGAGGAGAAATGATGACGAATAAACAGTGCTGCTTGCTGTGCACCTATTCTCTATTTATTTGATGCAATGTAACCAATTATACATAGATTATGTATGACAACAATAGCTCTAGTATTCATTTATTTTTCCGCGGTCGGTCCAATTGTGCAGTTCCGTTGTTTCATGCGTTTGCCGTCGCGCCGTGTGGTATCCCATATGAACCATATGACGCCAACTTCACTACAGGAGGGGGCTCCATGCTGTATAGTAGCCTAACGCCATGTTGCGGTGATTAATTGAAGTAGAAGAAGATTTAGCAATAATGTCACTCTCGATCTTGAACTCTTGTCAACCCTGGCTGTAGTCTATGTCAGTCTATGTACCTGCATTTATACTTGGCTCATCGCCACTAAATAAAGTTGTACAAAATGTCATGCAAAATCGGGGCACGAGTGGAAATTACTGGAAAAGAATGTCAGGGTTACATAGCATACATTGGTTATCCAACTTTCGCTACCGGAAAATGGATTGGGGTGATATTGGATGAACCGAAAGGAAAAAATAATGGCACAATTAAGGGACAAGTGTACTTTAAGGTTAGATTCGTTTTGACAGTTAGGCAATTGATAGTGGAATATTCTTTTTGTTATTGTCATGTCATACATGTATTAATGTAAATTTGTTTCCGTAAAACTTAGTGCCCCGAAAATTATGGAATGTTCGTTCGTCAAAGCCAGTTAAACATCATTGACGAAACTGGAAATAAAATCGATCCTACAAGTCCATCGTCAATGACTAGTAGTGCTACGACTTCAGACGACGCAGGGGCTACACGAGCTCGCCATCGCCTAACCAGGTATACAAAAATATTATTGATAGCGGATTCTAATATTCATTACGTATTCAGATCACATTTTATCAATACAGTGTAACGCTACATATTCATTAAATTGCAAACAATATTTTATGCTAGCACAAGTGTACGTAGGAGGAATGAATCAACTACGTAAGTTGCTCATTCAAATTTTCGTAGTTTTATGGTGTGTGTACTATCTATTGATACCAGCTTTATAACTCATGCTCCTTATACTCATGAAGCTTAATATATGAAATTCATCATACCAATCCAATCAATATTTATTGTCATGTAATTATCATTTTCCCTCTTCTTTATTTTAATTACTGTCATTTTTCGTGTTACTCTCGATCTTGAATAGCCTTACCAGCTCAAAATAATTCTTGTTGATTATTGTTAATAAATTTTTTACTCGTGCACAATTGCTGCGTTGTTAAAAGTGTTAGGAGAAAAACATCAGCTGTACAAATTAGTCGACAGCATACTGAAAAAGTCATTGGGTAAGGACACGTGTTTAAAAGCTGTCTGTATATATTCTAATTAATCTTTTTGCTAATTTCTTATGATAAAGTGAAAAAAAATACAAATTCCAAACACCGGCCTTGTCTATTTTATTAACTGCACTCGATGATGTGTTTCATTTAATTTATTATATCATGAATTATTACTACAATAAATTATTCGCCTATGTGATATCCGATTCACAGCTCAAGATTGTCATTGAGTGGTAGCAGATCACAATTACGATCGCCCAGCATTGAAAATCTTGTTGGAACACAACATGAACAACGCAAGGACTCAATTGAATCAGGAATCCCTGTTCCAACTGCAACTAAACGCGCGTCATTTGTCGAGGTACAAAATAATCATTATTATATTAAATCTTGAACTAATTGTCATTTTTTTCCATCCGTGCACTTTACCTCTCTTTTCTCTCTTTCTTGCGTTCAAATTTATGAGCGATGCTGTTGAGTGTACGTGAATCATTTCGATAAAATAATGATCCAGTGTTGGTTAGATTAAATGATAGGCTTACTAAAATTAATAATTGTTCGACCAATGCTTCTAACATTAAGGATGAGAATGTGATGAGTAATTAGTTGGAAATGTTAAAGCCAAAAATATATAGATGAACTCTGTATAAACAAATGTTGAATTAGTTGAAATTGTTGGCATTCACATTGGGAATACCACATATACGTGTTTCAGAAATCCCCTAGCACGAGCTCGTCTCCTGGCAAAAAGCTAAAGGCCCAAGACGATCGAAATAATGTAATTAATTATCATTAATTGTAATAATTCAGTTGTTGATCTTTTCTTTGTTTTAACTCACCTCAATTCAAAACAAAAACCTAAAATTTCAACTTAATATATCATACATACCTTTATATATATTTGTGTATAAATGTTTAAAAAATTTCATGTTAGTCTCGTATTTTTGATTCGTAGAATCATCGTCACAACGCCATACGTCATTTCAATTAACTTTTATAACTCGCCATTCTTAATTAACACTGTATCCACACATTTTCATCTTCCTCCGAACTAAAACAGATGTAATTAGCAAAAATGAGCAAAAAAAAAGAACAAATTTATAATATTTTAGTTTCATCAATTCAACTAAATTAATTGTTTGATAATCGCTAGTACAAATATATCCACACTCTGATCATTAATGCTTAAGGCCACAATTTGATTGGGCGTTTTCTTTTATCTCGAGTTTATCGAACGAAGGTCGAAAAGTAAAAAAAAACGCGCAATTATTCAACAATGAAAATTGAATGAACTAAACATTCTATGAAGATTTAATACAATTATTTTTCTTTTGTTAAAAATAATGATAATATTTAGACGGGTTTCGTGGAGACCTTGAAGCCGAATTTTGTGCCTGGACAAGTAATGGCTGGTTCCATGTCAGCGACAGCAACAACAGGATCACAATTAAATACCGTGGATGAGAAACTCACGCATTTGCAGTTATTACAGGAAAATGAAAATTTGAAGGCTCAGGTACTGGATAATTCTGTCAATAAATATACAAACAACATCTCGACTAGTTAACATTGATTTCTGTTTTCCTCTTGTGATTAATTCAAAGGTGAATGATCTCAATGAGAAGGTAGAGACGTTGCGAGTAAAAAGAATGCAGGATAAGGAAAAAATGAAGGAGTTCGAAAAAACAAAACTCCAATTTGAACAGTTACTTGAATTCAAGTCAAAAGTTATGGAAAGTCAGGTGAGTTATAAATTAACGATTATAACTCTCCTGTAGCACGAAACCGGCTTCACACAATTAGTCCCAATAGTTTATGAAAATAAAAAAAAACCTAATTACTACAATATTACATAATAAAATGTTTTCACAAAAAAGTGTAATACTAAAAGTAAAAATATGAGTGTATCACCATATCTCTCGAAAGTGTCTGGTTGTGTCAAGTACAACGTCAAGTCACCTTCTCATAAACAAGTATTTGTCAATACATAACACTATTATGAAGTTGGAACCGTTCAACTTTCTCGCATGAAATTAATTAGAATGGCATTGTATATAGTGTGCTATTCGACTGCCATTATTGTGATGGCGAATAGAAAATTCATTGGAAGCTATTAATCAAAATATGGTTCTGGTGATATCCACGTGTTGTGTATCTATAAAGATATCTCACGATGAATATTCTGCAGCATGTTCATCAAAGTTCCTCAATCAATCCAGTGTTTCGCTGACCCTATTCACGTGTTGTGATGCATCTGTGTTGATATTTCGCACCCAATTTACATTTCTGTAATATTAAGGTCGTGAATACATTAGGTGGAAATTATATCTTTTACGGAATCATTCTTAAAAAGTACCAAGTGAAAATGATGAATTTTTTTTTCATTCCACTGCTTAGAAATGTTTTCACTGCTTAGAAGTTTCACAAGGGATTTGATTCAATCAAATATAATTATAGTACATGATTAGAATATGACATTTATCATTTCAATCATCACGCTCATCGGTGACATCTAATTCCAGTCTGAAGAATTAATTTTGCCGCGCGCGCTAGCAGCAACCTTCACATTTATCGACATACGTAGCGATAGGAACTTCCTGGCCCTAATTATTACTATAACAATTGTGCTAGGTTAACCACTAAAGTTGACATAAAGTTATGATTGAATTGAATTGCATATGGAGTTACCTAATTTTTTCTCGATCTTTTTCTTGTAGTCAAGTTTACAGAGAGAATTGCAACGTGCTCGACAAGAGACACGCGAGGCACAATTAGCAAAAGGTAATTATCAAGATGAGATGGCAGATTTGGCAGAAACAGTGGAGATGGCAACATTGGACAAAGAAATGGCAGAAGAAAAGGCCGAAACACTGCAAATTGAGTTGGAGCAGTTGAAAGAAAAATTAGAGGAAAAAACACTGGATTTGGAAATATTACGAAATGAAATGTCTGAAAGGGTATGGCAGTTTGAGAAATACTTCTATGCAATATTTTTATCAAAGGAAAAATGAAAAGTATTATCCATTTTCGTATTTTCGAACAAATAGTTAGGCAGAAATGGTGTATCTAGTGGCGGCGGAGTTTCAACTTATGAGATGAAACAATTGGAACAGCAGAACAGTCGATTACGTGAGACTTTAGTGAAAATGCGAGATTTATCGGCTCATGAAAAGCACGAATTTCAAAAGCTTCAGAAAGATTTAGATCAGAAAAAATCAGAGATATTAGAATTGGGTAGAACGAAAGAAAAATTATCAGCGCGTGTTGAAGAAATGGAGCATCAAATTGCTGATCTTCAAGAGCAGGTAAATTCGCCTCTATCGTTTATTTCGAGAAAAACCACTCCGCTCCATATCTACTCTAATACAATGGACTTGAATAACAGGTAGATGCTGCATTGGGTGCAGAAGAAATGGTTGAAATGCTTGGCGAAAAAAAAATGGCACTTGAAGAACGTGTGGTAGAATTGGTAGAAGCGGTTGCTGATTTGGAAGCTCTACAGGTGATTACTACATGAGTTGATAACGAAATCAATAGCTACTGAGAATTCTCTCCACAATCATTATTTTCCGTTAACAGGATATGTCAGACCAATTGGCAGAGTCTTCAAAGGAGTTAGAATTAGAGTTACGCGAAGAATTGGATCTTGCTTTAGGTTCAGCACGTGACGCTCATCGACATCGCGACGCAGCATTAGAAACATTGGCCGATCGTGAGCTGACCATTGCGAAATTCCGTGAACTTACCAATCAATTGCAGGAACAATGTGTGCAGCTCCAAAATCGTGTCCAATCAACAGAGTCGACCCAATCCAGTGCACGTGGTAAATTGTCTTTGCTTTCTACTATTTATTTATAAAACGAATGTTATATATATATAAATATATATATATATATTCAAGGTGCTGACCAACAACTCGCGGAGATTTTGGACTTCCAAAAAACATTTGCTGAGACACGTGCACAAACGAAAGCAGTTGATCTTGAACTGCGTCGATTGGATGCTGAAGAAGCGCGTAGTCATGTTCGTCATCTATTGTCATTTATGCCACCAGCGTTCTTGTCCCGTGGTGGAGATCACGATGCGATAATGACACTTCTGCTCATACCCAGAATGATTCAGAAAACTGAAATTTTGAATTCACAAGTACGTGACAAGTATCGAGCAATTGAGAAAGTCGACAGGTATTAGTGAAAAACATTTTTGACTCCGGCTTCTCCATCAATTTCAATTTATTCGTATACTACAGTATTTTGATTCTACATCTAATTCTAGATCTACATTGGTGAAAGGACATTCAATTGCACAATACGCCTTCCGATCACGTTTGTGCGGTCATATGTACGCATTACAAACAGCGCTTGGTTGTTTTGAATCATCTTTGAACGTGTGTTCACCGGAAATGTTACTTAAAGTTGGTGCTGCATATCCAGAAATGGCAGCACAAGAAAAATCACTCGATTCATTAATTCAGTTGGCGAAGAAAGATCAATTAGATGAAAATGTTCCAATGGAGGCAATCGAAAAATGTTGTGGATACTTTGCTACGATATTTTCGGTTCTATTTGGTGACAATTCTATGGCTAATCAAGCTCGAATGGTTGTCAATGGAACAAGAACACTTGGTAGTATATGTGACGCTATTTCAACGGAAGCTACAGCTGTCAAGATACTAGTTGAAGGTGATGGTGGAGATATAGGTAAGCATTCCATTTCGTTAAGTATCTCATACTCTCATTATTGATAGTGTTTATCTTGTTATTATTTTGATTCTTTCCATCGAATTCCCAGCTCTTCTTTGTCAACATATTGAAACGACATGCGAGGTTATTCAACAACATCTAAATTCAGCACGACGTCGCGTTCCACGTGATCAAATGTCTGTTGGTTCGTTCATCGGTATGAATTTGGGATTGGACAAAGATTGGCCCGAGCAATTTGTTAATTGTTATCAAAATGCTGTAAAAGTCGCAAAAACTCTGCAAGATTTATTGAAAAGCACACTCCAAACCATCATTGCAAATGGCGGTAAAATCCAAATTTTTAATTACACAATACTAAATATGATAATTGATCCGGGAATCCGGGCAGATGTCAGTACGATTGTTCCATTCATTTGCAGATTTGGAATCGGGATTAAGTGGAAATAAACTAAAAGAAATGGCCGCAATTTCAAGTGAAAAAATATATGATACTGATGACTTGGGACCGGTGGCCACGTTGAAAACCAGTTTGATAATAGTTCAACAAATGGCGGCGAATTTAGCGCAAAAAATGGCTGAATGTGAGAATGAATTGGCAATTGCTGGACAAAATACGGCGAATCAACAATCAAGTGGGGACGGCGGTGTGGAAATTATTGCGCCTATCCAATTGCGAGCACAATCAGTGAGAAAAGAGTCAGAAGAAACTAAAATTCTTGCAAGGTTAGTAGTGTAAAATTATATCGTGTTAATAAAACTAAGAAGTCATTCACGTCAAGTTGTACTTTTGTGATATTGGAAACGGCGAAAATAACAAAATTGACAACGCATTTATACATACTTAGATAATAAAGCAGAAAAAAGTATACGTCTTTCAGCCGGAAAAAATCGATTTTCAAAGTACACTGCCTCTTAGTTTTAGTCACACATTGTATGTCGGCAAATGATTGTAATAATACATATTTTTTGAAATATGAAATGTAATTTAGGAAATTGGAGGCAAGAGATGCAGATATAAGAGAAGCAAGATTGGCGCTCCGTGAGAAGCAGGAAGAGTTATCAGAGATGATTTTGCGCAAAGAATTGGCGGAAAAACGTCTCGCGACGCAGCAACACGATCACGAATTGAATGTTGATAAACTCAAGAGGAAGTTGGAAGAAGCACAGAATCAATTGAAGCGCAAAGAAAAAGAATTCGAAGAGACAATGGACCATCTTCAAACAGATATTGACAGTTTGGAGTCGGAACGCGGACAACTAAAAGAGAAATTGAAGTCCTTGGGTAAAAAAGCAACAACACCTATTGCTGGGATGCCTTCGGCAATGTCGGATGGTGCAAATAATGGAGCCAGCAGCGATAGTGGCAGTTCTATGACAGCTAACATACCAATAGGACATGACAACAGATTATTGGCGCAAGAAATAACTGCACTCAAAGAAGCATTAGTCAATGAAAATCGTTTGAAACGAAAACATTTGTCAGAATCGCTTAGAAAAAAATTCGACAATTTAGATCCGCTTCCAGTTTCACTATCGATCAAATCATTGGATACCAATATTGATACGTTGCATGAGAAACGTCTGCAATTAGTCAAGGTAAATGCCGAAAAAAAAAAACAAGTTTGAAATCTTGAAAGAGAATTCTCGAAAAATAACTAATATTGAAATTATTTTTTCAGGATATTCAAAATATCATGGTTTACCCAACAGTTCCCGATGTAACTCGTGAGAATAAAAAAATAATTGAAAGAGACAGTGTTGTATTGGCAAGGACAACGCCAACTTATCAAAAAATGAAGCGTCAATTGATTTTGAAAAATTTAACTGAACGTGCCGAGCAATTAACAGTAAATATTTCAATGATATATTTCTTTCCTATTATGAATTTCAAATAGCAGCTGGTTGAGTGAACGAAACAGTATGTTTTATATATATTTTTTTACTTATAGAATGAAGTTTGTCAAGAACGTGTGAAAAAAACAATGGGTGGCATGGCTCAAGCAAATTTTGCGGTATTCCCCAGCCGCGAAATGGCCTCTGCAATGCGCGAAAACGTCGGTATTATCGCAGCCCAAATAAATATACCATGCGCTGGCCCTACACGTGTGCAAGCGATCAATGTGGGCAACGAAGATTTACGAAAAGTTCACGCGCTTTTATGCTATTGAAAGGATGAGCAGAATAAATGTCAAATGAACGGAAAGAAAAAAAAACACGCTTTGAAACATTACTATTAGTTAATTTTCATTGATAATTTATTTGCGATTGAAGTGATAGAATGGTTTTTCTTCTACTTTCATTTACATCATAAGATATCTGTTAAATTACTGATTACTTTTTTTTATAGTTATTTATTTTTGTTTGTCGATTAATAAACCGCGAGGGATGAAAAAATTATTAAGGCCAATATTGCAAAGCGTTCAATTGATGGATTGTTGTTATTATAACAAGTTATTTTCGAGGATATATATGTTGATGTACCGACTTCCATCTAAAATATTGGCGCCTTTTTAATATGTACATTTATGTGATGATGATTGGTAGATTGAGGAATGGCATGGGCGCTGTGGTAGACTTTTGCAATGAATAAAGTAAATAAAATGAATATATACAATACAATATCGAGTTGTTTTTTATTAATAGACGAAAAAAAGGGGAAGGTGTAATTTTTCATAGACAATAAAATCCATGTGATGTGTCATATCGCCCCGGATATTCATGAAATATAACGCGTTATTCAATTAATGTCACATATTTATAATAATAATGTACTATTTATATCAGAAGATAAGAGCATGTGTGTGCATTTATTGAAATTTATTTCGCGATTTCATTTATTCAATCATTTCGGATTCTGGTTTTTTTTCGCCTCGTTTTCATCAATAAACTCACCAATACACACGCATTTCCGTCAGTCGCAAAGTTGTTTGTTCCAATTTTTATGTTCTTCTCGTATTTCAGTTCATTTTATCTTTGCGTTACTGCTCTCAATCAAACCATTTTATATTTCTGTTACTCAGCTTAATCATAGTACTAACAGTAGTTCAATTTCACATTCACTCACGAATATTCGTCTTATCCCTATCACAATTATCATTTATTATTCATTGTTAATTAATATTGAAGTTTATTCTCATTTTTCTCTTGGACAGACAAAAATTATGAGGAAAATCACTTGTACGATGAATGAGGTACACACCCTATTATTTCAAATCATAAATTCCCATTATTAATATTTGACCTTATTCATTCATTCATTTCTTTATTATTATCATTATATCTGTTTATCCTTTTTGTTTTGACGTATATGACTGAAAAAGAAAATTGGCCTCTCTCGTTTCCATCTGATGCCGCCAATACAACACTTTTGCAGTGTGTATGTAATCCCACACATTACTTGTACATCAATTTTTTCCCATTTTACTACTCACTTTTTCTTCCTCTTCATCATTTCTCCTTTATCTTGTTCATCATAACGACATTATTATCATTATATCGTTTCAATCACACCATTCTATATCCCTACAACATTATCTATCTCGATAAATAAACATTATTAACAGTACATGATATCTAGTACCGTTTTTTTTTTTGAGTCAATGAGAAACAATAATTCTTATAAATGAAAAAAAAAAAAAGAAACATATTTTCTTAATCCAATTATATGTAAAGTAATGTTAACTATGATCGAAAGACAAAAAGTAACTAACAAAGAGAAATAAAATGAAATAAAAGATCGGTCCGATGAGACAACAAAAATGAAATATAACGGGAAAAATCAATTAACATCATGGAACAAACTTTTGTCATACCTGTCGCTCTCCCACTTTTTTATCCCCACAAAACTCTATAATCTTTCCTTTCATTTTCGCCTCAGACGAAAATTAAATGAATATAATTATATATATATATTACTTGCCATATGAAACTACAATTGATGAATGTGTACGTGTCCTCCTCTTTACTGTGTTCCTTCATCATTTTTGTCATTCTTCCTCACACTATCTTACATTTTATTCATTCAAACATACCAAGAATGAAACGTAAACTATTGAACAACCAAAAGTTTTTTAGAAGAGTCTGCGATTATTCAATGTTTTCGTTCCTTTTATCTCCAACGACGAATCCTCTATTAATAATGAAAACTTCCATTATTTCATGGATTAAATATTGAGTATGGTAGTTTGGATAAAAAAAAATAACAATGTTCTGGACGAAGACACAAAAGGTAAAAGTGATGAGTAGTCAGGAGGTCGAATATAAGACAAAGTGGGAGAGAAAATACAAACTTCTTTGAAATAGGCAAAAAAATGACAAAATAAAATATGAGAAAAAAAAAAAAAAAATATGTATTGGGGTCGAATGCAAGGGAATAACTGACGGAGGTGAGCGGAAGAATGAAATTGAAAACAACCGAAACAAAACTGAAATTCGATCAATTCACCCCGAATAGAGAGAAAAATTTTTTCCGTGCAAATTATATGTTCGAATATATATATAGTATGTGTATGCATATATGCAAGTATGTAATTTTGTGTCTGTCGTGTGTGTGTTTGTGTGTGTGTGTGTATGGGTGGGTTAGTGTATGTATGAATAAAAACAGTAAAAAGGCAGAAAGTATTTTGAATTTTTGCAGATACACTTGTTTTCATTTTTTCCATCTGTCTAATCAACATTTATACCAAATCAAGAATCGATTTCTACTATTCCACTGTCCGTTTTAATATTCTCCATTTCAATATTTTCATCTTCGTAAACAGCCATTATCGAGACACTTCCACACTAGAACGCGCACTTTTTGGAAATGATTCTCTTGGTACAGACAGGGGAAAAGAAGAACCATGCCTCTAATTTCTGCGATTACTCATCGTCCCGAAAAAACAAAATTTCACAAACCCATCAATTGGTTTGTTTGAAATTTATTTTGCATAAGTTTATATATATATATATATATGTATATATATATGTATGTATGTATCAATGTATGTATGTATGTATGCATATATATATATATTTTTTTTATTTTTTGTTCTTTTTCGGCTTGTTGATGTTGTTATTTAATATTATTGTTGCTGTTTTTGCTGGTGTTGTTTCTCTTATTTATTTCCGATTATTCCCTTATAGTATCCTTGATTGAATTCTTCTCGAGTCTTAGTGAGTCGCTCGCTAACTCGAGACTTGGGACTCGCATGGCCAGTTGACTGGGTTAATTAAGGGTTATGTATCGTGATTGAGATACCACAGCGATTGCATTCGGGTTTTGGTGCTATCACGGTGTTAGATTGTTTTAAAGAGCTCCTGTAACAAAATGCGAAGACTTATTCGAATCACAATGAGACTCAATATTAATTATGTTATTCACAATACGAAAAATATTAAAACATAAATATTCATCTGCGTATAAATGTATATTTATTTTCGTTCTTGATCATTGAGTCCTTAAGCAAATTTGAACAAACTATTTTGAAACAATTGTGGTAAAAAATATCCTCTTGAGACTCTGAGGATATAGTGTCACTAACAAGACCACTTGTGTACGAAAATCGTATTTTTTAGCTCTTTGCATTTACGGTCATCACATTGTTCTATGGAAACCTGAAACTATTGAATTTCCACCATTTCAAAAGTTTTGAGTCCCATGAGGATATGAATTCCAATTATATGGGAATAATTTATTTTCTGATCGACAAATAATGTAAATCCAATTTTTGATATTTTTCCTGTGGTACTCAGACCCAATACCGATAAATGATCATGAATATTATAGCACTATCAATCACGAGCCTATTACATAACAATTGTTTAACCAAATATGCCATATATATGATCGCGACAAAATGAAAAAATAGCACAATAATGAGAATGTTAAGGTCAAGAGTGAAAACAAAAAAAATAAATAAGCGATGAAAAGAGGAGAGGGTGAATGTAAGAGATAGATTGGATTTGATTTCAGAGCCAGTCGTCTTGCGATTGATCCATTCGTTATTCTATTATTCGTTTGATGTTACACTCAGCAGTATTAGAAAGAATATAAAAAGTGAAGAATTATAGAGAGAATTTTTTGACTCGCCTGCTATATGAAGGAGGAGGAACTTATACGGGCGTGTTATTGCATGTCCACAAATAAAAATTGGCGACAAATATTCCAAATGTGGATACAAAAATTTGCAAAGGTACTTCCAAATTAATATTATTGATTGATTATCTCATCTATTCAAATGACGTGGATGCATCAACTTTCTGCGTGTGGATTTCTTTTTGAATTTGTATACTTTTTTTTCATCCATTCGCCAATTTTTTTTAACCATTGTCAGAGTTATTCACATCTAATCCTGCTTATCAATTATGTTTGGTTCAAACTTTCAATTTCATCTATCATGAGTGGGGACGGCCGAGCTTCTATCGTGAGGGTGGCGTGGGCGCAGGAAGGGCGACTATCCTTTTTTGTTCAACTCATTGATGACGTGTCGCGATAATTTCCTCGTTCCAACATCTCCGGCTGTTGGATGATTTTTGTTTTTTTTTTGTTCAAACGAACGAATTCATTTTCCTTAAATATTTAACTTTATATTTGTTGAATATTCTTTTGCCATTTTGAGATTGAACAGATAAATTTCTTCCGATCTGATTAGTTGTCTGAACTTTTCTTATAATTTATCTGACCGATTTGCCATCTACCGTTTCATTAATTTTTTGTACATATATATATATATGAAATTTAAAAGTACACTATGATGCCAAAATGTACATTCAAATTTACTGATGGATGATGTTGCAAACACAATTTCAGGATTACACGAAAAAAACTGTTAATGTCAAATATTTTAAAAATCGTCAAAAAGGTAGTTATCAATAATTGACAAACATTATATAAATATTATGTATATGAAGCGCAAAAAATATGGACCTGAACATCCAGTCTCAATTCATCCGAACAAGTGAAGTAATTGATTTGAATTGAGAATTGAGTAGTTGATAAACAATAGAAATGACAAAAAAGGAAAAATTAAATATAGGGGAAAGAAAGTTAGTGGAAGAAAAGGAAAGTTGTCTCTATAATTCATCGGACGCGTTTGGTAACTTCCTTTGTACGCTTGTCTGTGCATTGGTATTAGCAGTAGTAGTTGTTTGCTGACCTTGACGTTGTGCACCCGGTACAGTTGTACCAGCAACTCCTGATACAGGGCCTGGCAACGCTATTCCAGCTTTCTGTTTCAGCATCGTCCAGTCGAACGTATAGTCATATTGATGATTCAATGTACGGAAGAGAATTCGGAAGAGTTGACGTAAATACATGTAGTCTGGGCTCTCATCGAAACGCAAACCTTTCGTGTAATTAATGTACATGGCAAACTCGGCGGGGAAGCCCTGGGGGAAACAAAGAGTTATGTACATAAATTCACGAGCAAATACATGAATGAATTTATCGATACCTCAGTGCTAATTTACCGTATCCCACAAAATTTTCAAGACACACTTATGCATAAACATCAAATGTTTATAGCATTTTCCACTTAACCCTGCAATATTTCGCGTCAAATATAATTTTGACCAGGTTTTTCAAACGAAACGCCATAAGCCGAAACCCACACGAAGATTTGATTTCAAACACTTGTAGGTTGTCTCCTGAACAATTTTCTAAACGTGGGATACGGCAAATTAGCACTTAGGAATCGATATGTGACTGTCAACAACGGAAATATGTCTGGCTAGTCATGAATATTTATATCACTGTTTGATTTACCTTGCACAAAACCTCAACGGGGGTTGACATCTTTTTCTCACTTATCTTTTCATACTTTTGCTTTTTTGTAGCAGCTTTCAAACCCTGCCATGGCAAAGAGCCGCGATTGAAGTACATCAAAACATAACCAAGTGATTCCATGTCATCGCGACAACTCTGTTCAATACCAACATGAGCATTTATCGATGCATACCTAGCTGTGCCGGTCAGGTTCTTGTCCTCACGATATATTATATGACATCTGGTACGACTGTCACGATATTTTTTCGCCAAACCAAAGTCAATAATGAATAACTGAGAAAAAAATTTGTTTTATACATTCATTCATTCATTTGCATTTTTCATGTTACAAAATATAATTTTATCATTATCTCATTACTTTATTGCAATGACGACCGATGCCCATCAAGAAATTATCTGGTTTGATGTCTCTGTGAATGAAATGTTTGCAGTGAACAAATTCAATCCTTCCAATCATTTGATCTGCTAACATCAGCACCGTTTTTATTGTAAACCTCCGCGAACAAAATGTGAATAGATCCTCGAGCGATGGACCCAATAAATCCATCACCAACACATTCCAATCGCGCTCTTGTCCATACCTTATTGAATAGTCAAGTATAAAGAATATATAGAATGAAAGGAACAGAGTTGGGAATAATTGATAAAGTGACAAAAAATATCATCATCATTGCAGTTATTTCAGTTGAAAGCAAAAATTCGTCATATCACTAAAAAATATTTCATAAAATTAAAGAATGTCAATATATAAATAATAAAATTCATTATTTACCAACGAAGATGTGGAATACCAATGCCACCGTGCAATATTTTATATAATTTCGACTCATACAACAGTTGTGGATGACGTGCTCGTACATTTTCCAATTTGACAGCAACTTCCTGCGATTTTTGGGGACAAAGAAAGTTGGTGTAAACGATTCATTCTTTCCATTTCACCCCATTAATTCCCATCATATGAAATATCGAATAGGAGCAGAAAAAAATAATGCCCGTCAACCTGAGTATCTTTATGTATGCGTACACGCACATATATTATTTATGCCAGAATGAAAAAAAAAAAAAAAATGAAACATGAAATCAAAAGGATATTTTATTATAACGTGAAGGATCTCCAAATATTGCATGCGTTTTTCGATACTCTGTGAGCTTCAATGACATATTATTTGATACATATATTTCCCGCACTATATATTTTTCTACTTGGAATAACAATTAATATCAACAATAAATTGAATAGAGGGACAACCTATCAACACCTATCAATGATATATGATATCAAAATATATTTGCAAATACAAATGATATTGCTGATCATACCTCGCCATTGGAAATGTTGATGCCGAGATAAATATCGCCGAATGAACCCGATCCGATTTTCCTCATAAGCCTATATTTTCCACCAACGATAAACTCCTTGCCAAGTACATTGCCGAGCATCGCCGCCATGCTTGAGACTTCCCTTGTGATCCCGTTGCACGTAGCTACACACTGAACACACTTTCGTCGCTCTCTCTCTCTCTCTCTCACTTGCTCTCTACTGCTTATTTGTCTTCTGTCCAATCTCCCTCGTTCTCCCCTGCCGTGTGGTTTTTTTTTTCCTCTTTCCGTACTCACGCGTACCCGTTTGTCTTTTGCCCTCTTGTCTCTGATGGCCCGTTTCACTCGTTGAGTTTCACGCTCGCTCGCTCGCTCTCTTTCTTTCTCCCCCTCGTTCCCTCTCTTTCACACACTCTTTATCTGTCTATCTCTGTCTTTCATATGTCTGTAACTACATAAGCTACAACCAGAGACAATGCACAAACTTATGTTGGTTGAAATAATATCGGATGGAAATATACCACTAATAATGTTGAAAACACAAAGACTATTTTGGATTTCATACAGACACAAATGAAAATATTTGAACCATTAAATAATACACTTGAAGAATTTCATTGGCCCGTATGATGTGTGCAAAAATATTTTTCTGGGCCCCGACCGTGAAACCAAAATATGTCGGTCACACACTCTACCAATATATACTTTTTTTCTCTTGCTCGTTTCAATACTTTTTTATTGCATAGATTTGACCAATACAATGTATCGAGATAATGAATGCAAGACGCAAAATGTCTTTTGAGCGAAAGTCACTAGTGGCAATAAGACAGACCCCACCAACGCACAGACATTTTCATTCCCCTTTTGCGGATCTAAAAAGTGGGGCCACATACATGCACAAACACACATACACACACACTCACTGGTATTATTGTATATATAATAAGAGAGAATATTATGAGAAAACGGGGGAATGATAGAGAGAGAGAGAGAGAGAGAGAGACGAGTTAACTTGTCTGGAGTTAACGCCGACGACCACAGAGTGTAAAGCAATACGAGAACGAGTGATGAAATAAACTCTAATATGACGGGGATGAGGGTCGAGGGGGCAAACAACAAGACGACGATGGAGAAAAGAAAAACCGGAAGTGATGCCGCACGCCACATTCGTAGAAATTGTAGAATATACAATGTACATATATGCAAATGTAGCACTCTTTTGTCTCTCATTGAAAATTCTACGTTCGTTCATTGGTTTATAGATTTCCCTTCTCCCACTGCCCACAAATTTGGTCAAACTACTTTGGCGCCCCCATGAAACTCACCCGATATGTTAGGAATCTTAGATTTTTCAAGTTTATTATATATTGTGACAATCTTTTCTCTTTTGAAAACTAGAAAAGAAAAAGCTGTACGATTACTGATTATATGTGTCATATATACACAACATCAAATTCTCTTCTTTTTTTTGCGTGTCAAGAGAATTTCAAAACACGGAAATAATGAAAATCTTATCGATTCCTCCTGCATTGTCTTTTTTCACTTTATTTTCATCTTGTATTACACAAATCACTAAATCAGCACCGTATATATATATCTTTTGTTATTTCTTTTAATGTGGTGAGTGCTATTCAACAATAAAAATTGGTAGTGTACAAAATTGTAACAAGGTTCGTTCTTGTTTCCTTATATCAGTATTTTATCTTGCTTGAGTAAAACGATAATTTATATACTTCTACCGAATCGCATAGGTAATGATTATGAATCGCCATTGTTTCTTTCTCTGTAATGTAATCATATTTCAAAGAGAAATCTTTTTCCATCATATTATACAAGAATGTTAAAGACAATAGTAGCTATTTTATTCATCACACAACGTGATTTTTGAGACGCCCAAGGCCGCCAATTTCTGTCTCAAGAATATCACCTTTCTAGAGGAAAAAAATACGAATTACGATATATAAACACATAT
The DNA here is from genome assembly GCA_958496275.1 of Zele albiditarsus. Taxonomy (NCBI): domain Eukaryota; kingdom Metazoa; phylum Arthropoda; class Insecta; order Hymenoptera; family Braconidae; genus Zele; species Zele albiditarsus. The sequence goes on along the minus strand of OY292414.1, from coordinate 2,310,434 downwards.
ATTAGGGAGATTATTTGATCCAGTTTTACATATTCAAAATTGCGTTCATCTTTACCTTGAGAAATTCTGGGGGATTACGGGCAAATCCAACACCACCAGGTGTTCCTGTTAAGATAACATCACCTGGCAGGAGAGTCATAAATCTGCAAATTGTCATGAAATTTAAAACAATCTATGGGACTCATGAATCATCCTTCATTTTATACTTATACAGATTCATAGCGCCATTATCATGATGTCCATTCCACTCACTGTGATATATATGCCACAATATCGCGTGGTTTGAATATAAGTTCACTGGTATTTCCATCCTGTTTCAATACTCCATTCACCCATGTTTTAACTGAAAGATTGTTGATATCACAGACAGCTTCTTTCGTCACTACTGCTGGTCCAAGCGGGCAAAATGTATCCATTGCTTTGCCAAGGAGGAATTGTCCACCATTACGCTTGCCTTTTTGCCAATCGCGTGCTGAAACATCTTGGGCAACTGTATAACCAAAAATACAATCTTCAGCGTCATGATTGTTCAATCCTTTACATGTTTTACCAATGACTATTGCCAATTCTGCCTCCCAATCAACTTTCTACAAAGAATTTATTCGATTATTATCGAATACAAGCGAACTTTTGAACCGAAAATATGTACGATGAAAAATAATATTGTTATTTTAACCTCGGAGATTGACGGCAATATAATGTTGTCCGTGGGTCCAACGATATTGCTCGGAAATTTGCTAAATATCACTGGACTTTTGGGTGGCTCAACATTTTGCTCTTTGCAATGTCCAGAATAATTCAGACCGACACATGCCAATTTGTCCATACGATTTATTGGTGATAAAAAATTGACATCCGCTTCGGGTATAACGCTGCGACCTTCGGCAATAATGCTATATGCGAAAACCGAATCAATCAAATAATTAATATTTTTTGCAAAAATGAATATGTGGTATTATTAGCATTGATTACATTAAATTAAATTCTAATGGTACATCTATTCGAGTTATCACTAAAAATTCATGATGCGTTTGAGTTTATATGTATATATATTTTGGACGACGATATACATGAGAGGAAATATGAGTTATTATCATCCAGCAGTATTATTATAATGAACAAAAAAAAAGAATGGAATCATGGGGGACAAAGAGAACATGAAAGAAGGACAAGCATTTTTTTGTAGGTCTGATACGCATGCCATCACCAACCTCTGTGCGATAGCTCTTACGTCTGTATCACCATTCCTGGAGAAATGAAAAGACTTCTACGAGTAAAAGATTTATTTCATAATCAAATCTAATATTAAAAAACTCAATTTCCATAGTAAAGTATGAAGTGTAAAAATAATCATATTGCATCACCATCAAAGCATAGGTCTTTTTTTTTGCATTTTGTCAAATTATAATGTATTTTTGTGTATATTTATACTGTTATAATTCTTCTCTCACCGTTTAGCTTTATTCTGGAGGACTTCTCCACCTTCCAGAAATTTTTTTAAACTATTTGGAATGCGTGAATCGATCGCCGAAATTGCTATGATATCACCGCCAGCTTTCAATTGCACACCCAAATGTTGTGGCCCACCATTTTTCTTCACGAACTGTACAAATCTGATGGAGAATGAAATCACAATAATTATATCCATTATTTCATTCATGAATTATGAATGGATCAAATCAAAAATCCACATATAATCGCAAATGGATATATATATTTCTCTACTTTACCGCATTTTATTCGTTTGAGAGGTCGACAAATGTCTGCCAAAATGGAAAACAGCCGCCGGTGGAGTTCGACTTGTACAAAAGTTGATAGCCACGAGACCTGATTTACAGTGCACAAGACATGCTTGGCCAAGTTGGTGTAACTTTCCACGATAAGGCATTATCTGCAAAATATTTTTTAGGTAGTAATTTAATTTTTTTTTTACTTTACATTTAATCAAGCGAATTTCAAATTATAATCAATTACCGAAACCGTCATAGATTCGAAAACAAAAAAAAAAAACGAAAATGTTATATGACAAATTGAACCTACGCCGTGAAATAATAACGTGATCAATTATTGAAAAATGGAATGAACAGTATGGAGTAACAGTAGAAAAACAATAAACTTTCCAAAATAATTACCAAATGATCACAGTTGTACGTCACTAATTCAGATGCAACAAATAGGCTTATTATGAATATGTGGATGGATAACACACGCGGTACGTACTCGTCAATGATATAATTGCGGGTAGTGAGAGATTGAGCCGCGCATATGAAAAAGAATCAAGAACAGAGAGAAATGTGGGAATTCTCGGATTTTGGGTCGAGCCCCCACAACTTTCATTCGTTCCCCCAACTAAACTCTTTATATAACACCGATATAGGTGTGTGTATATTTGCACTTCTCTCTTCTCCGTATCTCTCGCATCACTTTCTATGTATGCAAATAGCATGTATACACACATGTTCAAATTAAAATTGTGATCAAACTTGCGATTATCGGCAGTTTTTTATCTTCTCTTCAATATGTAGTTTTTCTACTGAAATGACAACAATGCACAAGTATAAATTCAATATAATTATTGAGTGCGCTCACATATCTGAACAGGTTATGTTACTCTCTACATCTCTTACAATAACAACTAAAAATGTTTCGTTTATAGTTTTTATATTTATATTTATATTGATTCATTTCATTTTGCTTGCATAAGAACACTCCTGTTTGTTTGTTTGTTTGTTATTCATATAAATGTATCTCCATGACAGATATTGGGAGAATATGTTATTTATATAGATGGCGCCGGTCGAGAATATGACTGCGCATAATGTGGACAAAAAAAGAACATTTAAATAATTGGTATATATGAGTATGATATTGTAAAGTTCGCAGTTTCATACGCTTTTGCGTAGCGAATAATTCTGAACCATTTATCTTAAATTACAGTACACCATCATCTCATTTTTCATACCAGCATTATAATATTTGCAGCCCTTTTATACATGGCGACCAAGGTAAAAGAATAAATATCTATTATGTCGAATATTACTGAGGTAAATGTATGATATTGGAACCCAAAATGTTCACGAAAAAGATATAAGTAAAGATAATAATTGACAGGTTGAATTCGCAGTCGAGATGACTTGCGAAAAATGTGTGAATCAAATTGAAAATTCACTCGGTGAATTGAAAGGCATTGATAATGTTGATATATCATTAGAGCGAGGTACAGTTGTATTGGAAACAAATCTGCCTTATTCAGTGATTCAGGAGAAAATTGAAGATTCTGGACGAAAAGCTGTATTGAAAGGATTTGGCGGTAATGCATGAATTGATTTTCATAACTTTTCATTTTCAATTTCTTATCTGAAATGAGAAGATAAAGAGGTGGTGTTAGGTTACTTTTGTCCCCATCAATAATGATTTCACGTATTATATTGTATTATAGACAATACAACCAGCGCAGTGGTGATGCTTGGTGGTGGAATTTGTGGTTTTGGTATCGACGATACGAAAGGCGTAGTACGATTTGTACAAACTGACGATGGATGTATTGTTGATGGTACAATTGATGGGTTAACTCCAGGTGCTCATGGTTTGCATGTCCATGAGTGTGGCGATATTTCAAGTGGTTGCGAATCTGTTGGCGAACATTTTAATCCGTTCAATAGCAATCATGGTGGACGTGACAATGACATTCAACATCGTGTAACATAAACTTTTCCAAACATGGGTCTATGAAGAATAATAATATTAACCCTCAAATATGTTATGGGCATATTTCTGTGATAGTTAATTTTTTTCTTCACTATATTATTACGCACATATTTTTCGTCAATAGTTAGTGAAACCGGATGGAATTTGTTAATTTATTCCGAAGATATGCGCGATCGAAATCTATGAAGTTAATTCTGTTACAGTATGATATTTAATCAAAGGGTAGCAACTGAGGTTGTGACATTTGAGGGTTAATATTAATGATCGTGAAGAATTGTTCGATGGTCATTTTTTTTAATTGTTTAGCATATTGGAGACCTTGGCAATGTTGTGGCAAACAATTTGGGGCGCGCCACATTCCGATTTCAAGATAAACTTTTGACCATCTCCGATATTATTGGACGATCTCTGGTTGTTACGCAGAATGCCGATGATTTGGGAAGGGGGAATGATACATCAAAAATTGACGGAAACAGTGGTCCACGGTAAATCCGTCCATCTTTTGTATCAATGAGGGAAAATAAGGGTGAACAAACAATTTTGGATAATAAATCAAAAATATTTGTTTAGCATTGCCTGTGGAATAATCGCACGCTCGTCTGGTATCTTTGAAAACGTGAAGAAAATTTGTGCCTGTGATGGGAAAACGTTGTGGGAGGAGAGGGAAGAACTGAAAAAAAAAGGTTTAATTAAAATTTCTTCGATATCAAATGGAATCTGTGATATATCTTGAGTGATTACCATTCAGTATCATTATTAATCATTATTTATTGACGAACATTAAAGTAATTTTTTAATCATCTATGGTGTAATTTAATCATTTATCAATTCATGATCTTTTTGTGGCGTTCCAGTGAATGATAATAAACTCTGAGAAATTACATAAAGGCATCTCGGCGAAATATCGAAGGAAAAATCTTAAAGAATCGGATGGTTCCAACTGAAATTTTGTAAATAATATGCGAGTATGAAAACGATATTTTTGAAAAATAAAGGTATTCAATAATCCTCCATCCGATTGCGTTGAATATTCTATTTATAAAAAACAAATTGAATGCATTACAGTGCTTACTATAAAAAAGAAGCTTAAACCTAAGATTGTGAGTTTAGAACAGATGTTTGTTCGTTCAATATATGAACAATTTTTTATTCTTCAATCTTTCAACTTCAATCATCAAGTTCAGAGTCGCTGTCGGAATTGTTGTTACCGCGAATAGTCTTCGGTTTTTGCGGGCGGGTTACTACACTCTTTTTTCCCTTCTCAGGTGGATTAAGCAAATCTCCATTATACATTATTGCGCCAGATTGTGCGATTCGCCATTCCATCATTTCTGTTGAAAAATCGTCGCAATTGCCCAAATCAGTGAATCCGACAATATAATCTTTCGTTTTGCTGTCATGAACGAGAGCTATTGTAGGAATAACTCTTATCTTCAATCGATCTAAAACATGGAAACGACGAATGAATAACTTATAAATGAATCTCTTTTGATTATAAATTGAAAAATTGATTGAACCTGTTAAGAATGGACATCGTTCAACATTCAATTTACAAAACCGTGCTTCTACATGTTTTTTGGCCAAAATATTCAAATGCATGTCGGCTATCTTGCATCGTGGTGATCCATCTTTGTAGAACAAGCAAACAATATTTTTTGATTTCTTAGAAACATCAAAAAATTCTTTCTCATCAGCCAGCTCAGAGTATTCACCATGGCCCTTTGGGAATAACAATGTTTTATCTATAACTAATCATTTGAGTGAAACCAAATATTGTGAGATAATTCACATACCGCAGCGATCCATGCTTGCTTTTGATGATGAATTTGCTTCATGTCTTTCAACCTCTTTTCACGCAACTTTTCAATATCATCAATGTCAAGTCTCTCCAATTGCTCCAATTCGGCATCTAATTGTTTTTCAACATGATTCGCCACTTCCAATACCTTTTGCTGTATAAGTGCCTCCATTTTATTTTTTATTTTTATATCCAAATGATTAATTAGTATACAATTGATTGCTGAAATATAATTTTGCTGTTGATATATTATTCATAAACGCAAATGGTTGAAATTTACATTATATAGTGTAATAAATATATTTGGTATTCAATATAAAATCCGAGCGTCAATATAATTTGTGCAATACACGGTTAGGTTCGGCACACCTTATAAGGTAATGATATTTCTGATGACAATTTAATCAATTTGCTTTCGTTTTCCGGCAAATAATACAGAAGATGAAATACTAATAATAATATTGACGTACTTTTGTTTATTCCAACTTTATTCGAATTGATTGATTGAATGCAATTGCGTCTCGAATATTCCCTTTTCTCGTGTGAAAACAGCAATCACAGCAATGAAATGTCTCGCAAGCACACAACACACACACACACACACACACACACAACATAACAGGAAAATTGAGAGACGTCAACACCAGTAACAATTTCCCATGTCCCACCTTTTTTTTATTCCACGAACCCTCTTATCGATATACACCAGCGCCATAACTCCACTCGCCATATTGCGGTGAACAACTGTAAGAAGGAGGTCCTGATCTGATTGTGATGAGGTTGGATGCAACCAAATGCGGTTTCACTATCACCTCAATACCTTATTCTTTTGCCTTATGTTAAAGGATTAATACAACAGGATGTGAAATTATTAGCTTCCAGCATCAAATCTATATATACCACTGATGACATGCTTCAAAGCGAGATTGTTATTTCATTTCTCTGTTCATTAACAGAACCCTCCGTCAGGTCAGTCAATGACAAAGAACGGTGAGTGGAATGGGCAAAGACTATATATATTTATAACGAATCGCAGCGGATAGTACGAAGTCGATTCATGTAGATGCATAATGGCGTTTAGACTAACTGAAACCTAACCTCCAATTGCAATAAGTGCGAGAGAGAGAAAATATATATTTTCCTCACTCCACATGTTGGGAATATAATAAAGTGATATCAGTTCACATTAGTTGGACGTCTGACTATATAAATCTATGCTATGTATGTAGGTCAAATATAAAACAAGGATAAGTACCGGAGTAATATCAATTTTGATTATGAGACATTCAACGATATTCTGGTTGAAAATAATTCGTCGACATTCATCATCATCATCATCATCAAGACGTAGTCCGAAGAACAGAAATCATTATGATAATCTCGAAATAGAATCAAATGCAACACATGGCGAAATAAAGTCAGCATACTTCAAACTCTCGAAACAATATCATCCCGATATGAATAGTTCTGAAGAAGCAAAGCGTAAATTCAATGATATATCTTCGGCTTACGAGGTATTGGGGAATCATGGAAAGCGTAAACAGTATGATCGTGGATTACGAATATCACCAATTGATTATGAAGAACAAGTTATAACTATGAAGAAAACAGACATTGGAGACATAACAGAAGAAGCGAGACGTGTACATTCGGCAATTCATCGTAATCGCACGCAACCGGATGGTAAACCTATATTTAATTTCGATGCATGGAATGAAGCACATTATGGAAGAGTGTTCGATAGACGTCAACGAGAATTATCACAAGCCAAAGTGTACATGCGTGCGCGAGAACGAGAAGAGAAAAAACGTTCATCGATGAAGAACGAAGTCTCAATTATCAGTGTAATTATTTTGTTAATGGTGATGTTAATCGGAGTAAAACAGCAATTAGAGGACCTGGATAGGCCTGAAGTCGTTATACCAACAGACCAGACAGTAACCGAAAATAATAACGATGTCAAAAAAAGACAAAATTGATATTCAAGTTCCGTAGAAGCTGAATTTGAATACCAAAAATCGGCAGGGCCGATTAATTTTGCGCTTTCATGCACATTTAGTGAAATTTCATGTACAAAATTGAAATTATTATCGATGTTAATAGTCAGAAAATAACAGAGAACGATAAACTGATGTAAAATAGTTTCTGTAAATGAATCAATAAAGGTAAAACTACTATTTATTAATATGAACAAATAAACACTAAGTAAAAAAAATTGATAATCAATATATAGATGAATTTCCTTTGTTTTTAGTAAATTTACCAAAAAATACAACAAATATATAATAATACATTTTCAAAATGATGATCGACGAATCAGTATGGTCGATATGTCGGTGCAACTGGCATTGGCATAGATACTGGACCCGTTGGATATGGTACAGATGGTGCCATTCCGGGAAAATTGGTCACCGTTGGATACCCAGGTCCTCCCGAAACACGCATTGATGATTTCCTTCTCAATTCACGCATTTTATCAACTTTAACCTTGCGTAAATGCATCAATTTTCTTCTCGTCAAAAACTGTTCCAAAAATTCGTCCACTTCCATATCGCCAGCGAGAAACTTCTCAGCATGTTTCTGAACAAATTAAACTTGTCAGTTTGCGAATAATGGCAATAAATAATTGGCTAATATAAAATTATCATTGCGTGATATGTTTTGTAATTTGAATATGATCACTATTATTATTATTATTATCATTATTATTATCGGATTCAACCGATAAATGTCAAACATAATGATCTATAAACGAAAGGCGACATTAACGAACTCATTACCTCTGATTCTTCTTCAATTTCCGCGGCACCAGCTTGCAATAATTCCAATGCACTATCAACAGACATCGACCCCGATTTTTCCTCTATAATTCAATATTTTTTTTTATAATTAAATAAATAATAAGTCTGGTGGTAGTCGTTGAGATATAGAATCAATGTAAAAGTATTTTCCCGTTCAACAATCCAATGTGAAAGGGAATGAATTTTAGGATTAACAAACATTATGTGGAATAAATCACATATATTGCCAATGATATAACAACATAAAGTTATTTTTGAACTGGGATGGTCATATGTTCCGCGAAAATTCTTTTTACTGAAATTTAACACTGTTATATATAACTCGACAGAATGAGAAAATAAATATTAAATAGAATGAATTCCATCTACAAATCGTTAATACATACTCATGAAATCAATTTTTTCTTGAACACTCGTACAAAGTGCACTGCCAGTTTCACTAAGTTCTTGCAATGTTTTTTTGTCCTCCTCCAATTTTGGTTGTTGTGCCAAATTGAATTCAGCTAATGAACGATTACTCGCCATCAACATTTCTTTCGCAGTTTCCAAATCTTTAAACTAAATATTGCGCATAATAACTAGTGAATATACGATTGTCGATGAATAGATTCAACTTTTTTTTATTCATTTTATACCTGCTTGATATCTTTGACAACTTCTTCAAACTTTCCATCGTCATTCAAGAGCTCATTCAATTCACCATTAGCCAAATGATTCAACATCGACAGAGCAGCCGGAATATCTGGTTCTTGATTTGAATTATACATATTTTCCAATTCTTATTTTATATCTTTTTTTTTCACACAGTAAAATGTTGCATCGATTGTGTTTATATTAGATTCGTGGAAATCGAATATCGGACTGAATAACAAAGTTTTCGACTGACAATGTCAAAAGCAATAACACACGGAAATGTAGGTTATGTCGAACATATGTTTTTTCCTCACAATTAAATATGATCGGCAATGTAGAAATTTTCCATTACATTGAAAAAATAAAAATAAGGAGTTTGATTTTTTTGCTCTCTCAGGTATTCTTTGGTATCCTTGTTTGTTCGTGGCCAGGGAATAACGGAAACGCTAATAATCATATATAGTTAGGTTCAGGCATTTATGTATGTGATAGCAATAATTACCGTTTGCTATATGCTGTGATATAGATTTATAATGCCAACTTTATCACGATTCCGCAAATATGCTATTGTGGGTGTTAGTGCATTGAGCGGTGCTGCTCTCTTTTATTACAACATTTATAACAATGGTGTTGAAAATAAACAGCAACAAACAGAAAATATTTATGGACAAAATGTGTGGAAATCCGATGCTACACCTTCGGTGAAGTGGGATAGTAATTGGGATAGGTGAGCATTTATACAGTTATTTATTTAAACGAGTACCATGTTATTGAATAATTGAAAAAAAAAAAAACCAAATAACAAGACCAACGATAATGACGACATTTTTTTGTCAATAATAAATCAATTTTCTAGGTGTTTCTGATCGAAATGGTTGAAAAAAAAAAAATGTTTCATGAAAATTACATGAAATTTTTTTATCTATCGACAAACATTGAAATATGATCAAACAGGTTGTTTGACACAATAGGCCTTTTGAAGTTGTTATGAAGCTATTATCAGATTCCTATTATATTATTGAAATATATAACAGCTCACATTTTACTCGTTCTCGACGCATTTCCAATATTGTTTATACATTTGTTGCAAAATGTTTCAAACTTAGACTATCTTCAATCCACAAGAACATCTTAATGGTCTAAATATATGCATTGTGGAATTAATTACAGGCGGGATCCGAGAAGTCTGATAAAGCCAATGAAGATTCGCAATGAAGTAGATGAAAATAAATATAACGAACTGCGAGCGGCAAATGAACCAAAAGCTATTCGACATATTCTCTTAATTCGTCATGGACAATACAATTTGGCTGGTACAACTGATGCTGAACGAGTTCTAACTAATCTTGGTTTGTTTATTGAAAATTTCGTATTGGATATGTGAACGATACAGTAGCGATCTATATCACGATAGATAGAATAACATATGAACATATATATTCCTCATATTTAATTCACCAAGGCCGACAGCAAGCGGAATTGACGGGAAAACGTTTGGCGGAATTGGCTTTACCCTACTCACTCATTGTCAGATCTACTATGAGTAGAGCGCAAGAAACGTCCAAGATTATCGAAAAATGTTTGAACAACGTTCCAGTTGTGGATGATAGTATTCTGGTTGAAGGTTCACCAATTGCACCAGAACCACCAATTGGTCATTGGACGTCTGAAAATCATGTAAATATATCGCGTCGCGTGATTTAAAAAGTTGAATAGTACGCGCCCAGAAATTTCGCTCAATTCCAGAAGGGCCCATAACGTAATCTACTGTTATTTACACATATGCCGGCTTTTATTCTATTAGTTTGAATTTTTCAGTAGGTCTCGACTGTGTTAACACCTCTACAGATTGGACTGAACAAAAAAATTTTATACACTTTTCTGGAATTGATCGTATGGGTATAAATGTTCAATCGTAGAATCAGTCCTGGTTATAGAGAAAAAATAGAAGTTCTAAAATGTTCAATTCTACTTTGTTTCTATCAGTACTTTCAAAGTGGTCCCAGAATAGAAGCAGCATTTAGAAAGTACTTCCATCGAGCATATCCTCAACAAGAGAAAGATTCCTACACCGTACTTGTCTGCCATGCCAATGTAATTCGATACTTCGTATGCAGGTAAATGTGCTATTATTCAAATGTATATCATTCCCTACATAAAATACTATAACAAGAATGGAGGAGAGGCATCACAAAGGTTGCCGTCAAGTCATATACGTATGTAATTACTTAGTCCACTACTTCCATTCACAGAGCTCTACAATTTCCACCCGAGGCATGGTTGCGTTTTTCATTGAAGAATGGTAGTATTACATGGATCAGTATTCAACCTAGCGGACGGGTGATACTACGGGCATTTGGGGATTCAGGATACATGCCACCAGGAAGTATTACGACAACGTAATACGATAATCAAATATGTTTCTTCATTCTTAAACAAAAGTGCACAGATGATTATTTCTTAAATGGTAAAGCAAATAATTATTTTTTTACATGACGTCAGCCAGCACAAACTTTTCTTGATCTGTAATAAATATTGCATTCTCCATTTGTACACATATGGAATGATAATATAGTATTACAGATTTGGTACGAATAAAGAACACTTTTTTACCTTAAATTACTAGTTAAAAAAAACGTTAATTTACAACTTTTTTTTTTTTTTTTTTGGTAACACCCGTATTCAAAGTTAGCATGTAAAGCATGCATGTTCATCGTGTAGCATTCTAGCCCGGCCGTAACAGAAAAGTAAGTCACGGGTTGATCGGGGCGCTTCACTTTTCGGTCGTGGCTTTCACTCTTCACGAAAAGTAAAATGAACCTTATTTATATTTCTTTTACGCGGCGAATGGAATGACAAATCGACCGTTTCATTGTTCTCGATTTTCAGTTACTCTCCGTATAATTCCCTTCGTTTTGTTTATTCTTCTTTTTTCTAATTAGTTCAATCAATAATTGTTAATCAACTTACAATTACGGATGTTACAAAAAATAGTGTAGGACCCATGTGCCGATGGATAATTCCTGATTCATTTGGTGGCTGCACTCGCCTTCAGCTCGTGCTGCGATCCCAGAACTTATGAGAAATCGCCAACTATGGGCACTTGTATTGAGAATAATTATTTTATTCTCTTATAGGGTAAAATTACCATCCATACATTGAAAATGTCTCATTATATTCTCGTCGTATCCAAATCCTCAATAAGAGATGTCAGAAAAGTATTACCATTGATCAATTTAGTTGTCCCCACTACGAATTCCACATTGACTTGGAAACAATAATAATAGAAACATAATGATAATAATGGAAATATATCCATGAAATGTTGACGACTGGAATAAATGACTGGATAAAAAAGAATAAAATACTCACGGTCTTCCTGTTGTGACAGAAATCTGAGTGCGGAGATCTCCGCGTATGTGCAACCACCGATGAAAAATACGAGAACAAGACGCGGTGGCTCCGAATTTGAATCTTCACTCGTTATTGATCCCCCTGAAAATGTAACGAAAATCATTATTGAACAAGTAGAGTATAATTCTACATTAGTATGATTATACATAATGAAAATGGAAAAATGTGTACTTCTCATAGTGGATAGAGTTCCCTTAGAGTCACTATTGACTGCAGGCCCAGGTAACAAACCCAGAACATCATTTAATCCTTGCCAACCACCTGGTTGTACCAATTGCTCGGCTAATCTGACACTCAATGGTGCATAAACTGAATGAACATAACTGATATCTTTCGGAGCAATTTCACTTTCATCTTCAACTGTTAATCTTAAAGCTTTCCTCAATACTGCATATTGGCGTCCGGATTGCTGTGAACGCAGTAAACCAGCTTTTTCAAGATTTAATAATGTCGGCAAATGTTGAAAACCATACGTTTGAATTATTTCACGCTTATAGTAATCGAGAAGTTTTTGTTTGAGGCCAGAGTTCGTCAGTGATTGAATGCAAAGAAGTCGAAGAATTTTCAAAAGTGGTTTTTGTTGTGCAATGCAATCTTCAATATATGCATTCGGTTTATCCGTGTCGATACAATTTAATAACTCTTGTTCAATTTGTAAAGACTCCAAAAAGTCATTCGAGTCGGTTACTTCTTTCACCATTTCCGCTATTGTGGTATCTGGATGAGTGATTCATAAATATAGATGATGTATGAATTGATTTGGAATTAATTTTTCATTAAATTTTTTTTTCACTCACGTCGAGCTAATGATTGTTTTGTTGCGAGCATGTGCGGTAAACGTGCGACGAATTGTCGTATTTCTTGGACACTTTTATCGCCGTGACGTTCATCAAATTGTGATGATATTATTCTTGCTTTTTGGCTTAAAACCGGTCCAACGCCGTTGAAGTTTTTATCCCTTGAAGAATTATAGAGAAATTTTTGCAATTTGCATGATTAGTAAACAGAATAATGAATTAAGCATACCGGATTTCAGCAAATAATTCTTCACCGGAATTTAAAATAATTTGTTCCTTTTTGTCCACCGACATCACTGTGGGTGAGTCATCAGAATCATGAAATTTTTTCGCAGGCAATTGCACCGTAGCTGAGAGCGAAAATTTTTTTTGTTATAGTACAAATTCGTATTCAGTTAATCTAATCCGATTTTTGATCAACTCACTCCATTGGATACCGAATATTTCGTCAATCAAGCCTTCATAAGTCAACTGTGTTGCAAGAGGTGATAGAAGATCAATGTTCCGATCAATTAATAATAAATGTTCTATCGGTGGAGTTGTAGACGATTGGGGATGACGATTAACAATATCTTCCTCTTCGCGATCTAAACGTTTTAACAGTTCCCATACTTTACTAGCGGCGGGTCCACGTCCAGTCACCCGTGTTATTTTCCCATACAATCGCTGCAATCGTCGAATTGCTTGTGCAACTTGATACAAACATGTCGGATCATTATCTAGACAAAATTCCTTGAATGTTTGATTCAATTCCATTGATACTAAATCACTATCGAATGGAAAGAGATCACACGCAAATTCTTCAATTAATGTAAAACTCCCAAATACTCCACGATTTTGAAGTTTCTTTTCACAAAGTAAACTTTTACGCGGAACGAAGAATATATGGAATTCTTTCTGTCCTCTATTCTGCTCTCTGTAATAATGAAAAAACAAACAAAATAAATAAATGAAGTAAATATATAATTGTTCTATATTGAGTAATTGAACTGTCTCTAGGTACCCATGAACGTTGTCTGCGATCAAGTCAATTAAATCGAGATGTGGACGGACGATGAATATTATATTTGAAATATTGGTAGGTGGAAGTTGTCCACCAACCAGCGGATACATTTTGACCACTCCATACTTTTCGAGTAAACTGTATTTAGCGATTAGACCAACCGGTCCAGCTAATGATTGATCCCAAACAATTGCCTGTTAATTGATGAAACACTATGGTCAATTGTGTAAATCGAATCAATTAAAGTTATGTGTTTTTGCACAGAATAAGACTTGCACGGGAGACGAGAAATATTATCGCGGTATCAACGCCAGTCTGACACACCTACTTTATGCCATCTTGAACTGAACAACACGTTGGAATTATTATTTCCAAACGTTACCCAATCAATATAAGTATGCTACGATTTACCGATAGGAATGTTGCATTGTTAAGTCGAAATTTTGCATCAAAGCGGAAATAAGTTTTGAGTGTCAAAGATATAAGTAGATGTGACATTGGCGAAATTCTTTTCCGAGTCACTCTTGATGGAACAGGTCACATATTTACGCGCAGATTGGAACTTTTCGGTTATTATGTGAATAAAAAAGTGTCTGAAATGATTAAATGAAACCTTATCCACATTTCGGAAACGAGAAACGAATGAATGTCACATACCTTTGGACCATCACACTTCTCAATAAGACAGAGCAATTGCTTTCTGGCTTGTTCTTGGAGTAAGCCGATATTCAATCGTCCACCTGATAAGTGTGCGGATGACATTTCTAACAGAAATGTTTAAAAATTGACCATCATATCGTATCACATTTCCACCGTCAGACGTGCACCCATCCTACTGTCAAATTCATCAGAGTCCATTCTGTTGTTAATTTCTTGTAAATACTGATAGGTTATAGTGTTTTCTATACATATAGATATACATATGTATCATACATATACAAGTCAATGTATATAGATTTCATTTGCGCGGTCGATAATAACGAACAATTTCACGGTATATACTGTTAGGTCTTGAGAGACATCTCTCTTTACTTACCATCATCATTCATCGTCATACATTCTTGATTATCAACTTTTCTTTATTCTTTTCCTCAACGATGGCTGTATGCGACCGCGCACATTTGATTCCACTCTAAGAATTACGCTGCGTGACGAAATATGACTTATTAAATATAATGAGTTAATGATAAGAAATGTTATGAACAATTAATAATTATTATTGTGCACGTAAGAGAATACTTCGTTCATCACATTATTTTATCATTTGTTATTTCAATCGTGTGAGAACATTTCTTGTGAATCGCGGATTTGTGTCAGCGAGAGAAACTAAAAATTGTTAACTCAACTTTTCCGAAATAATCTCAACGTCCATGAATTCAATCCCACCATTCAGACATTTGTCCAATGGTGATCATTAAAATAATGCACCAAGGAATTAAGAATCATCGTGATTAATGTTGACCAATTAGAATGAATTCGCACGGATCAAAACTGATGATGCAGGTTTCAGTGCCTTGGGAACTATGTTGGACATTCCTTGCCTTTTTGACTTCACTTCTTTTGCCTATCGACTTCTTCATTGCACGACTTAAAACGAACACATTGGCATTGAAGTGAAATCATTGAATCCTAAATCTATCGGAAGCTCTCATGTACGTTGAAAGCTATTGAAGCTGAATAACCACATAAATAATTAAGTATCATTCGCTGTTAATCAACTGATCTAATTTTAAGTGAATAAAGTCAAGAGTTTAATTGATCGATCCACCAATAATCATTATTTAAACATTGCGAATCATATAGTCAAGTGCTAATTCATCAGTCAATGATCCAATAACTTTTTTTCAATAAACATAATTAATGTCATAAATCATTCATTGACTCATCCGATCATACACCTTTTCCCAATTACTTCAGCCGCAAGTTGTGGTGGCGATCAACCACGTCTACCTATTCGGACCATGTCTTGAAATTGCATTGTTATACGAATTGTTACACTATTTGGAACAGGAGGATCCTCATTCAAGCGTAAGTGGAATTGCCCATCAACATAAATCGACGAAGTTCTCAATCATTCAATTGAATAATTTACCTACCGTAAGAAACATTTCTCTCGTTTTATTCACTTTGTTGTATTCGGCAGGTTGAACGATGTCAAGTTTTACAATTGCGTCGTAACAATTTACATCGAACAGTATCGCCATATTTGTGCAATTATGCTCACACAACAGTATAGTATATAGTACATATAAGAATGCGAATATGATAGAGACACAATGTGAATTTTCCAAACTGAACAAACATTAAAATCAAAATTAACAAACTTGTAAATCCAGTGAATGAGTCATAGATCGAAAAACATGTAACCTTAGAAAAAGAGGGATGTTTCAACCCTTTCAGCTCGTGCGAGATGCAAACATAGAGGTTGTACTATTGTAAAATATATGAAGACGAGTTTGAATTTGAAACGGAACGATTTTGAATGTAATATATTATGTACATGGACCCATGCTCTCGTGGATGAATTGTATCAATTTCCTATAGACCATATCTAAAGTGTTTGGGAGTAATTATATATTCTGAATATTAGTCCACAGATTCTTCATGATTTCAGCGTCTACTTCATGGTTCCCGCGATTATTTAGATAAATTTCGCTTTCATATTTGGGATATTCCTTATAAACCATTCCATTGTTCGAATTGCGTTTATTCTTGGCGGAGAAACACTGAATTGAAAAACATTATAGCTTCTATAAGGCCGACGTGTTCAAGCAAGTCGACCGATGCACAACCAAAAACTTTGATTGCGACTATCTTAACATGAATTCTTGCGGCTCAATAGCAACCATAATTTTAGTACTGATCATCAAATTTGCATAATTGCTTCATGAACATTGTTCGATTCGATTGGACTATCATTAAACGGTGGCTTTTTTTTTTCGCAATATCATGATGATCATGATAGTTACATTTGTTGCAAAAATTTCCGGTAAACTCCTGTTTTCTCTTTTAAATTCCACTATATCGGATAAAAGTGAATAAAACTCGAAAATTGCTCAGGTTTAACTGTAACCACATTTTCGCTGGTTTATGGGAAAATTTTATTTCTGTCTTTGAAAACAAGAATATTTGAGTTAGCGGTTCGACCAATGACATTCCTTTCTCGAACGAACATATGATAACTTTATAATAGCCCTTGTCAAGTTTTTTTCGCCCGATATAGGAATGTTCAACATTGCAGTCATATCATGTGATTGATCCTTAGTCATATTAACTATGATCGAAGAAAAAATTCACGAAGAAGGCTATTTTTTAGCCGCACGATTGAAATATTCATCCGTGAATGCACCCATGGCTTCTTCAAGACAAAATGTTCTTTTCCGAACAATTGTAACATTTCAAGCTGATTTTAGAGAGGTTGAAACCTCATGACTATTGAAAAATCACCCTGTTCAAACGAGAAAATCTCGAAAAGTATATAGTGAAATTTATATAAATTATTGTGTAATTCTAAAGTTTTCATTGTAATATTTTTTGCCTAGATACATTATTCATAGTCTGGCAGTGAAAACATGTCGCGTGATTAGAAATCTGCTATAGCGTATGTGTCACTTCATATCCCTGTGCTTCTAACATTATGAACGACAGAGAAGTGTCATATTTTTTTTTTTGTTGCAATCCATAAAAATATGAGGAACCGTCAATTAAAAATTGCTCAGAAGCCAGAACTGGAAAGAAACACGGATGATGAAGTGTAGGTTAACATTCGATACGCCTTCATGCATTCAAAGAATAGTTTCTCGTCCGTCAATGGAATCTATTTGTATCAAACTGATTGCAAAAGAGATATATTCACTTCATCATAATAAATTCTTCACCAATGTGGTATCGATTTTATTTCTAAATCAGAATGTCCACAAAACTATGAATGAAACGTTTGGCGAACATTGATTTCATGGAACGGTAGTATGTTATACCAGGCGAGGTGTACCCTCCAAAAGATATTATAAAGTAGATGTTCATTTTTCGTATTATTCAATGACGCGAAGTGGAACTTTTGCCGTGTATAACCAATCGGTTTGTGATATATACAGATGGCTTTCCGAGGTCTTGTAATCAACTGGTGAAACTGGTGCAGCTTCAACGAGAATACTATAATGAAAAACTGGTACATTATTAAACGAGAGCGTTTCGACAACAAGGTACAGGGTATATCATTAGAAAAAGAAAACACATCTGGATTATTTGCCAAATGCATCATATTTTCACTTGTCATCATGTAGAGTATTGGATTAGGTTCGAAATTTAGGCTGCGACTAATTTACACCTGGTTTTATGTGTTGAGGCCTCCTGAAACTAAGAAACATGGTTCTATGATGCATTGTTCGCCTGTCTCGGCTACAGAATAGCCAAATGATTTCCAGAATAGCCGAAATTCAATATTTTGTATGTTCTTTGTGTGCATGAGAGGAATATAATATATCAATATGAATAGTTCGGATGGGAAATATAATAATAATGATGCATTTCGCGCTTTCTGTAAGAATGTAAAGTTTGGTTACTTTTGACTTTTCTCTTTCGAGTATTATTTGTTTTGCTATCATAATTCTAGTCATTATGTATATTTTCGTTATGCCAGCTCGTTTGCACTTTCAATAATCATTAAGGTAATAGATTTGCATCCACATTATTAATATATATTTATGGTTTAGAACGAATTTATGGAGTGTACTTCCGATATAAAAGTGTAGTCAATACGTTACGTACTATATGTTTGTGGTTGTTCATTTTTCTTTGTTTTATTTCCAGTTGTACGTATTATATGCAATTAAAATGGATAAACAGCGAGATATCACAGTACCGTTTATGCAAAGCATTCGAATAAATTCTGTAATTATATTGTAGAACAGGCAAAATAGCCAAATGGAGACATTACATCTGTCATATTTATACGTTTCGAGGAGGACATTCCTATCTACTCATTATAATATCTTCATAGTTTTGCCGATTGTAACAGATCATTATCAAATGTTTGAATTCCCAATCGATTCTTTCCTTTTTGGATATCACACTTTTTCTTTCTCAGAGTCAATTGAATGTCGTTTTCGTCCTCCTTTATTGTTTCCTTCGTTTTCCTTCTGCATCAGCTTTGCATAAATATTTGCATTTTTCCAGTATGTATGTGTCTATTGATTTGATTGATTAATTCATAATTAAATAAACTAATAATAACAATTCCAAATGAATATGACGTGTATAGTTGTTGAACGCTGCATATTGAAGGAGGAAGAATAGACTCCTAACGATTCAATTTATGTTAGATTTTTCATAAAATTATAATGTATTTTGGACTTTTATGTTATCGTTAATATCCATATATTTCTTCTTTCCTGTGAAGGCATGACACAATTGTTATATCAAACAATACAATAAAATTTATATATATGTAAATATGCAGCGCCAACACCGATATAATCAAATAATTAGTGTATAAAATTATATAATGTTAGACACCTTATTATGTTGATGCATATTTTTATTGAACTTCATCAAATTAATATTCCTTTTTTTGTTATCATTACGCTAATTGTTTTTTTTTTTTTCAATTTGTTTGCAGTCATTTTACACAGTATGTTCAAACGACAGAATGGGAGGGTGGACTGATTGCGTATGAGTATCTAACAATCGAAATTGGCAGCAGTAATTTAAAAAAAAATCGAAAAAGAGAGAAAGAATAAATAAGAGAAATGAAATGAAACATCAAAACTTTGGCAACATACATTTTGCACTTGCATACATATCTTCTCACAAATATTCCACTCATTCACTATACACACATTCTCTCATAGCTGGCCATTCAATCATACTCCACAAAAGGGATTAGTATTTTTTTTTTTCAAGATGAGCTATGAATAGTCAAATACAATTATCATGTCATTTATCGATTACTATATCGACAATATTCTGTGTAATAGATTTTTTGTGTTTTGTTATTTTTTTGTTTTGTTTTGCATTTTCAGATTATTATATGTTACATGTTAACTTATGCTCTTTTGCCTTCATTTATTCACTCCCTCTCCACCCCGCTAGTTCTCTTATTTTCCTACCATATTTCCATCGTTTTATTTACATAGTATATAAACCCAATACGTACTTGATAGGCTTATCATAACAACAAAGAAGGAATATACAGTCGCGTCATATGAAGCGACGAGAACAAAAAAACTGTTTTTTCTTTCGATTAGGTCCGTGTGATATATGTTTATATAATCATTTACCTTTTTTCATTTATTCATTTTATTTTCTTTGCATTCTATTGATAAGCCAATTTTCATGTTGATAGATCGTTTGTTTCTACTGCCCATCTCAATACTATTTTATGATGTATTGTTGTTTATTTCTTATTTTCCGTCGAATAACTATTTGTATGCTTGTTCGCTTGTTCATTTATTCATTCATTCATTTATTTATTTATTCAGTAATTTTTCTTTACTATCGTATAAAGGAGATCAGAGGTTATTTAGTTTGACGCACAAATAGTACTGAGTTCATTTCTTTATTGTTCTTCATATATTTTTTTTTTTTTTTTCAATTTCTGTCCACTTTGTTTTTATTTACCGGAGAAATCTCTACTTTGAAGATCATTTTAAGTAATTCGGGGGACCATATCGTGCAATAAAATAAATTAACGACCCGTTATTAGCTTCGAGTTTTTTTTTAATCGAATTTTTTATAAAAAAAAATATTTCATGTTAATAAATCTATTTTTCTTTTTCCATGGGGATATGAAACATCATAAATTAGCAATGCATTTATTTATCCATGACAACGACCTTGTTTCTTGTCGTGATGTGAAAATGAAACGAAATTCCCATTGCGCTGCTAGTTTTCTTTCTATACAGATAGATCACATAATATTCCTTTCACATTTCTTTCTATCAATGATTCAGTTTCCCTTCCCTCGGGCACATTATTATACAATATCTGGAGCCAGACAATATCAAATCATACGGCAATCCATATAACTTAATACTGTCTGGCTCTGAGGTGCAGATATAGGTACGAAGAAATGAATAACTTTTTTTATTTTAATTTAACTTTGTTTTCCGCAATTTTTTGACGGGAAAGAAAAAAAAAGTGAAAAAGATGATGTAAATGAAACAAAAATTTTTTTTACCATCCGAACAGAAAATTGTTGATGCTGTTTTTCTTAACTTATACTGGATGACTCGTTTATCTATCCAGAATTGTAAAAGTGGAATTCTCTTTCCATCGAATTACCTCGCCGAGAACGATGTGAATTGGTTACATCGTTCCTAGCATGATCATACACACAAATATGGTGGAGAGAAAAAATAAAGCATCAGTACATCAAATGATTTCGGAAATTCATTGATTTTCCTTCCTTCATCTATTTTTTTTCCATCCAGTAGTATAACCATTCAAAAACGATTGCAAATGAATAATAGTTTAATTCATGGATAATACTAAGCGGACGAATATCATACGATCTGTACGCATTACATCATATCTTTTATTTTATTATTAATTTTTATTTTTTATACTTTTTTTACCATTCAACAACAAAGGAAAAATCTTTTTCACGTTTCAACGTAGAAACTATGAAATGTTATCCGCTCTATCCTGTTTTTTTGTTTGTTTTTTTCTCTTTTTTTTTTTCATCGTTTTCGCTTGTTTTCATGTTCCTCATTTCCATTTAATTTTAGATAAAATTATCTCACAATATCTAAACTCCTTTTTTTTCTTTTTTTCTTCTCTTTTTTTTTTTTAATGCATTTATCCATTGTATTTATTCTTATTTTTTTTTTTTTGGCTTCGATTTTTTCTGTCTCTGTACCCCCCTCCCCCAGAATGCTGCTCGAACTTGCGACGAAAAATTTGTTTATTGGTTTGTTTGGAATCCTGTGATACAAACAAATTATGATTCCAAAAAATACATTGCAATGATGAACGAGTGATACAATCGACTTTACATAGTTCTCTTCTTCTGTTCATTACTAAGAGAGGACAATTTTGAGAAATGGCTCCATCGTGCATTCGCGGGAGGTGATAAACTTCATAATAATAATAATAATAATAATAATAATAATTGTAATTGTAATTAAAAACTATGCACAGCTCCGTCGTCTCGTTAAAAAACTGTGTTATGCGATAATTTGAACTTGCGATACGATGGTGATTTCCCAATAAATTTGAATGCTTATAGCCCGACCCAACCAGCGGGTGGCAGTTGTATCGCGCATAACTAGCTCAAAAAATTTATTGTTTCTGTTCATTCTCTTTTTGCGTTTTTTCTCCAAATTTTTTACGAATATAATCTCCCTACGTGCTAACCGTAATATAATTGTATTGCTATGTGAAATGTTTGCATTTTTTCTCTTTACCATATTCTGCTTTACATATCTTTCTGTCACTCATTCGAAGGAAGAAAAAAAAAGGGCACTCCTGCTTTTAAAGTCTTAGACATGAGGAAAAACTGATAAGTGAATACAATAATGCAAATGCAGAAAGTGTAAGCTGCTATTGAAACTTAAATTGTTCGTTTCCCACCTTTTTTCCCCCTTAAAATACAAAAAAAAATGGCGTAAAACTATCAGAGTTACAAAAACATCGTAAAATATCATCATACAAGTTTATCACAAACATATTCTTTTCTTTTGTTTTTCATCATGTTTCAGATTGGTTTTTTGTTTCAGTAGAATCGGAGAAGAACACAAACATGTAAATGGCGGTACCCGGGTAAAATTCCATAGAAATAATAGCATCGAGTTTTATATATATTTGTTCAAGGTGTAATAACAATTTTCCATTCATAAAATAATGGATTCACGATTGGACTCACCGAAAGTCAACTATGAAACAATTTCGCACCCGTACAATAGCAAAAATCTCACATTCAATGCGTTATGGGCACATTTGTTGACTTCTCCATGATTTCCATTATTCTGTTTGATATTGCTAATAATTATGTTCTCAATGACTGCGCCCGGGAACATCTTCTCATGTAACTATACAAAGATAATACATCATCCACATTGACCAATATTCTTGTGAGCCCGAATGAGCAATAAAAAAAACCAGTGAATTTTATAAAAATCATGAAGTTAGTCCTTCATAATTCATTTTTGTCCATCCTAACTTTCAATATTACCAATTGTAATTTTTTGTTTTTCTTTTTTTCACTATTCTCTTCTCATAACATTTTTGCCGGTGCTGTTTTTCCATTTATCAGATTGATAAAAAGCTCATGGAGTTTTGAGAAATAATGAAAAATAAATATACCGAGCCAATATTTTTTTCATTTTTCTTCCATTTTTTTCTTCTTGAGAATCGAATTCATTCCTACTTAAAAGAAATAGAAATTTTCTTTCCCTCCTGATTTAACGCTATTTATTTTTTGTTCACCCAACACATTTTCAACTGTATAACAATAAAGTTGACGAGTGTGGATAAAAAAAGGGACAGAAAAAGTACCGCAAACACCGAAAACGATCTGTCGTTCGAGCAGCAATCTGCACCACTTAAATAACTCCATTCGCCAGATACAATCTCCCAAAGAGCCATTACTGTAGTGGAAACAATAATTTACCAAAGACCGTCTCATTGTCCACAGCCCTAGTCCAATAATAGCAGTGTTGAAGGGATTATAACAATCTCCCTCCCATAAGCATTATTTTTTTCCCTTATAATATTTTCTGTGTACGGTCGCGCGCGCGCGTGCATGTATCTGTGTGTGTTCGTGTCTATTTAATGTACAACTATAGTTTTATTAATTTAGTTGAATCACTAGTCACTTCCATATCATATTAAATAAGCGATTTTGTGTAATAAAAATTCGGAGTTTCATCTTTCTCTCTCTTCCTCTCACGCTTTCTCTCTTCCATTCTTTCTCTTTATATCTATACACACACCCATAAATATTTAATTATCTCACAAAGATTTTGTAGAAGAAAAAAAAAAAAATAACTGCATTCTGACGCCCGCCATTTTTTCGCAATACACCTCAGTGATCAAAGAAAAAAAAAACAATTGGATCAATCCACGCTCTGTTAGATATTCTTTCGAATAAATATGTAAGTTTTTTTTTTTGTTTTCAATTTTTGTTTTCTCACCGCAGCTGGAAGCTATCATCTCATTTTATTCATATAATCATATATGTATATGTATATAAATAAAATGGGCGAATCACACAATAATAAGTATTATTTACACATAGCAGTGATGCTGTCGTTTTGCCTCGTTTTCTGTTATGTCCTGTAGCGAATGTGTAAGACACTTGCAATTTTATTATTTTTTTATGTTAATTTTTCACATTTTTTCGCTATCAATTTACGCTGCACTTATGCATACGTATTCCTTTAGATGCACATACACGCATAGGCAAGCAGGTATACACACTTACAACATAAGTACCAGCTATCAATATGGCCACTCATTCAGCGAATAATGGAATAAAATGTACATAATATCGCGTGTCCCTACGATCAATCGTATATTATTCACGGCGTTGACTTGAACAACCAAAAGTGAAATAAAGTAGAATAACTCATGAATCACAAAATTGAAATTGTTTATGTTTTTACTTGTTGTGTTTCACTCATTCGCTCTTCTTTTACATGTCACTGTGATTGTCTTTCTCTTCCTCTCTCTATCACTCTCTCATCCACTATTCACTGACAATTATTCTTCTTATAGTTTGTTATCACGAAATTTAGATTAATGTCAAATTATCTATATTCTTTGTTTTCGAACTTTGACTTGTAAATTTCTAAGTTAATCACATGGATGAAAATTCAATGTCTTCCGATCGCAATGAAGGAACAACAACCACATATTTCATGTTCATTTATTCGTGCTCTCTTGTCTCGCGTATATTTTTTTCCTTATATACATCCAAAAGGTTACGGACATCATTGGCTTTTAGCAATGTTCAGGTTCGTTGTTATACGCCGAGCTCTTTTCATCATTGTTTCAGTGTCATTGATTGTTTTTTATCGCAATTAATTGCTTCCATATATTTTTTTCGCATGTCATCTTCACATAATCATTAGTTGTTGATCAAACGATCATCAGTTGCACACTATCATATTTTATATACAATTGTCTTGTTGTTTAAGGTTATTCATGTTCTTTAGAATGTTTTTTTTTTGTTCGAAGTTATTTGCGGATTCTCCGAGAGCCAAGAAAAAACAACCACGAACAATTTAGTGGTGAACCCACCTACGCGCGCGCACACAACCACTCACACCACACACACACACACACACACACACAAAAGTGAAACGCAATTGAATTAAATACCATTTTATCACTTTTTTTTTTATACAATTATATTACGTGTTCATGGCACGGCACACAATTACATTATTATTCGCCATTTTTATTTAGAATGGACTCTTTTACTTTTCATTTGTCAAACATGGATAGTCCATGTTCGACAACACACGTTCGCGATTTATTTATTTTTTGATTAACATTATATTTAATTTTCTCAACGTAACTTTCACTGACCACTGTAGTACTGCACACGGCCAGGCGCTGCAGTCACTGGGATTTCGCGCATAACTGCATCCCACGCTGGAAGAAAAATGAAAAAGTGGTAAAACATAGTCGAACTCACGCGAAAAATAAAATTTTTTTCGTGCAACAATTATAAACTGAATAGTAAAAATTGAGATATATTTCAATTTGGTGAATTCGTTTGCGATATAATATTTGATCACATATTCAATTCCGAACTGTTGCATTATTGAAAGAAGAAGGCAATGAAATCTAACTCACCTTGCCCAACGAACGTGACAATTTTATCATGATTGTAATTATGTACATTGACCGCCTCTTCGGGGGCGACATAACGCGCACAAAAATCTTCCTTTGGCTGTTGATTATGATGTTGATGATGGTGATGATGATGATGATGATGATGTTGATAATATTTGTCGATAACATTTGGCGGTGGTGGCGCCGACGGGGGCATGAAAGTATTCGGAGGTTGGAATCTTTGTGAGTACCCAATAAATGGCGGCATGGACGATACAATCATTGACGGATGGGGTAATTGATGATGATAGGGATGTGGTGGTGGTGGTGGTGGATGAACATGAAAATTTGGTGGAAATTTATCATAACGGAGATTTTTATCGTACAATGGTGGTGGCGGTCTGTCAAATGTTGTTGATAACTTTGTAAATATTTGTTGTTGTTGTTGGTGTTGAACTTGATGTTGCTGCTGTTGTAGTTCAGCAGCCACGATCACTCCACTACGTCCGTCATTTTTCTGCATTTCGCTATTATCAGACTTTAACAATTGTTCATTGACAGCAAAACCAAATGTGAGTTCACTTGAAAAATCATGATTTTTTGTGGGATCCGATTCATCCATCAATATAACAGCTGGTCGTGAAATTTTCTTCGCAATATTACCGTCGCCACATTTTGCCGCGTCTTTACATGCAGTAGATTTGCTCGTTCTCTTAGTACTGTCTGACTCTTCAATGCGTAAGTTTTGCAGTGCTTTTGTGTTGTCCAATTTTGTAGATATAGTCACACTTGACGGAGGTGAATCATCGACAAATGATTTTGGTTTGTCCATTTTTACCATTGTTGAAGTAGACTTCGATGTCTCGTGGTCACTTTGATTTGAATTAGAAGTTGGTATTATTTTTGGATTAACTGGCTTGGATTTGGTTTCCGCTTGTTGATTTTCTGCTTGTGATGTTGAATCTATATTAACTGTATTAAACGCAATAGACAATTTTTTCGTGTCATTCTGAAGACTATGTGATTTTTTTGGTTCTTCATTATTTATCGTCAACTTCTGTCCATCACGATTATCTATTTGTTGAACATTAGTTTGATTTTGTGTATTCGGTTGTTGATAACTTCTACGCATTGGACGTTGATAATTGGCCACTCTCACATTAGCATTACCATCTTTCGAACAAAATATTTCGGAATTCGCTTCCTCCAATGACAAATTATTATTATTATTGTTGTTATTATTACCTGAATTGATTTTCATTTTCAATGTCATAGAATTATTCGACTGATTATCATTATTGTGATTAATATTATAATTCGCATTGGCATTAAGAGTTTTTTGTTCCTGAACATATTTAATAACTTGTATTTTCTTATTAATTGCTTCTTCGCGTGCTTCAGCTTTCTTTGACTCAGCGGCAATTTTTAATTTTGAATTTGTTGGTGATGTTGCTTTATCAAAACTCAAACTGAATTCTTGAACATGATTGCAATTCGAAAAGTTCTGTTGTCGCAATTTACGATCAGATTGTTGTAATTCATCGAGACTTGGATAGCAATCTTGTGGAAATTTGTCCGGTTCGGATGGTGATTTGCCTGGTACGGCTGGCCAATTACCGCTATTAAGCATATTTGGCACCATTGTCGCCATTGACGCAGACATATGTATTACAGAACTCGGTGAAACATTTATCGTTGCCATTCGCGCAATATCAGCATAACTTGCTTGTGGCGTTCCCACTGATGCTGCAGCATTTTTTGTCAAATTATGTTTTGTGTTTGATGTTACGGGCAGTGAATGAATTGAGTCGAGGTCGCTACTATCAGATTTGTCACTTGGTGGCATGCTACTCGCTGACTTCCGTCTCATTTCGGGTGATAATGGCGTACGATATTCATTAGCAAAATCTCGGGATCGTGGTAAATATGATGAGCTGGTTAAATTTTGGGCTCTGCTACCACTTGAACTTCGCCGTTGTCGTTTGCTCTTTTTCTTCTTGGTTACAACCAAAAATTCGGGTTCATGTTCGCTATCAACATTTATTTTCCGATTCGAATTACGTCGCGTTGTGCTCGTAACCGTTGTATATTCATCGCCAATATCGTTGCAATATATAGATTGACCCTCTTCTGTCCCCCAGGAACGTCTGTCACCACGACAGTCCACCGCTGAATCACCAGTGCTACGTTGTTTCGCTCGCCTCAACGTTCCACCATTAATCGCATCTACGAAAAAAAGGATTCGTATTAAAAATAATTCTTTCCCCCGTCTTTTCATATGATAAACAATGTTGGTATTTTTTTTCTCTCTTTTACCGTGTTGACTGGAAACACTGCTTGCAGTTGAGCTTGAACTGACGCTTTTCTCTGCAGTAAGATCTTCCAATTTCGTCTTAGATATTTCCTCTAGTGAATTGGATTTATGTAGCTTTACTGGTAATTGTTCTCTTTTAGTATCTTTGTCTCTGCTACGCGCTTTAGTTGTCGTTGGTGTTTTCATTTTAACACCGCTGCTAGTTGTTTTACCTTTTTTACCTTTTGAATCTTTATTTTCAATGAAATTTATCAAACTATCAATGTCCTCATGATGACCTCGGTGGCCTTCAACATTTTCAGCTTTGTACACAATAACATTTGGCTCTTGTGCATGCTTTCTGCGAGTTTTTTTCCGTTCACCACCGACGCCACCACCACTACTGCCACCATTATGTCCCTGCACAGCATTTCCATTCTCGTCTAAAGTTTTTTTATCAATCGACACTGAAAAGTCTTTTGTTGTTGTATTTTGTGCCGTTAATCGTGAAACAGCTGAAAAATAAGGGACATGTAATTATTCATGATAGAAATTTCAAGTTATCTTTTTTTTTTTACTTAGAAGAAAAGGACAAAAAGAAGACGTCTTTTACCCATAGCTATATTTGGCTGATTAACATTTCCAGAAACATGCATTATTGGAAGTAAACTTGAGCCGGTGATCTTGCCCGTTTGACCACCAGCACCGGCACCATTGGTAACATTGCATTTGGCGTTATTATAAGTTGTCAACTGTAATGTACCATTGATAGTTATTTTTCCTTTGTCCTGTTTATTTCCAACATGTTCGCGCAATGGAAATTCAATTGTGGTATCAACCGGCGTATCAACAGTATCAAATGTTGCGCGCGATATTAATTGCATTGGCCTACGAGGCTCAATTATCTTCATCTCCGTGCCTTCATCGTCATCGACAACGGCGGCCGCGGCATCATGCTGTTGCCGCTGTAGATTAGTTGAGCTACTATTGCTCACTGCACTCCGCTCACCCAATCCGTTCACCTAAAATGGACACAAGAAATAGAAGAGAAACAATTATTGAAATGACCAATTAAATTGAGGAAAAAAAATTGTTCACATTTGTTTCTTTAATTCAAAGAATATCTCTTCGCCAATTCTGATTCCCATTCAAGGTGTGCTCGAATGAACAAATTGTGAATGATATTATTTACCTCGATATCAATTACCATGTAATCTGGTTTATAGTCGGGCGGAGGATTGTCCGATTCAAGCATCTCATTAGTCGTTAGCTTGACCCTTGTACACTTTTTTTCGTTGTCAGGTGTATCGATACTTGCGGCGATGCATCCGGCAACGTTCGTTGTATTTGGGTTATTGTTGCCACTGTTGTAGTTGTTGTTACTATTATTGCTGTTGATATTGATATTAGTGCTATTGCAAGCACCGCTACTGCTACTACTGCAGCTGATGCTAGAATCTTTTTTATCCCGGTCTTTATCCTCTTTCCTTGTTATACAACCATAAGACGGTTTGTCTAGTGATTTGGACTTTTCTTTATTCGTCCAGTCATAAATAGTGCGCTCCTCACAAAACCCTCTCTATGAAATTACCAAAATAGATAAATGACTATTGTATAATTGAATTCAACAGAAACATTGAATTAGTTAATATATAGGAAAAGTTAAGATAGTTCATTTAACTATATCCTTTATTAATTGCACGAGGTATATCAATTTCATTTCACCTTTTTATCAAAAATGAGGTCCAAATTGACGAGTGATGCAAGACTGTGTGAAGCATTAACATTTGAGGGCAACGATCCACCTTCACGTTGTCTGGCTGATACACTGGGTCCACTGTGTTTTTTACTACTTTTTCTCCTACTTCCGCCGTAGGTGTGACTTGAACCCGAAGTCAAATACGCGAAGCTACTATCGAATTCAGAATTGATTGGCTGTGCCAAATTCTGTAACGAGCCACCGTGTGTTAAACGCTCTGATACCGAATCGCGTTTGTGTCTTCGACGATTCGAGCCTGGTATACATCGAGAATTAGCGACAACACGACGGCCTTCCTCTGTTTCCTCAACCTCTGTTTCCCGCAGAAGTTCCTGTGAAAGAAAATAAATAATTGCACAAAATGAAACCGTTTGCAATTAAATTCCCAATTATTAAATGTAAAAAATAAGTATTTACCTTGAATAGACTTGATTTTTCTTCACGTTCTCTTGTGGACCCCCGATAAGTAAGAACTTCCTTCAACAATGTTTCCAATTCTCCTTCATTGAGAGTTGAGAATGTTGCCGGTTCTTCCTGAAATAGTGAGAAAAAAAAAGTACATTACATAATGATGAATTAAATTTCGTTTACGATAACATCATTGTTATCCGTAGTTCAATTCATATCATTGGAGCTCTGCAGAAATACAGACAGCAGATAAGTACACATGTATTCATTCAAACTAGAATACAAAAATAAATATCAATAAAGTTATTGTCATGCTACAAAATGATTTGACTAATTGCTTTTTGAAGTTGAAAAACTATGCATTCAATTCGTTTGACATCGATAGAGCGTTGACGATGCCATTGTAGCCTTGATAAAATTATACGTCTAATATATATATTTAGATATGGTTATAAACACATATCTCGTAAAAATGCTCATGATTACAAAGCAGAAAAAAACATTACGTAAGAATGGCTTATGCATCAGCAGAAGTGGACACTGGATTCCAGAGGCCGCATCGTTCGTACTATTCTTTTCTCTATTTTCACTTTTTATTTTTGTGCCCCCCCCCCCCCCCCCCCCCCCCATACCGTACGTACAAATCATGTTTTCAAACAACCACCTTTTCAGTGTTATGTGTGAATAGAAAATAAGCAAGGAGATAGGTGTCGTCATTGATCATTCATGAATGTACGTTATAACCTAACTAATACCAATCACCATAAACAGAGTGAAGGAAGGGAATGAGAATGAAATTTAATGTAAAAAAACTAATTCTTTTTGTCTTCTCGTTCATTATATTATGTGAAATTCATTATTCGTCAGCTGAGCACCTTAACTGAAATTGATCAAACACAAACGATATGTTAGAAGGAAAAGAAGAATAATAATGAATATCTGGCACATGAAGTGAACGAAGATAAAAAAAGAGACCAGGAATCTGAATATATAGTGATAGATCACGACTCACGGAGAATTTTGCAGGCTTCACTTATTGGATCTATTGGTGGCAGTGAGAATCTCCCCGTTGTCGACATTAAATATATATATGTCAAACGCCTTTTCTATGCAATACCAATTAGACATGTTTGCATAGTATTGACATAGGGTATCATGGCCATCGAACGCCATTGATAGAGTGCGAAATAACACACAAATAAATAAATAGAACAGATAACCGCCGACAGGATCGGTCATGAATGTTTACCATGTTTCATTTGTAAATGAGATATGAAATTATTAAAGTGCCAAATTTAGCTTGAAAATGATACGAATGACAAACATAAATGTACGCTTATCATATTGAATACCAATTTCATATGCATCACATCACACCAGAAATAATTTATCTGTGTATGATAGAGCACGATTAAAGAGGAAGACGGAAACAAAAAAAAAGTGGGACGAGGAGCGATATGGAGAATTTGACTGTGCTCAATATCAATCAAGTTTATATCGTAACTAATGCAAAATTTCACCAGTTTGCATCATACATTTGAACGTCCATATTCAAATTGACACATCATAAGAAAAAAAAAAGAAAAAAATGATCGGTACTATGAAAAAAAGAGGAGAAACTGCATGATGAAACGAGAACTGGATAGAGCGAAACGCAAAGGGGGCGAATTGGTGTGATAATTTTTTTTTTCTCCCATATCCTCTCGCAAAAGGCAAACACTGAATTTGTGATTACTTCGCACACTTATGTGTGTTACACACTTACGTGCAAAAAGGAGTGCAGTGCCGGCACGGAATTTATATTTTTAGAGGGCACCCAGGTCGAACGAGAGCATATACGAGAAGCTTTTGAGTTCTACATAATCGTTTCCAGGGTTCTCTCTGCTTGGTTTTTTTTCGCACTCACTGCCGACTATTCGATCATTTTCTTCTATATGTTTCGCATTTTATGATAAATTTTCCTTTTTCTTATCTCCAATTATTTTTCTTTTTTCATTCACCAACAAAAATAAAATTTTAATTACCAATCACAGTACTTGCAGTTGTATTGTTAATGCGCAACTTGCACTATTTGATGTTGTTACAAAAATAAAAATGCACTTTTTTCCTATTCTTTTTTTTTTTCTGCTTATGTGGACTAGTGAATTATTGTCGCTCGAAGCGGGCGCGGCGCGCTCTTCTCGGCATGGCCGCCGCCATTACACTGAGAGTATGAGCTCGACAGGAACGTAAATAGCAGCAGCACAGCCCTGCTAGTGAAACATACCGTACACTCTCCCTCCCACTTTTTCTTCTTCTTCGTCACTCTATCTCACTCTTCCATATGACTACAACTTAAATGTCTGACGTATATTCTCGAAGAAATGAAACATCCATAAACGAAGTATATTATCTTTCTAATTTCATCTGTATGGATCGATTGTAGTTTTTAGAGAAAGCTTCAGCGAACCCGTCTTCACGACTGGTATTCGAATTCAGAGAATCAATTATGGAAATGAAAGCAATGGGGAAGAAAAACCGAAAATGGAAAAAGAATTGGAAAATGTTTGCTTGCAGTTGCCATAATATGAGTCATATTCTTCTTTTAGCCATTACATTTTGCAATTATTACGAGCCATAACGATGAATTTATGGAATCAATTATGAACATTTCAGCTGAAACCTCAAAAAAACTTGGTAATATAACTGGAATTAATAATATATGCAAATAAGAATGGATGAATGGATAATTCGCCGCTAATATTTCTTCCATAACTCAACATTGGTGATTGAGAATGAAAAATATACCTGGATTTTTTTTTTGAGGTTACGTAAAGTTATCCAATATTTTTTTTCTCTGATATCAACTTTCGAGTGAAACTAGAAGAATACTTGTTTTCATAGTGGAGAGATCATATACGTATTGAGACTATTGTCATTCCTTACATCGGACGAGCGGTTGTTGTTTACAACACTCACAACACTACCAATAATTTAATTATTGAACCATTTTGGGTATGTATTTTTATGTGCCCAGATAACATCCACGGTCATGATACAACAGAGTAATAGAAGAAACATGCGATACATCCTATTCAATAATTCATACGGCGATATAGTAAATTTGCTTCTGAAAAACAGAAAAAATGTATTGATGAAAAGAGAGAACTCTCAACACCCTCTTATTACTCATGATATTAATCATTTTAACAAAACACGAATGGGAACCAATCACATACATGTGAGAAATTCCAAAAGCTGTGCCACCAAATACACGAATTTTAATTATTTCACATTTTTCGATATTTCTTCATAAACACTATCATTCTGCATAGCTCGAAAACTACATTTGTTCATTCAACAAGGTAGATAATCAATAAGAAAGAAAGACGTGTACATCAATATTGAATTTGGAGGAACAATTTCGAGTATGTATTTGGCATTATGCGATTAAAATTGGAAAAAACAATCATAAAAACCATATATATCTACGAATAATTGTGGATATCGTATCTCAAAAATCTTCGTTTCATATTATCTCAATTTTTCCAATATTTTCCCATAAACATTCGTTATTATCAATCGTCTCAAGAACTTTTTTCTTTTTTGAGGTTGCACAAAGAATAGAGTGCACCAATGCGGCGCGCGGGAAAAGTCACAATGGTGATGAAAAACAAATATCGACATCTATTAAAGACTGGGCAACTGAGATGTTTAAGAAGGGTGAAGAATAAAGAGGTAAAAAATTGGCTGAATTCAAAGAGAAACTGTGAAGAATAAAAAAAAAAAATAGGTCGTGATTCTCACTATGAAATCCCGCAATGTCGAACTCTGTAAGCTCCCCGTCCAGATCTTCCTCACCTGCTTATCAACTGAAGCAATCGTGTCGGGACTCGAAATTGTCCCAACCGACAAATCATTTGTATCAACAACAACATTTGCATCGTCATTATTATCCGCCATGAGAGCATCACTTGAATGTGTAACAGCAGCAGTAGCAATAGTAGTGGCAGCAGCAGCAGCAGCAGTAGTGGTAGTAGTAGTAGTATAAATAGAAGTAGTTGTACTCTGAATTTTATCTGATCCCACCACAGGCTCTTGTTGACGGTTGTTCGGCCCTGAAGCCATTTTTAACGAAATTGACAGCGCCGTATATGCCATGGTCATATCATTCTCCACCTCCCTCATTCAGCTCTACCATTGCAATATT
The DNA here is from genome assembly GCA_958496275.1 of Zele albiditarsus. Classification (NCBI taxonomy): domain Eukaryota; kingdom Metazoa; phylum Arthropoda; class Insecta; order Hymenoptera; family Braconidae; genus Zele; species Zele albiditarsus. Next base: position 2,275,850 of record OY292414.1, on the reverse strand, counting down.
TTCTTCACTTCCTCTCCTTTTCAATTAATTATGTCATCACAATTATCATCGTATCATTTTGTGATGGGTCCAAATCATTTCAACCATTTTAACGTAGAATCGCGCTTATATTTATTCATTTTCGTCTCCTTCTTCTTTCGTTTTTGTCCTCACTTGCCACATTCAACCACATTTCGTTGTGTCACACAATACACAACAACACGACACTTATCATTGATGACAATTATATCATTGATTTTAATCGCCATTTTATTGTCGTCCCGCGAAAATAACGAAAAATATGAACATGAATTATTTCATTTGAATTTTTTGTACATTAATCAATATGCAACAATCACCAACATCGGCCCTACATATTGAGGTTATAATCCATACTCTCGCTCAACAAATTATCATTATGTACTCCATATTTGTCCATGTATACACCACTGTTTGTCGGTAATGTTTCCCTCTCCGTCTTCTATTCTTACACACTCGCTCGCTCTCTCTCTCTCACGCGCAGCTTTTAATCGCTGCAATGGAAGAACAATTGACGCGCATTGGTTGGACGAAAAAGGCGTCTAAACTGCTCTGCCACACAAGCAATCGTCCAATGAATCGTCATCCACTGTTTCTCTCACGTATCTCATTATTCATGTGTATATTCCTCTGTGTCTTTTAATACGTTACCACACATTCTTTTTTCATCCACATTTCAATGAATCAAAAATAAATATAAAAAAATCTCGACTTGTCTTTAGGAGTATCGATCGTCGGGGGTAAGTTTCAACTCCCTCTCTGTCTTTCTTTACCTTTTCAGCTCGTGACTTCCCTCAATTCATATTCTGGCACACAGATGATGCGCACGCGAATGTTTGTACATATGAACACACACACACACGGAATTATACGTGTATACAAATATTGAGACTGAAAACGTGTATGCAAACACACTGCACGTTAAATTGAAAATCGAAAATGAAAGTAGAAAACAAAATACACAATTAAAATTAAATCACAATTGGTATTGTGTTGTCATTGTGTTTCCCCAATGGTTTGCCAACTTCACACCATTCAACAAGCAATTTATCAAATCTATATTAACAAATATGTATAATTATTTTAAATTCACATTTTACACTATTCAATGATGGAACATTGAGATAAGTCACACACACACACACTAATTTTGTGCGTGGTTTTTTTTTTTTTCTCTTGGATGATTTACCGCCACGCACGACCAACAGCCCTTTCTCTCAATCTTTCTCACTCTCTCCCTCTCTCTATCAGACACTCTCTTCCTCTCCGTCTCGTTCTCACCCTTCCTCTTTTACTATCGCGCTGCTCTACACTCGCTCATTCAATGTGACATGTATGGATATGGTTTTATACTACTTCATTTCATTTGTTTGCGCGCTTCGATTTTAACAGTTATTTCATGTATTTACAGGTGTGTCGAAATTAGAACCTTACAACTGCGTATGGATATGGGATTCTTTGACGGAGGGGGACACACAATAAATACCGATGAGTTTTATTGCGCAGAGCACGAGAATGGATCACACGGCGCAAAACACACCACGAGCTCATCAGAAAGATTGGGAATTGAGACACCATAACGATCGAAGCGCCCCGCGCGGCCATTGGTGAAACACCCAAATACGCTTGACATCCAGGTGTGTTACTATCGCGCGATGAAACCCGCACCGAAAAATTGCCACAAGTATTCATCCATGTTCCGGATAAGTTCTACGATATCACTATATATTTACATTCAAATTATTCTTCATTGTTTACAAGCACCAAATTCATTGAATGAAAAGTATAATAATGTCGAAGCGTGAAACTGAGTTACGAAATAAATCGGAATTGATTGTGTTTTATTGGTTCGTTCGCTTGTTTGTTTTTCTTCTTTTTCTTGACACAAGGCACCATGAATATCAGAGACATGACTGAATTTTACCATGATAGTATGTCACACTCAAGGATCGATAAATCTCGAATTGGTCGGCGGGCTATATCGAGAGTTCGATATGTGTGTTATTGCCGTCATCATCGTTTAATCAACAACAAACTCCAACTCCATCCATCCAATTGTCTGCGCACTGTCTTTCAGTCAGTTTCCATTGACGTAGGTATACGGCTGCTATCGTGAATATATACGTGAAGCCGGGACTAACGTCGGGGAGTACGTCAGTCAATATTTTAGTTTCCGTGTGAGTACAATAACTCATTCCAACTTTTCCTGCTTCGATTTAATTGAATATTACATATTTCTTCGAAAATATCGCAGTAAATTAACAAATTGCCATGGTTATTTTATGTTCCAGATGATCCAGCGCTTCCCAAACACACGCCTACGTACAGACAGTCGTTAATTTCGTATTGTATTAAATAGTGTGTCAAAGCAACATATTATAACAGCGACAAGATGACTGAAACGGAGAATATCTTCCTATTTGTACCAAACATAATTGGTAAGCTAAAGAAGATAACTACTGTCAATCTCATACATTATTAGTAATAAAATATTCCTGTGATGGCTAAGTCAATTCAATTTTTTCGAGATATACACTTCAAAGTCTTCATATGACAGACATACATATTCTTATGTATACAGTGTGTACCAAAATAACTTAATTCCTCATCAATGAAAAATTGATAATAGTTTATTGAAAATGTAGGTTTGTCATCGGGTTTGGGTTGTTTTTGTAATGTCCTCACAATTAAAAAATAATGAACTATTTCGAAGTTAAAATATATGCGATAAAATTCAAGACTTCACAAACATATTGCTTGAGAAACAGATGAATGGGTGCTATGAGTAACTATTCATTATGATACAGCTAGTGTTTCGGTATATAATTATCATGTGAATGATGACGTAGCCAAAATCGGTTCAGTAAAGATTATCGCTGTTGATCTGCATTACTGAGATCTCGTATGCAGAATTATGAGCAACTTCGGAACTTGATCCTCCAAAAATAACATATATATCAGCCATTTCAATACATGACAGACAATGCACACTGAAGAAATTTTGACGATGATCGCATGACCGTTGTCAATGTTACTATCTATGCGAACCAGTAAAACCACCATGGACGAACGTTGAGTATGGTCGAAAATTCCTCTTTTATCAGTTTTTTCTGGTCATGCAACTTGAATCGGCAAACATCACGCAGTTTGTTTATCGTGACTGTAAAAAATATAGTACAGATAATAGGGGAGAGAGTTCACGACATCAGTCTGTCCTAGTGGGAACTTTCGATCCTAAATAATCTCAATTAAATGTTCTGCTATTTACAAATATGTAACTGTAATACATTTGGATGGTATATACGTTGGTTCTTTATTCATTCAATCATTCAATTATTTGAAAATAGTTGCTTATCAAGCATCACATATTTTTTTATACATTCCGAAAATTGATAGTTGATATTTATACCGTTATTTAGTGATAATGATTAACGGATAGCATTATTTCAGGTTTCGCCAGAGTTATTCTCGCATTAATATCATTTTACTTCATGCCAACCAATTACATTATCGCTATTTGGTGTTATGTGATAAGTGCATTATTGGACGCTGTTGATGGCCATGCAGCGCGGTATTTTAATCAAAGTACGAAATTCGGCGGTATGCTCGACCAATTAACTGATCGTGTTGGCACAATGTGTTTACTCGTAAATCTCAGCATATTTTACCCGTCATATGCATTCTGGTTCCAATTGAGTATGGCCATTGATATATCATGCCATTGGATTTATTTACACACGTGAGTCCGAAATGGAATAAATATCACGCTTTTGTTCTCTCTCAAGTTATTATTATTATGATTATTCTGAGTGTATGATAAATGTTGTCGAAAAAATTTTCCGCAGTACTCTCTTACAAGGAAAATCAAGCCACAAGTTCATCGACATGTCTGGGAATCCGATCATGAGACTTTATTACACAAATCGATTAGTGTTATTTGTGATGTGCGCTGGGAATGAAGCATTTTATGCAGCCCTATATCTCTTATATTTTACCGAAGGACCCATTAGTAAGTATATATACTTTGAATTTTACATTTGATAACTCAATTGGGACTGGAAGAAACACATTCTTCCTTAATTACATTGATGAATGTGAGATTCATAATATGATAAAATAATATATCTAATCTGTTTCTTGCAGTTATCGGAATAAGTGTCTTTAGGGCCATATTATTCATATCAGCGCCTGTTGCAATTGTAAAATCATGTATTTCATTACTACATGGATACGTGGCAGCTATGAACCTCAGTATAATTGACGTAAAGGAACGCGAGCAACTGCAGAAAACTAAATAATGAAAGAGAAAAGTGGGAGATAAAAGACAATATGTGGGAAAATATTGTCCAACGATCAATGATTCTTTTCATATACAAAATCATGTATGTTTCATATGATTCTAGTCATTGTCCCGAATCTGCCCCCATCTTTTGTGTAAAAGAATAAGAACCAACCTAAAAATAATGTCATATATTACCATATACATGGGTAATTCTGTAATAAGACGAGAGATATGATTCATATTACGAAATTATGTACCTGTCCAGGCGAGATAAACTGTTACTTGAATCAATGAAGAATTTCTAATAGGCAACTACCGGATAATTATACTTATATTGTTCTCCACAACCATATTTATAACACATTCTACTCGACAACCAACGGCATTTTCCGCAATTGGACAACAGTAGCAAACTTGTGTCTTTGGTAATCAAAACAATGTAACAATGGTCGTAACAATATTAACAAGTTTAATGAAAGGTAATGAATGGACTTGAAAAGTGTGTATTATTGATATAAAAATAAAAGTATATCGGTGGTAACAGATATATAATCATCATTGATATGTTTACTTAATTTCTTTGAAAAGTACAAACGCTACACCTACAAACTTCATGCCATTTTTTTCACATGAAAACAATTAGAAATGGATGAAGCGATCATATCTATGAATCATCGATTGAAATCAAAAGTCGATGAATGAAATTAATTAGACGCTAAATTGATGAAACAATAATAAAAATAAATATTATACTGAAATCTAACCTCAAATATGTCTCCTCATCCTCAGTCTGTGGATAAAGAAGAAGGCTCTGACGTATGACGCAGACAATTCGTGTGTGATCATCAAAATCTGAAATATAGAAGATGTTTGTATTCTATTTTCTATATGAGTGCAACTTAACGCTCCCCTTATAATGCGTATGTGAATAATGGAATTCATGATAACTTACATGAAAGGGAAAAACAAATAAAACTGAGAGAAATGTAATGGTCCCCGAATAAAGTGCCAAGTTGTCGTGTGAATCACTCTTGTTGACGTTTCTTTGTTTGGCTGGTGAGACGGTAAGTTATTGTTATATCCATTTAGTCATTCATGAATGGTATTATTTCACATAAACAATTTTGCATTTATCACATATAATTTTGTTCAGCATACAAAACATCTCATTGTAATTATGTTAATGAATATGTATCATACGAGAAATCAATTATGTTGACGACTGCTAATAAAGAATGCTTTTTCTCCGCAATATTTTGAATTGGTTTCTTGCACACATATGATAACTGATATATATATATATATATATATATATATATATGTGTGGTTGCAATGACTTTCGGTGGTGTGAGATACCAAGCAACAAAAACCATTCGGAATCCAAAACAAAAGTAGCTGACGTCTGCTGGCCAGTAGATGAACAATTTTCAATTTTTACGCCGGCTGTTTTATCTGTGCATATACTCTATGTCGGATAATATAGGGATTCTACAATGTCAACTACAGTGGCGGCAAAACGAGAATAAAAGGCATAAATACATAAATACATATAAACATATATATATATATAAGGAGTATAAAAGAAGATTACTTTTCACATCATATCCAACTTTTTCACTTGCTATCCAAGTTCATGGATGACATAATAAAATGTTCACATATCAATATTGAATAAATAACCATTCTTCATTAGATGAATTTCTATCTAGTATAGGCAAGAACCGAATTTCAGTCGTACTCTTGTATATGGATACATGTGTGTTCAGTGTGTACATACATATATGTGCGTGTAGATGATTTTTAGCATTGACGAAAAACATGGCGGCCATTAGAGAATCTCGTGCGTACAAAAGTTGACCATTCCAACGTCCTTGATCTGTCTAAAAAGTCATCATTGAAATGTCGTGAAATTACAAACCATAGGTTTTGGGCCTTCATTCCTATTTCTGGTATAAATCAAAGGCGCAATGTTAATTTAACCTAAAAAATGGACGCATAAACTGTTGTTATTCAACATTATAACAATATTCTATATTGTTTTGTAGGCAGTGCGCGCGCACATTCAGCCTTATTCTATATTATGAGTCAAAAAATATTACTACTATCGCGTGGAAGTCAGTGGTTTTGCCGAATATATTTTATGAATGTATAATGAACAGCAATTATATCATCGAGATTCTTCGCTAAGGATAACATCATCCTACGGTACGTTAATAAAATAATTTTTCGCTTCTATTGTTCTTACTAGAGAATTATGATTTATTCCGTCCGTATCATCCACCGATTTTCAATTAATTATCACCAAATGCATTTTATTAACATGTTATGCTTTCATATCTTAATACATTATGAAATTCACAGAGTTTCTCGATGAAATTAATTGGATTTGCAAGAGCTTATGTTCGATTCATATAACAGGGTACAATGGCTTATACATCTCTACCAAAACTTGTTCCTATCGGTAGTCCCAGAATTACATCTGAGGATCGTGCCAAAAATATGATTACTGACGTACGTAAGAGAAAAAATTCTCCTATAACTGTTTGATCGTGTATAAGAATTATTTTATGTGTATCTATTAATAAAATTGAATGATATTTCAATGCAATGATGTGGATAAAAAAACGTTTGTATTCTAATATAGGTGCTGCAATCAGAACCAGTGAAACGACTTCTCAGTCAACCAAATATCGTGATAAAAGCCATTTCATTGGCGCCTTCTAATCAGACGTCAATGCATTCATCAATTAGCAGCAGTAACGGCCATGGTAATGTTGTTCACTGCAAAGATAAGCCTGATGATAGTGTGACTTTGAGTAATTCACATTTGGACGATGAAGCCAATTTCTTGCCATCGAAAAGTTTTGGGAAATCGGAAATCGCTTTATTGCCAATAAGACGTGTTCGAAAAAAGTGTGGCCACTATGAACAGTGTGAGAATATTATTTGTGACGTTCATTTTCAACAATACGTTGATTATGAAGGATCATCACCAATATTGGCATTTAACATTGATGAATCAGAAATAAATGCGCCGGTATCGAAGCACTGTGGCAATTTACACTGTGATGCATTGAGCATTGATCATAACCGTTGTCGACGCGCTGTCATACGTTTATGTCGTTATGATAAAACAAATATATGTGACATATGTGGTATATCATTGAAAACACGGAAATCACGTTTAAGTCATAAGAATTGTAAACGAAAAAATATGTATCAACATAATGACGTCGATAGTGCACAAATATTGCGTGAGCGGATGCGTATGAGAGAATTGCAAATGTTGGCCACATTGAGAATGAAAAAGAAAAACTACAGTGATCCACTGACTGCCGATGATAAAGCAATAGAGATATTGAAAAATAACTCGGAGCTCATTGTCATACCAAAAACCACAACAAAAATACCAACAGTCCAACCGACCCCGGTATCAACTGTGAAAACATTTTCAAATCAAAACCCCCCAAATTCCAATGATATTCTCAGTAATATTGTTTTGCCTAATAAAACAATTTCAGTTGTATCGAAATCACTAAACAATACCACTTCATCACGAACTGATCAACAGCCGCAGCAACATCGAGATACTCAAAAACGTCGTCAACAGGAATTGAATACAAGTTCTTCGTCCAAACATATGAAAGCAGAATCACCAAATGGTGGCAATGTTAAATCGATAGACAATCAATTCATCGTTACCGGTGTGCCTCAAACAACAATAACTTATCCATTATCAATGAATGATTGGGTAATGGCACATACTACCGGTACACCAATACTTCCAGCACAAAAACCATATTTAATGCCTGTACGTGTCGTACCAATTGCTAATCTCAAATCGGAGCCATCATTATTACATCAAACACAAGGAATACCGAAATTTTGTATTATTGCTGATAATTCAGCGTCACCTCAATCATATATCAATCTACAAACAATATCGGCGTTACCAATTCAAAATATCCAAACAATATCAACAACTGCGTCGGTTATGCCTGTTGCCATTCCTGGTTCAATGGTTTCAGTCACTGCGGCTGCTACAACACGACCTGTTGACGTAACGCCACAAAAATCCATCAAGGCAAATGCAAATGCCAAAGGTGGGAAAAAAAAAGTTGAATCTGTGACATCGAGTAATTCAAAGTCAACTAGGCCACGTGGCCATTATGGAAATCGCAATAAAAAACGTGTGGAAAAGAAATTGTTTATTTGCACTTATTGCTCAAAAAGATTCCTCACGGAATGGTATTTCAAAATGCATATTGCCCGACATATCGGTGAAGTTAAAGCAACATGTGAAATATGTGAAAAAACATTCACTCATCATTATGACCTTAAACGGCACATCAATATTGAACATAAAGGGAAGAGTAAAAGTTCGGTGAAAAATGATAACTCGGTTGAAATAGCGGAGATAGAGGAGAAGATGTCAGAAAAAGGAAAGGTGGATTTATCATTCATGTGTAATAGTTGTGGAAATGTTTTTGATTCTAACATTGATATGAAGAAGCACAAATGCAAGAAAATTACTAGTAATGAAACCAAAAATGGTGGTATTGTTATTATTGATTCGGGTAAAAGTATGAGCAATGAAGGGGTGAAAAAAGGGAATAGTATTGTGAGAGGAAAAATCAGTGACGCATTGTCAACAATAAAATTGCGCAGAATTGCGAGGAGTCAGAAAAGAGTTGTTCGAAAACGTGTACGTAGGCGTAAAAATAAAAATAAAAAACGTATAAATCCAGGTAGTGGTGAGGTGTCGCGCATTGATTGCACACTCAAGTGTTGAATGTCCATTATCGACGAACAAAAATGTGATGTGAACTCAGTTGAGTGTTTGGAATGGATAAAGATGGGTGTGGGTATATCTTATAAACATTCTTCAACCAACTGAACGGTATTATGTGAAATAATTTCAAAATTTTGTTATGTTACAGCTAAATTTCTCCAAGAGAAAAGGCGGAATAGAGAGAGGGGGGCAGGGGGACATGGGGGTTGATAGTTTAATGAATAATCGGATGCATAATAGCGCTCATGGTGTGCAAAGTAGCAAATCATGGCTGATCATAATGTGATTATCGTTAAATATGTAAAATATCGAAAAATATTTTTGAAAATTATATTTGTTTATACCGCAAGATTTATTTTGTCAGGATAAAGTTTTCAGAAATTTTAACATCACAAATTACTTAAATATCATAAATTTCGTGCGCTTTCTTGATTTTAATTATGCAGTAGTTTTAATTATCGAGAATGACAGGAGGCGTAAATGATATTTGTTATGGCAGTTGCTAGTCAAGCTAGTAGACGATAAGACAAAAACTCATCACATAAATTGTTTTGAAAATTCACTTTGGAAAAACATTGATATTTTAGTATATTCGTAAATAAAAATAACAGAGGACACGTAGAGTTGCAGACCAAACTCAATTTTCGTACATTCATTCGTGGGATTGCTTGATAGATTTTTATAAAGTGTCTTTGGGAAAAGCATGTCGAAGTATTCAGTTGTTGCGAATGCAATTTTTTTGAAGAAAACTGCATCGTAATCAAATATAACCATTTTTGTACTGAAACATTTTTATTTCAATTAAACAAATACACTACAATTTATCCTCAGGTTAATAAGAAAGATGTCGATGACCGAAACATTTTTTCGAAACAATATCCTGTTAAAAAAAATATTCTGAAACTAGAAATTCTGTTGTTATATACAGTGTGCCTTTCGAGTTTATTGTATAATAAATAGGCTTTTGTATGGGCAGAAAATGTCCAGATGAAATGTTACATATGAGTCAACTAACAGATTGCTTGCGAACTCTGAAAAAAATCTATCCTAATTGATCTATATTTTTGTTTAATGAGTGATGAATTTGTAAAATTTTTAATCGAGTTAGCTGCAAAATATATCTATGAGTATAGTTAATTTCTTACACTTCCACTGTACTTTATAGATAGGCTAAGAATAGTTACAGAATCTTCAACACCCATAAATGGAGCAATATTAATTCACAGATTGTGCATTATGTGAAAATTGTGTATTCCTCGGACAAATATGTATAGGTATGAATGAACTAATAGTCATTTTAGGGAGATCAAGTAGATATGAGTTGTATATTACATTTATATACGAAATACAAATGGTAATTTGTAAGTAAATCAATGATCAAATAAATTTTTCTCGCACGATTGAAGTGGAATTATTTAATCTTACATCCCTTTCGTTTTTACAAATATAAGAAATATGATTTAACTTAAGTTTATATTCTATCCAACGCTTCCAGCATTATGACACTATTCCCACGTATTACCTTGCAGAGAAAAAGAACGTCCACTATATAGTAATTGATAATTATAATAGAGATCGAAAGTAGATTACTTACCACCATGCCTATATTATTTTTGGTGCCATCTTTACATTCCTCAATACTCTCGTCAATCACCATGTTCATGAATGGATCGAAACCTCGAAGTATACCAACTACATGCCGGCCCCCATTCAATTTCACTAAATAATAAAGTGTTGAATATTAATTTTGAATTTTATTTGTTGAATATACTTATATATATATATGTGTATTATTTTTCTTGAATAAAACATACGTGATAACTTTTTGTCCATGTATCTGAAAATAAACAATCATTCCGTGTAAAAACATGTGTGAAAAGTATTACAACGTTTTTTGGGGGAGTTTTTGTCTGTATAGGTTAGGAATTTGAAATCAATTTCAATAAATAATGTAAAATGTGAGCTTACTTTTTCAATTCTGGAGGATGTGCCTTACTCATCCTGAATTTATTTTTCCGATTATATGCGCAAAAACGAACAAATTTATGTTGCTTATATTGTTGTTATGGTGAATTGAAAAATTCCGCGTCAGTTAAAAAAATATATATATTTTTTTTGGTGTACGAGGTGGTCAGGCGCTGTGGAAACAGTGAGAACAGTGGTACTCCATACACATATTGCGGTTTTTCGAAGAAATGAAATAGTAGTTTGCAGAGTGGCCCCTTATTACTACTAGCGCCTTAGCGATCAAGAGTTGAGTTTGAGCTAACCAATCCAGAGACTGCCATTCTTTAATAAATACAGCATGGTTCGATAGTTCCGATTCAATTTGACTTGGTGAAACCGTAGCCAATAACCGATTGATGTGATGGGAAGTACATAATATGTATACAGCTGATAGCTCCAAAGCTCTGCGGCAAGATATCATATATTTATAATAATATATATACATATATAACTACACAGAAACACTGCACTGGACTCTACGAACACGGCGAATCTTTGCACAGCAGATAAAGTTCGTTATTTCAAAATCGAGCATCATCATAGAGTTGCTGTAAGATCTTTAGACTACGAAAAAAATTATTTCGCACTGTGAAAAATACATTTTTGTGTGGATTGATATAAGCAATTTATTGTGAGCAGGCCAATACAACCTTAAAACTCAATTATATTTCTTTCTTTGATTCACGATAAGGTGATAATCATTCACAATTTGTGGGTAAGTTGATCTGTTGGCGAAATATTTATTCCATGTGACTTAGACAAAATCACTAGAAGAATTGATATTTTAACATCTTTTCTTTATTGTATATTAACTTAAGTTGTTAATAGTGATGGAAAATGTAACCCAACACGAAATTTGCATACATTTTTGATCAACTAATACCCATTTTTCAACAGATATAATTAAATTAGCTCTATACCAGCAACACAAATGGCTGCTAATATAATGACCAATAATATCAAACAATTACGAATTTCTAAGACTGGCAGTAGTTCTTCAACGCAATTGACGGAGAAAGAAAATGATCAACATATTATTAATGCTATAAAAAATGTTGCTGTTAATGATGCGACAAATGACTTTGGAAAAGTTAACAATGTGATATTGAAGAAGAATGATCTGAAACCAGTGATACAATCTGCCACAACGATAGAATCAACTGCCAAAGTTCAAGAACAAAATAAACAATGTCAATCATCAAGTCACAGTCAAAATGTTGTGAACAAAAATACGAAGCAAGAGAGAAAATGGGTATTGAAAGATTTTGAAATTGGTAAACCATTGGGCAAAGGTAAATTCGGAAATGTATATTTAGCAAGAGAAATGAGAACCAAATTTGTCGTTGCCATGAAAGTTTTGTTCAAAACTCAAATTGAAGAGGGCAATGTTCAGCATCAAGTGCGGAGAGAAGTTGAAATTCAAACACATTTGAGGTAATATTTCATTAAGAAAATGTATACCATCGTTTGTATACGCTGACGTGCCCCCTGTTGAATGATATTCAAGAATTTTAATGCATTTCAAGAGTCACATTATGTTTTTTATCGTAAATTTCTTAGAGCAGAATGTCTGTGCTGGTTCTAATCGAATTTTTCGAGAGTTCATAACTCTTAATTGCTTCTCATCGTTTATTAATTTTTTCGTTTGCTCACATCCGATGCAAATCTGACACATTCAATACGTACGGAATAATCTTAGCATTTGAGTCAAATAATTCAACCGAAATTCACCAGGAATCGATATCTCATTCATAATTCCTTAATTAACTTTAATACTCAATATTGACTCAGAATTCAGTAAAAAATCATATGATTGCTATTCAATGAAGATATCAATGATATTGCATCGATTCTGATCAGAAATATTACTGAATTTTTCTGAAAATAAGATTAATACCATGACCGCAAACTGAAGCTTTTTCGAATACAACAATTTGATGAATTCATTCAATTTTCACTTAATATTTCACGATGACAAGGGATCCAAGATAATATTTCATGAAAGCCGACCCGCCCTGGATATGGATTTATTAGTTATAAAAAGTTTGAGCACTATTTTGACTAACTGAAGGAAGAACTCTTTTTCAGGCATCCAAATATTTTACGAATGTATGGCTACTTCCACGATGATAAACGAGTTTATTTAATTTTGGAATATGCACCAAACGGTGAATTATATAAAGCTTTGAAAGCATCGCCGAATGGACGATTTGATGAGCCAAGGTATATGAATCTAAATTATTTTTCCATTCACATGTATGAAATACTCTTTTGTTCTGTATTTTCTTTTGTAGAACTGCTGCCTATATACGTCAATTGGCTGATGCTTTAAAATATTGCCATAATAAAAATGTTATCCATCGTGATATAAAACCAGAAAATTTGTTATTGGGAAAAAATGGAGAATTGAAAATCGCCGACTTCGGTTGGTCAGTTCATGCACCATCATCACGTAGAGAAACATTATGCGGCACACTGGATTATCTACCACCAGAAATGGTACTCGGGAAATCACACGATCATACAGTGGATCTGTGGGGTGCTGGTGTTTTATGTTATGAATGTTTAGTTGGCAATCCACCATTCATTGCAAGATCTTATGAAGAAACATATGGCAAAATTATTCGTTCCCAATTCACATTTCCAAATTATGTTAGTGAAGCGGCACGTGATTTAATTACAAAGGTTCATTCACAGTTTTTCTGTTCAATGTTGATGTTTTAAATGAATCAGATTTATCATAAATATATGTAAGAGTTAATATTTCATTTATTTATTTATTTCAGCTATTAGTTGTGAAGGCCGAACATCGATTGCCTTGGGATGGAATATTATCTCATCCTTGGATTGTGAACAATTTAAAGGAATAATTTCGTGCGACTTAGAAATTAATTATTTTATTTTATATTAGAATTGCAGGAAATTCGGTATACGATTCAAAATTCTGTTATTCGACAGCGTTTTTCTTTCATAATTGTTAGTATATTTTTATTATAAGTATTTTGGGCAACCATCTGACAAAATTGAATCTTTAAGCCACATAAAACATGTATATCTTATAACGAAACGCAAAAGTTTGTTTCTTTTTGGAAACGTAACATTTTCAGGAAACCACTCCAACGAATGAACAATAAATTTATACGTAATATTGATATGAGTTCATTTTTTGAATAAATCAATATTTCAGTAATTATGTGGATGTCCAACTTTCATTTGAGTGTATCCTAGTCTACTGGTTGCTCTACATGGGCCTATGTATATATATATATATATATGTAAACATGTGCGATGCAATATATATATGTACAGTGTATGGGGTTCATTGGGATTCATAGTGTAAATTGGTGCAACCGAAATTACTACCCAATAACAAATAATACATATAATAATTAACTGTAACAGATTGTTGAATTATCAGAGATGAAAACTTTTGTTGTGGACAAGTGGGAAATCGACGAAGTGGGTGACAAGTTAAATAAGCAGTTATTCAAACAGGTAATTATTTCATAAATAGGATTTCAGGTTAGGTTTTTTCCAACGATTCATGTGAGCGGTATTCATCTACTCATCCTTTTGAATCTTGAATTACTATCTTTTGACATGATTAAATGAGGATTTGTACAACTTTCAGGGTTCCAAGAAGTTGCGTAAAAAACATAATCCAAGGTTGGACAGTATCAAACTCAAGGAAACTGAATCCAAGATAAAAAAGTTAATAGAAAAGGATGTGAGTGTCTCACACAAAAATTCAACCGAACTCCAGGCTGGCAAAAATTCACGAAAGCGGCATCACAAAAATGTGAATATTGATAATAATGATGATGCGAAAAAATCAAAATTTTTACCGAAACACATTGGTAAAGTCGATAGTAAAAATATTGGCGAGAATAAGAAGAATGTGAATTCTAAACATAACAAAAGTCAGACGATGGGAAAATCAAAATTAACGCGAAAAGGACGAAAAAATGACTTGGTAAATGATAAAGGAACTCAACATAAAGTAGAGGAGAAGATAAATATAAAAAGAATACAGGAAATGTTGTTAATTAAGAAGAGGGAGAGCGAAAAGGGTCTGAATGAACCGGAAACATTACGAGATCGCATGATGTCCCAATTGCGTGCATCGAGATTTCGATATTTGAATGAAACTCTTTACAATAATCAAAGTTTTGAATCACGAAAAATGTTCAAAGAGGATCCAGATGCATTTGAAGCTTATCATACAGGTTATAGGCAGCAGGTAGAACGATGGCCATTAAATCCACTGGATATTATAATATCTGCTGTGAAGAAAATGTGAGCATACATTGTTTAACATGTGTTGTACAATAGTAATAACACGATAACCTACAACTACAGCTTGAGTATTCGAGTTTTTTTTTTATTAGTATGTTTGTGAATTATTTTTAGGCCAAAAGACTATATAGTAGCTGACTTTGGATGTGGGGAAGCACGCCTGGCAAGTTCCGTTGAACAAAAAGTGAATTCATTAGATTTGGTGGGAGTTAATGATAACGTGATCGCTTGTGATATGGCGCACACACCACTTCTCTCCAATGGTGTTCACGTTGTCGTATTTTGCTTATCACTCATGGGCGGTAATTTGTCCGATTATATTATAGAAGCCAATCGCGTATTGAAGAAAGAGTAAGTTACTGATTTAAGTGATGTAAATAATTTGCCATTGATGTTCTTTACTTACCCATTTTCCATTGAACACTTCCAGTGGGATTCTGAAAATTGCTGATATTGAAAGTAGATTTGAAAACGTCGACGAATTTATAACGTCATTGGGAAATTACGGATTTAAAAATACATGGAAGGATCTGTCACACAACTTATTTTATTTCATGGATTTCAAAAAAGTTTCGGATATAGATAGGAAAAATAAAAAATTATCAACGATATCATTGAAATCATGTTTATATAAAAAAAGATAAATCAAAATAGAAAAAAATGTATCCACTATTGATGTGCCTTCTTCTTCTTACTTCAAATCCGACACTTTACAACCATCAACGGGTGGACTTTTATTAATTTATGTGCTGGCTTAATCAATATGCTACAATTTTAAACATATTGATCTGATATCAGCACAACAATGTGGAGAAAAATTATTGATTTATACACTCCAATGAATGAGAGCAGTTTATGTATAAACAGAATTTAATAGTATTGATATTTAATGTACAAAATTTATTCAACTACACGAAAAATGACTTGCGTCCAAACCTTCCATCATCTCCGCGACTTCATCCTTGAGGTTTTCCACTTTTGCCAACAATAATAACTGCAAAATTAGCGTCATCATTTAATCAATTAAAGAAATTTCATTGAAACATTTTGAAGAAAATATTGGGGATAAAACCTTGACGTACATTAGCTGCAGCAATCATTTGATCAACCATTTTACGTGACATATGATTCATTCTTTCCAGTAAATCTCGTGGATTGGCCGATGCTACAGATTGCAAAGTTTTGTAACCGGCATTATACAATTGTTTCGCTCGTCCCTTGAAGAAAAAATGAATTCACATAGTCACAAGTGCCCCAAACATAATGAATCATTTTATTTTATAAATGTTAGATATATTCATATATCGATAAACAAGTATCACCTACAACTTTCACAGCGGGTAACTCCATCAATGCTTCCAATTCCACTGAACAGCAGTAAGTCAGTTTTTTATTAAATTGCGTTAATAATTCAGTAAATGCCCAAAATTCCGGTAACTCCTGTAGCAGAATTTTTTTTTTTTTTTTGCATTATTACTTCACATGTCGATGACGAAAATAAACAAAATTATCCAACTAACTTGACAAAATCTAACGACAGACATGGCAAATGATGCAGCAGATGTCAAGAGATTTTGTATAACTCCACGATTGACTTGATATTTATCCGCTACAACGTACAATGATTGATGTTGCCATAAATCATGAAGAATAAGTGTCAAGTAAAATCTATTGACTATTCGTGGATAAATATTCTGTATTGTAGAAAAAAGAAGTGAATATCAATATAAACAAAAGCATAAATTGATTCATGTTCACTGAATAAATTATATGTTTGTTCTATACTTTTGGCGTCACTCCGTCACGTAATTTTGCAATTGCAACTTCATTTATCCCAAGCACTCTAGCGACAGCCATTGAAGACGATGATAAATTGGAAACCTACAGCATAGATTTTTATATAATTTTCATTTCATTTTGATAACCTTGATGTTCTATTAACTTATAAGAACTCACTACATCATAGTAAACTGATCCAATGGGCTTTAATTGATTTGCCAAATCGTACGGTGTAACGAGATATAAAACATGAAGATCATTGAGTAACACCAATTGCTTTTGTGCCATTCTCAAATCGTCATAAAGAATATAGGCTGATTGTAAATCAATTGATCCTGGGAAAAATACATTTAAAGAATCAAAACTAGTATGATCTCATTCAATCGAATTTTCTCGAGGGCTGTGAATGTTATGATCCAAAACCTTCGGAACATACGCGTAATCTACAACGTGTCTACTAACTTGAATAGATTATATGACATTTGAGGTTTAGGACTATTGTAACATCTATTCATTATGATTATTCTTCTTCTTCACCTTTCATAGCAGCTCTGCCTAAATCCGACAACTCCAAAAGACTTTCTTTTGTGAGTGTAATAGAATGTCTTTTTTTTTTTCGTATAGGCGACACGACATCGTCTATAATTTTGTTATCAATCAATTGCGATTGAATTGCAATAGTCATATCCGCCTGACAACTTGGTTTTTCTTTAACTCTCAATACTTGATCTTTCATAAGTTTAATTATGGCTGAATCAGTAATGCGTTTTGTATTGATACCATGTCGCGGCGACTGAACACCCAACAATGATATTGACACGAGTTTGTGCAATTCAGCTCGCGTTGTTGCAAATGACAACATCACTGAAGTCAATAATAAGTTATTTATGCCACGATCTTCGTCCGTACCCAAGGTACTCATACAGTCCTCCATCTTCGATCTGAGGAGTTCTTGGACCTAAAATCAAGTTTCATTTTGTATGATAATAGCATATTTTTTACGCCCTTTTCCTGATTCATTTTGAAATTGATGCACAGAAAAAATTCGCACAATAACCTTCAGTATTTCTGATGATTTGCAAATTAATATACTTTCACCAATCTCTCCCAATCCCGCACGACCAGCTCTGCCAATCATTTGTTTGTATTTACTCAAGTTTAAAAATTCATTTCCTATATATGGGCTTCTCAAGATCACCTAAAAGTGTTTTTGGATAACTGCTGAGTTCTTAAGTTGAATAGGTGTATGGAAATAAAGACTGATAAATGTGATATATTTATAACCCTTCTAGCTGGTAAATTAACGCCTGCGGCCAATGTAGAGGTACAACAAATGACACAAATGGTACCAACTCTATATGCATCCTCTATTAATCGTCTTTCTTCAGCAGTCAAGCCTGAATGATGATACGCAACACCATATCTTATGGTTTTCGATAATATTGGACACAAATTGTCTTCGGCTTTTAAAGAATCCAATAATTTCATTTTCTCTGGCATTTTGTAATCCGCGAGTGACCTGATTTGTGCACGAAAATAGTATATATAGAAGTTGGAAAAACGAATCATAGACAATTAGCAAAATAATATTTAGGAGATATGAATATTTCGTTTACTTTACCTAAAAAGAACACGGGTCATAAGGATTGCGACATTTTCACAATTTTTCCGACTTGGACAGAATATCAGACAGGAATCATTTGGAACAACATCCATCACTAAACCACCAATTCTATCAGGATCTAATTGTGATGCAGTTTCTGAATACTATTGAGATGGAAAAATCGAGATGAAAACTACGTCATAATTGACACAACCATTTCAGTAAATATTAGAATATGCCCCCGTGTTTCCGATCGAAATATTTTTCATTACAAAAATGTCTGAATCTTTTATTTTCACATCCAAATTCGATGTTTTCTTCTACGCAAAATGTGTAGATTATTTAAAAAGCCATTCATTTTTCATAAACCTGTTCACCATTAACTTCCTTGATATATTTCCATTTAATTCTCATGATGAACAATGAGTTCCGATATCAATTTTAATGATACTGAAGATTCTGTAGTTTTTGTTTGGTAATAAATTTATGATTGTACGTACACGATAATTGATTCTCTTTTCATCAGTAAATATTTCCTCTTCACGTAAGTCGACGAGCCATATCCGATTTTCACATTTAATGTATTCCTTTAATTGTACAGGTCGGAAATTTTGAGTGTAAAGATCTGCTTTCAAGAATGTCGCGATTTCATTGAGATTTCCAATAGTTGCACTCATACCAATGATCTGGATATCTCCTGCAATGAACAATTACCAATCCATAGAATTTATAAAATGAAAACAGAGATATCATCAAATTAAGAACTGTGCACATTACTTTTACCATTTGCATACATAAGTTTCGTTAAAAATCCTTCCAAAGTCGCACCTCGGCCGCCTCCTTCACCAATTAAATGTAATTCATCAATGACAATGAGTCCAACTTCGTCTAATCTGTTATTTTCTATCAAGCTATTTAGTAAACCCGCTGCTTTTTCAATAGTACATATATAAATGCTATTTTTCCGTCGTCTCTTAACTGGTGGGTATTGTCCCTTACCTCCGGCATATTCCTCTAACAAAAATTCAAAATCTAGAGCGAACGGTGCCATTGATTGAATCTGTGAAAATTTGTTTAATAGTTTGGATCGATATATTTTCAATAGCAAATAAAATTAATTTCTGATTGACCTACTTTTTCTTGAACAATAGCCACATAGGGTAAAACAAATATAACATTTCGTTTATTACAAATAACCTCCTTCAGCATTAATATTTCGGCGACAAGAGTTTTACCACCACTCGTTGGTAATGCGTAAATTAAATTTTGACGTTTTTTCACGGATTCTAAACTCAAACATTCATGTTGCCAATCTGTAATATGAATAATTGTATAATAACTCAATTTCAATATCATTTTCATATCAAATTATGAAACACGATTGACATTCTTTTGAACGAAATGATTGTGCCAAAACTTACTATAGAGACTATTTATATTTTTCACTTTCTGTATAAGAAATTTTACTTGATTTGGTAAACCATAGAATGTTTTATTTTCATCGCCATTTTTAATCACCATCATGTCATTCGCGATATCTAATGTCGAATTATCCAAGCACGAGAGCGATGAAAATTTCGATTGTGAAATGCAAATTGGAGTATCGTCATTACAAATGGCAGTTTTTAGCAGTGAGTTCTCTAATGTATTCAAACTGGAATTCAATAAATCTCCATCTACATTATTGGAAATTAATTCGCCTTTCATTGATGATTCAGGCAGCCAAGTTTGCTCATTCCATTGGAGATCTTCTTGAATAATATCATCTTCAGCGTTATCATTACTTCGAATGTCATCATCATATTTTTTGTAGTTTAATGTTGAATCCAACGAATTATATTTTTGGGAACAAAATGTGATGTTATGAAATGTATCATCGGATGCAATATCATCATCAGCCAATTGATTCACTGCACGTGAATCTATGAATTCCAGAATTGAATCAGCGTCTAACAATTCCTCATTGTCAGTCATCATCTTCAAAAGATCAAATAGGTTAAAGTAATGAAATGATTTTACAATCATTGAACTTTGCAAACTTCATACATACAAATTAAAGTTCAGCACCATCCATAATAACTTTATATATCCTATTGTTTACTGTTTATATGTATTCACTCATGTAAATGCAGCGAGAGCCGTTGCCAATCATTCAAACGATTGGAATGTTCACGAATGAATGGTTATATACACATATATTTGAAAATGTGCTCTTGGTTATTCCAAACTAATGCATCATTATTTGAAATGGGTTAAATTTTTATTACATCACTGATAGATGGCGCGTGTGATAACTATATATAGGAAAGCCATGTATGGGGAGATTTTTGAAATAGCAAAGTGTATGTGTCCCAATTTGTGTCATAATGGCCGCGCATGATGGTTTAGAAAAAAAAAATTTACGTGAGGGTTTGCAAAAGATATGCAGGAGAATGTACAGTACTCAGAAAATTATCCGTGGAATCCGGTCAGTTACAAACCATCATCCAATTTTCGACCATGACGTCTATCATCCCTCAAAAATATATATGATTAGGGATGGGGTGGTTATCACTGATCACACTGCCGATGATGAAGAAACCTGAATGAAATGATAAATTTTTAGGTACGTCGATGTTCAATACTAATAAGGGGTTCAATGGCTCCAGGAAATTTCTTGTCAGGATGTCAGGAAATTTTTGTATTCCGGACACAATATTATTATGAATGAATAAATAGCATTCCCTTTCATGGATTTCATATCTATATTGAGGCTCACTCATGTAATTCAATTTTTATATGCCCATTAATCGTTCATATAATTATATTCGTGGAGGAGTGAATATATAAACGTATCTGTATACATTTATCAAAATCAAATTTGACAAAAAATCTATTTTTCCGCCAGCTTCGTAAATGATGGAAATATCGCAGAGGTACTAAGATTGAAATATATACGAGTTATAATAAAATTGATGCATGGAAACCACTATCATTCTGAAAAAGAAAAACGGATGAATATAATAATAGTCATGCAACGATCCGAAATAGGCACTCATTTTCATATTTATACACATATGGAATTGTGTGGATTTAACTAATTAATTTAGAGCGGATATGTAATTTTCATTTATCGCCGAATTCGAAAAATTTTGCGCTCAGGATTTCATTTAAATTCGATGAATGAAAATGAGCTGGCCAACGAAGTACTACTGCCATCTGCATCGGGCTCTCGTTTGTGTATTACCAGTTGCAGGCTAAATTTTACGGCCGGCACAGTCGGAAATAGTTTAGCAATTCGAGTGCTTCGTTATGAGTAAACCTACAAAAACAGTTTTGGTAACTAATGATTTGATTAACATATTATGATTCAGAAGAAAATTGTAAATATTTCAATTGATTATGAAACACCCTGTATATGGCAATGCTATCAATATTGGAACACCATGTATATTAGAGGTGGCTCTCTAGCCCAGAGGTGTCCAGAGATCCATGATAAGGGTGGGCCAGTATTTCTTGGAAATCGGATTTTATGACGGTCGGGGATTATGACGGTCAGTACATAGGTATCACCTTAAATGAGTACGTCAGAGATGGGCAGATCTACGATAGGGAAGGCTAGCAGGAGAGCCAGCGTATCCTGGGTATCCGGTTTTATGACGCCCAGGGATTATAAGGGTCAGTACATAGGTTCCCCGCAAATAGATGTATGTAATAAAATATACAAATGACCCAATACACTTATGTGCTCAGAACTTAAGTATAATTTCTGTGCATCAATATTAGAAGGAATATGCAGCTGCGACGATACAATTTTTAATCTCAATTTGACGACCCGTGTGCGAATGCTCGGACGATTAATATTTATTGTTTTCCTCGCATAATTTTCAGCATGAACTAAATCAAACATTAACACTTATAATGAGTGAATATATATCATCAAACGCAAGAATATCTCTCGCATGTGTTTTCATTGAATTCTACCCAAAACTATGTTTTCATTACATAGGATTAATGCAGTGCAGAGTACACAAATATTTCTTCACAAATGAAACATTTTACATTGAAATTTTGAGTACAGATCGATTTGAATGGTTATATTTGTCAACTCTCAGCCAGTGTACGAAATACTGCTCGATGGCAACTACAGGAAGGTGGTAGACGTCTTCCATCAGGAGAGGAGAGTGATGTCTCATTGTTTAATTGGTCCGTATGATTCAGACCGTTTGATATATTTTATCTGACCGGTTCTTGAATATTCTGGTCGCAAGTAGATATCAATAGCGATATGAGTAATTTTTCCGCCGAGTATTTCATTTTGGATCAAATATTCCATAGAATACATACTTTTGAGCATGGAGGCACGAAAATTCTCAAAATCTATCACGGAGTATTTATGGAGCTTAATTATTAATTCAGTTACGATCATGCATGGCCTTACTAGCGAGTGACAAAATCGAGGCGAAACTAGATTAGAATTGTAGGAAAATAAACGGTTGAACGAACACATGGAAGTCTAATGAATATCGAAAAATCACATTTGGAGTATAGTACTGCTGGCCGTATACCTGGGTCTGACCAGGTGTAAAACCTAGCTTCACGGCTATAGCCCCCACTAAAAACTGAAAGAGCACTGGGAGTAGCAGGTGAACCACTTCGCCATCTCTGGCCTACACAGTCGCGGTGCAAAACTTTTGCTCGTCAATAAGACGATCGCATTCTATTTCCAGAATAATTTTTTTCAGTTTTTCTTCTTCAATTGTATAATATGGAATATGACATATTCAATATGTCATATTTTCGTATGTATGAACCATTCATAGTTTATGATTGAAATCGTGATAAAAAAAGTATGAAAAATACTAAAATGAAATTTGTTAATTTATCAAAGCTTATATTAGCACTAATAGATCAAGTAAGGATGATGTTATATGTGAGATACATATATATAATCTTTTAATATATCATTATATTCTTAATATCGTATTTGCATTCTTTAAGTCTTTGGTTTTCCTCAAATTGTCTTTTCATTGATTTCACCAATAAGACATTGCATGATGAACTTCCTTTTTATTTCTGTATACTTGTTTTCAAAGTTCTTTACCTCCACACGCTTCCCGGCATATTCTGGATTATAGAAGATACCACTGTAATAAATGAAAAATGTAAATTAATACTGAAAATGTATAAAAGAAAAATGAGAGAATGTGAATAGTAATTATCTTAAATTGCGGTCTTTCAAATGTCATTTAGGGTTAAAACTGCTTTCGATCTTTTCCCCTTGGTAACCTCCTTCTTAAGGTTACCTGCCTAAAATCCAGAGGGTACAGGGGGAAGTAGGTAAGACGGGGTTTATATTACCGGCTTGAATAATTTGGCAACGCTGTGCGATTCCCATGTTGAATCAAATTATTGATTATTTACGTACCTAATATCTAAATTATTATGATAATTCACAGGGAGAATTCAAGTTTAATTAACAGGAAATCATTGTTTATTATTTTACTTCTCAGCTAATCCTAAAGTAATAGAAAGCCAAAGTTCTAATTACTTACACCATTAATATTTGAATGATAGAAAAAAATTTAGGTTATATTCATAGTTTGAATGATGAAAAATTATTATTATTTAATTTTATTTTCCACTCAACATGGAGATGTCTTCATTTCTCAAAGTTTATGAAACAGAAATAACCTATGGTTGTTAAAAGAAAAACAGATAATAAACAAAATAAATAAATGAATGAAAATTGAGTTGCACTGCTTAATTTTTTATTATCTATTATTTCATTGCTTTTGTCGAGTACTATGGTAGAAAGGAGTATACTCTCGATGTAAAAATGCATTCAAATTACGCGCCTTCTGGTGATGTCATTGGTCGGGGTAACGTTGCCAGACTGTTTTGACTGCTCAACACTAGTTAGAAAATCTCTTATTTTTGTATACAATTCTGAAAATTTCTCAAAAACTGTATGGCGAATTCTGCTCAAATTTTGAGAGATCGCATATGGTATAAACAGCAAAGCCGGAAAGTTCTGCAGACTCCTGATCATTTTCGCTTAAGTATGTAACCTCCTCAAACTCCCTTTACCAAACGCCGTGCAATACGAATTGCTGATACTGCATCTTGAGCGTCGTCAAACACGGTTTCTTTGCAATAAACATTGCCCTTGAGTAGCATCATCTACGAAAGATATCAAAAAACGAAGCTGAAGTTGGTGTTGATATATGGATAATAATTTCAAATGAATAAAAAAAATATCACTCACCGGTTCATCCGAATCTTTTCCAAATATCTGAGATGATTCGTAAATAATTATATTCGCATCTGCTAATTCATTTTTGCCAACTACACGCTCCCTATCATCACTATCTCGATCATCGTTATACGATGTAGCATAATTATTTGTTTTTAGGTAAGTTTTCTTTTTATCCTCTTTGTTGATTGATTTAGAATTTTTTATCGAAGTTCCAGAAACGTGGAGCATTGGAGCATTGGTAACTAAATGAGATTCTTGTTCATTATAAAAGTGTCTTATTACCATGGCGTAATCAATGATAAGAAATGATTGTCATACATAGTTCGAGCTGTCGATTTTTCTCTGCTAATATATTTTTCAAATCTTCTTTTATCGGACTCTCTTGATCTTTGTGTCATATATTTTCATCTTTTTCATGGAATGGTGAATATTGTCCCTTTGAGATAACTGTTTCAATTTTTTTTGTGATGCGTCAAACGCTTCCATCCCGTTCTCCGATTTAGTCCCTTGAACTTATAATCAAAGAAATTGTCGAATGAAAAAAAATTCCAAATTATTTTTCAACTTCTCTATTATTGTTATTATTATCGGTGCACTATGGGAAAATATTTCTCATCAGGGTTCTAATTACTATAATATGATTATTAAACTCACTTGTTTATGTCTTGTTTTCGGATCCTTTCGTATCGTTGGCAGAATGAGGCCGGCTTCTCGTTGGAATTGGTTTCCTTTTTCGTAAGAGAGTAGGATCCCGGTTTTGTTGTACATCATGTTTCTTGTGCCTCATTTTCATTTCTTTTGCCTTGTCGTTCAATTTCTTATAATCATCTTAAACAATTGAATTGAATGTAGGCTTGACAAGATGTATAGGACATAGATTAGTGTATGCAATACAATACATAAGCATTTTGCCGGCAACAAGAATCATCGGATTTCCGGGAAATAAATGAATAAAAAATTGACGAACCTGAAGAATTTATTATTGTTCTTGATAAGCATTATAAATGTTACTCGCAGCTCTTCCACCAGATAATAAAATTCCAATTACTGCGTTTAAACTGCTTAAAAATGTAGAAAATATTGCATCATCCTATCAAATCATTCGGCATTATTATTGCCAGAAATGTTCATGTTACAATGGTACCAGCGATAACAAAAATATGATATGTAGTTTCTGTAACATTACTGAAGAAAATATCCATTTTTTTTTAATTCGATAACATCGAACAATTGAGGAGCTCATTTGAAAAGAATAATCTGGCCCAAAAATTGAATTCATATACATTATTACTTGAAAAAAATATAATAACCGATATGACCGATGGCTCTGAATAGAACCGAAAGAAATATGAATTAACATTTATATTGAATGCTAATGACTATCTTTAATTAAAAGCGGTGGTAGTCATTGCTGGCCATTGATGTATAATTATTGCAGAACTACCAGAAGATTTACGAGATGCATTCATAATTACTCTGGGTTTATGGTACGATACTGATTGTAAACCAAAAATTAATATATTCAATCGTATACGTTTCATCAACCATTTTGTTTGAAACTGCAACAACTCTACGATAACGGTATCAATTGGATATATCTTCAAAAATTTGAAACTCTACGTTAAGAATTGTGGCTCTTCTATTTATTGCTGATGCCCCAGCTAGAGCAGAACTCCAAAATGTTATCCTATTTACCGGTATATTTGGATGCAATTTTTGCGAATTAATGTCTCAAAATGCCCACCAGTAGTTCATTAAGAACAGTTCTCAGTTCTGTAATATCGAAATTTTAGACATAACTTTGTCGAAGAGATTAATATGAGAAAACCACTCGGAAACTTATAAAATTTTATAGGGATGTTTGGGGCATGGTTATCTATCGGAGTGCGATGTCGCTTTGTCGATTAATAATGAAAAAAATTATGGGAAACTTCTGAAAACTTACCATAACTATATAAGATATTCTAACTTAAATGTTCATATATGAATTATTGATGATATATTCATTATTTATTAACAAAGCGGCACCGCACTTTCATGAATAACTATGTCCCAACGGTTTCTGTAGAATTTTATGATTTTGCGAACCGTTTGTCTATATTAATTCCTTGTTGTTCAAGGTTACCTATATCCAAAAATGTCGATGAAATAGAAGGTAGCATAGTATCCAACAGTTTCGGCCAGTTTATGTAACTTTCCTGATTTTATTCTGGAAGGAATATGCAGTCGCAAGGACATAATGTTTGCAATCCAATCTGGCGACCCGAATTTGAATCCCCGGACGTTTATTATTATTCTTTTTTTCGTCCGATTTTCTGCATGAAATAAATCAAATACCAGCTCATTCGATGAGTGAATATATTTTTTAACGCAAGAATCTTTCTCGCACGATTTTATATTTCATTCTACCAAGAAGTGTGTTTTCGTTACATAGAATGGTTGTATAGAATGAAATCACAAAGTACACAGATGAAACATTTATTTGAATTTTTAGGTACAAATAGATTTGAATGCCTATATCTATCTATCCTCGGCCAATATATGACATATTGCTCGATGGAAGCCACGAGAATGTGGTAGACGTCTTCCATCAGGGGAGGAGAAGGATTGGGACCCGATGTGCAATGTGAAATTTGTATCAGGTTAAAGTTGGGGAATTACTCTACAAACAAAACAAATGTTGAAATGATAAGTGTACAAAAGTTATATATAATAAAATAAGAATGGGCAAGCATCCTAAAAAATGATTAAATCTAATTTATATACATATGAATAAGTATATAATCGAGGATAAATAATTAAACCAAATGTATATACATATGAATAAAAAAATTTGATCGAGGAAAAATAATTAAATAAGAACTCCTCTCGTATTGGGCAGAAAAAAATAAAAATTAACTGAGGAAAGAAATTACTTTTCTTCCAGATTGTGCTCTCTCCATCCTCGAGCTAACTCATCGAAATCCGGTACATATGAACTTGTCGAAATATGGAGAACATTTTGCAAATGTTCATCCGTTATCCGAGTCCTGAGACTAGACTTTACATGTTTCAGGCTCGAAAATGTGGATTCACACAAATATGACGTCCCAAAATAGCTGAGTGTTCTTTTGTAGACCATATTGAGATTTGGGTACGCACTGGCGTCCATTACTCGCCAAATGTCGTTACCAGCGTCGTTTAATGTTTTCAGTCGATCATCAAGTCGTAAATCCTCGACTTCATATTGGAGTCGACATTTGTCAACAGGATGAAGCTTAGCAATGATAGGGATCAATTCAAATGCACGAATGGACTTATCAAATGGTTTCTTTAAATAATTGACAATAGCTTTAACATTTGAATAATCCTCCAAACGCTCAGTAAGTGCATCAAGGAAATGCTGCGTATGAACGAACATTTGGCGCCCATCAATGTGTAGTATAGCCAACTCTTCTACCATTTTAGTCAGCCGTGGGAATAAGGGCGGTACTTCATTGCCTTTGAGACAATCAATCGCAGACTCCAAGTATGCTTTCAGTCGATCCAAACTTGCAAAATATTCTCCAATCAACTTCATGCCCCCTTGCATCTCCTTGTTTGTGGTGTTGATCATTTCCGCAATATCAGTCAAATATGTGTAGATAATCAGGGAATCTACATTCATTGATTCAATGCTTTCCTCACCTCGTGACTTCAGAAATGTACGGGTGCCGGTTAAGTGTTGACAGAAGCGATCAAGCATCAATCCTTTACTATTGATCATCTTGTTTACATCCTCAACCATACCGATATCCGTGAGTTTTTTTGCAGCCATAGATAATTGATGAAGTAGGCAATCGAACGCCGTGAATTGTGGAAAATCTGGATCCCACTGGAGACGAGCGATAAGCCCGTCCTTACATTCCACCATTGTTGCGGCACCAGCAGTTGTGATTGCGACCAATTTTTTTAGAGGAACTTTGGTTTTGACTAGTTCCGCTTTCAGCGCATTGTATATTGTTTCGGAGTTGACATGCCCATACAATGGTATACAAGCGAACAGGTGTTCTTTAATCGAATTGTCGAGAGAGACTATACGAAAAAATACTGTGACCTGTTCTACTGATTTAATATCAGTCAATCCGTCCAATTGAATTGAAAAACAATAACACTCGTCCATGGTCCGAAGGAATTGGTGACGAATATTTGCGGATACCAACCCAATTTTTCGAGTGATGGTTTGACGGGACAATGGGATACTCTGAACGAAATCCAGGATTTCCTTTCTCTTCTCGGATCCATTGCACATCATTTCTAAAACTCCGCTCAGTCGTTTAGCGAAGATTTCTGAATTCGAGAACGGTTCTTTATTTTTGGCGATGTCGTGAGCGATGAAAAAAGCCATACGATTCGCAGTGGAGGTGTCAAGGTTGAATGTACTTTCCGACACACAGTTTTGAAGGCCAGCAATTGCTTTCCTGAGTTGAATTTGCTCCAATCTTCTGGCTGACGCCAACGGATACTCCGTGTCATATCCCGCGTGCTCCCTCTCATAATGCCGTTTAATGTTGCTTCCACGTGGACATGTGAAACGAGTCCCTCCATTACACAAGAGACAAACTCCAACACCGCCGACATTAACAACCAAGTATAAATGTTCAAACTCTTGGTTGTAAGTATAACGCCTTTTTCTCTTTGGTGGTGTTGCCATTGTAAATGATTACAGAAAAATGTCAGATCCCAATCGACAATCACGAACACGTGGTGCTGGAACGAAAATAAGTGTGCAAATTTATCAGCAATTCAAGGCACGTCCGGCTTTGTTGCTCGGTATGAACAGATAGATTTAGAAGATGGCGGTTGCTTCCGTCCGATGGTTCAAAATTAATCCCCACTTCATTCCGATTTTTCGTTAATCAATGATGATTGGCTCGAGGGACAGTGGTGGGGGGTCAATTCACACTATTCCTTCTAATCGATCAGTATGATTTTAACCGTTTGATACATTTTATTTCAATATGCTGGTCGTAAGTCGATATTAATAGTCATTCGAAGCATTTTCCTTTCTAATATTCCATTTGTGCATATTTCATTTGAATATTTCGTGAAATACATCCCTTAAAATATGGGGGAACGAAAACTTCTTTAATTCCATCACTGAACATTCACGGAGCCCAATCATTGATAAAATTGTGGCCATGCATGGTCTCAGTAGTGAGCCTTAGAATCTACTTGAAAATGAAAGTTTAGTAGGCAAATGAACTGATGAACAAATACATAAAAGTCTAATGAATATCGAAAAATCATCTTTTTATGATTTATAATGTTTTTTTGAGTTGTCGTTCATGTTTTCCACGCTATTAATTCTAAGAATATAACTGTGGGTATTAGTTGATCTAGCTTGTATTCGATATGGCCTGTTTTGTTGATATGTTATCATTAGTTGTACTATAATCTTTTTACATCACTGAATAGACTTGGAAAAGCTGGTGAGGAGATTCTTAAACATTGTTTTCTCCATGTCTATGTTCTTCGATTCGTTCAAGGGATATTCCCGGAATATTCTTAATTTGGATCGGTGGTTCACAAAAAAAAAACCATGAACGGCCACAGTATATATCTTTTATAACCTCAAGCAGATTGATTGTGGTGGAAAAGTATATGATATACAAATTCATCGAATGATAGATTCATGTATATGCAAATACGAAATATTTTATATTATACAGTGGATAAAAAAAAAAACTCCTTGTGGGAATCAGACGCTGATCGTCGTAATGACGTACACAAATTTGGCACCACTAATATGTATTTCAGTAGATTTTAATGCATTTTTGGTAAACGCTTACTTATTGGATAGGATAAAGATTTGGTGTATAGTACTGCCAGCCGTATACTTGGGTTTGACCAGGTATATGGATCCGTTCCTGAAATTTGAGAGCGCACTGGGAGCACCATTTGAGCGTCTCTGCCATACAAATACCCATTGAATTTAAACAAAAGACTAACGGGAAATATTGAAAACAATATCACGCCATACGATGATATCGAATTTGAATAACAACGAAGAATAAGCGATATTGTAGATCAATAAATTTGAAAGAAATTACTTGATAAGACAGCAATAAATGCTTTTCATTATAAACTAGAGAGAAATTCGTGGGAAAACAGAGTAATAAATTTCATTCAATCTTCAACCAAAAGAATATTTGTCATTCAAAATTTGGAAAAGCTATAATAATTCTATTCGTCATCATTTCTGAGATAATAAAATTAATATCATAATTAGCAACAATGAAATTGAGAGCTGGAATGGATAAGAAGAGAATAAAGTTTAATAATATAATCAAAAAGGAAATAATGAAAATCCGGTTCATACAACAATAGGAGTAAAAAAAAAGGACAATAAATTCTAACTAACAATAGAATTTAATAGGGAAATTCATAAGACTAATAATAAACCTATCAAGATTTTATTATCTTGTTATAGGAATTTGAATATCCATTAGATAAATTCAAAGGAATCATATGGGTGATATTTCAGAAATTTAAAGTAAACTATGAGGGCTATCCAATGTGCAAGCCTTACTCACAAATCTGCTCACAACTGCAATAGAACTTCAATGCATTCAAACCTAACAGAGTATACAGGTGCGGTTGTGAAACTTCTGCTCGTCAATGTGACGATCAGCGTTCAGTTCCATGAGTATTTTTTTTTCTGCAATGTATGATATGAAATATTTTGTATTTGCAAATGCATGCATCTATCATAAGACGAAACTGTATTCCACATACTTTTCCACTTCAACGATTCTGCTTGAGGTAAAAAATTATGAATATATATAGTGGCCGTCCATGGATTTTTTTTTGTAAACCACCGATCTAATTTGAGAATTTTTCGGGAAAGTCACTTGCATGAATTAAACAACATAGCTATGGAAAAATTAAAGTTCAAAAATCGCCCCTTCAATTCTGCGAGGTTTATTTGATGAGGTATAAACATTACAGTACAACTAATAATTATATATCAATAAAATAGGACATGGCAAATACAATGGTGATCAATTTGTAGCCACAGTTATATTTTTTGAATTTATCTCGCGGCTAATGTATACAACTCAAAAAATTCATTGGAAATCGAGTATAAATCACGTGATATTTTTTCGACATTCATTTGACTATTATGATTTTTCGGCTACTATCCCTCCATATTTTTCAAGTCGAATAATTTAGCTCACTTGTGAGACCATATATGATCGGGGTTGAATCAATTATTGAGTTTTGTGAATACCTAGTGATGGATTTAAGAAACTTTTTGTCCTTCCATGTTTGAGGGTATGCATTTTCTGAACTATTTAATTACAAATGGAATGTAGGATAGGAAATTAAATGTAATGAATGCATACTTTTTGGTAGAAACTCGTGGGGAGTGTTAATATTTAATTTACGTCATATAAAAAACTTGGCAATAAAGAAAATTTATCAATCGTCCAGGGACTTGAAC
Organism: Zele albiditarsus; assembly: GCA_958496275.1. Taxonomy (NCBI): domain Eukaryota; kingdom Metazoa; phylum Arthropoda; class Insecta; order Hymenoptera; family Braconidae; genus Zele; species Zele albiditarsus. The sequence goes on along the minus strand of OY292414.1, from coordinate 2,243,370 downwards.
TTTGGTTGTTAAAGTGAAAAGCGAAAATTGTATCTTTGCGGTTGCGTAGCCCCTGTAGTATCGATGCACAAAAGTTACATTGAAGTTGCGAGCATATAGATGCATTGCAGCTATTTGCCCATTACAGATACCCATGCGCGGGATACCTGCCCACTGATTCTTATTGTCACCGACTGTTATAAAACCCCACGATTTCCAAGGAATATTATAAATCTCTGTAGAATGGCGTTATTTCGGTTGCCCGAATTTATACATCTACGATAAAAGAGCGCATTGGAAGGGCTAGCATTTCTTGGGTTTCGGGTCTTATGACGGTCGGGGATTACAAGGGTCAGTACATAGGTACCATGTAAATAGGTGTGTGTAATTAACAAATAGCTCCAATACACTCATGTGCTCAGAACTTGAATATAACTTTTGTGCATCCATATTAAAAGGACTACGCCGCCGCAACGACATAATTGTTGCTTCTCAATTTGACAACCCGAGTTCGAATCCTCGGACGATTAACTTTTTTTTTTCCCCCGCTAAATTTTCTGTGTGAAATAAATTGAATATCACCACATCTCATGAGCAATTATATATTCACAAACGCAAGAATATCTTTCACATGTTTCTTTATTCATTAATACCAAGAAGTGTATTTTCTCACACATTTCAACCGATCGGTTATTCAATATGCTGGTCGCAAGTAGATATCAATAGCCATTCGAAGAAGTTTCCTGCCGTATATTCCATTTGTGAACAAATATTTTATAAAATACATACTTTTTAACATGAGGAACGAAAATCCTCGGAATCCATCACTGAGAATTTATGGAGCTCAATTATTAATTCAGTTATGATCATGCGCGGTCTTACTAGTGAGTTACAAAATCGACTCGAAAATGGATGAGAATTGTAGTCAAATAAACTGTTCATAGACTAATGAATATCTATATGGCCTATTTTATTGATATATGATTAGTACTTTAACATTTGTACATCACCGAATAGATCGGGAAAAACTGATGAGACTATTCTTAAACTGTCATTGTTTCATAACCATGTGGTTTGATTCGTTCAAGTAATTTTACCGAAATATTCTTAACTTGGGTCGGTGGTTCACAAAAAAGATCATGTACGATCACTATATACAATTTTTTTTAACTTCAAGCAGAATCATTGCAGCTGACAATTGTGTGCAATACAATTTCGTCAAATGATAGATTCATAAATATGAAAATACGATATATTCCATATTAAACAATTGATGAGAAAAGCAAATGCTTATGGGAATCGAACGCGGATCGTCTTATTGACGAGCAAAAGTTTTGGCACCGCGGCTGTGTAATCCGATAGATTTCATTGCATTGAAGTTATATTTAAGTTGTGAGCAGATTTGTGGTTAAGCTCACTTATTGGATAGCATTCGTATTTGGTGTGCAGTACTGCTGGCCATATATTTGGCTTTGGCCAAGTCTATGGCCCTGAGCACAGTGGGCTCCCGGGAGCGCACAGAGAGCGCTGAGAGTATGTCATGCAGGGATGCTCAAATGGCGCTCCCAGTGCGCTCGCAGATTCAAGTGGGAGGAGGGGTATTTACCTGGGTTCGACCAGGTATACGGTCGGCAGTGCAATACTCCAAATACGTATGCTATCCAATAAGTAAGAATCACACACAAATCCGCTCACAACTTAAGTATAACTTCAATGCATTCAGGTCAGTAATTGAAGTACTTTTGATGTTAATAAATGTATTTAGCTTAAAAAATTACTTCTTTGTATATCAATGGAGAGACCATAAGTTAACATTAAGTTCTAGATAAAAATGAGTGCGTACGTTTCAATTTTTTATAAACAATAATCCATCAAAGCAAACTACATTGAAAATTTTTTTCTTGAAAACTATACTACTTACGTAGTTGGTGTCTACGGAGAAGTTGTAGAGCGGTAAAACTCCGATTGTTTTTTTTTTTATCTACTTTTTTCTTAACAATAGAACACAAGTTATAAATAGTTCAATTTTAACGCGATTTTGATAAACAAATGAGCTACTGAGCTGAAAAATTATCAGAATGTTACTAAATTCGGATCACTTGATAAAGGCCATAAAACAATCGTTTCGGCCTCCCAGCAGATTTATTTAGGACCAAATTTTTTTTTTTTTATCAACTGGCAAAAATGGAACATTTTGTATTTTCATATGCATAAATTTATCATTCGATGAGTTTGTATTCATGTATAGTGTGCGTGTATGGTCCTCACTGTGAACCACCGATCCAAATTAAGAATATTTTGGGGCAAATCACTTGAACGAATTGAACAAGATAGTCATGGAAAAGTGAATGGTTAGAAATCGCGTCCCACAATTATATTGTTTGCTTTTTATTTCGGTGTAAACATACACATAAGCTCAAAAAATTTATTCGGAATCAAGTAGAAATCATAAATAGATTATTCTTCGATATTGATTAAATTATTATGTGTTCGTTCAACACTTTATTTGCCTACTATTCTCGTCAATTTTCAAGTTGGTTCTGTGGCTCAATAGTGAGACCATGATCGCAATTAAATCAATAATTGATTTTCGGAAATACTAAGTGATGGATTCAGAAAATTTGTTTGTTCCTTCATGTTTGAAGGTATGCATTTTATGAACTATTATTTTGCAAATGGAATATAAGACTGGAAATTCTATGTAACGAGAGCATACATTTTAGCGAAATCGAATAAAAAAACTTTATATATATATATATATTCGCTCATGAGGTGTGTTGATATTTGATTCATTTCATGCAGAAAATTTGTCGCAAAACGAAAATATTAATCGGCTGAGGATTCGAACTCTGGTCGTCAAATTGAGAAGTGAAAATTGTGTCTTTGCGGCTGCATGGTCCGTCTGATATAAATGCACAAATATTATATTTAAGTTCTGAACATATAAGTGTATTGGAGCTACTTCTGCATTACATATATCCATTTGCAGGATACCTATGTACTGACCCTTATAATCCCCGACCGTCATAAAATTCGATTTCCAAGAAATGCTGGCGCTCTCTTATCATTAGATTTGATCATCCCTGCTTTATCGTGCGTGCCTTAACTCCCCGCCAATTTCTTTTGTCCTATGACATACAATGACTTAACCCCGATAAGCAATTAGCAACAATCGAATAAAAGAAATAACCGAGGTTCTTCGCATTCCAATAAATTTCAACAACAATAACTAATTCTCCCCTTACACTGGCGCTCAGCAAATACTTCATAAGTTTGTGGAGAACTTACCCTTGTTTTTGACTCTTTGGTTTGGTATAATGACTCCCCTAGCAAGTGTACTGCAAGATAGTTTGATGAAGATTTGCGTCTTCTAGTTCCTCTTTGGCTACTTGGCTTCTAGGATGGCTGGGAGTGTGATGGATGAGACTCGTCCGTCCAGAAATTATTTATCAAATAACAAGAATTTAGTTTCGTGATTTTATTCATTAATCAATTAGATATTTCCCAGTGGTACAGCACTTTCACTACTAAACTTATGGCAATCTGCCTGAATAATTCAACAAGTTATATTCGCGTTCACAATCGTTCTGTGTGTCTATTCCTATACAACGTTGTTCTTTAACTAGATAGTATTCGGATGCGCGATGTTCGTATTTCCCGGTGCGCGGTCAGGTTTAAGAACCTCACAAAGACCTTCTGGATGTTTGAAACTAGAGCGTGCTTCGCTTCTTCTTGCTTTGGCTTTTGCGACCACAGTGTCGCTCAAGAATTTCGGCGGGTTGCAATGGGCTGCAGCTCACATTGTTTCCCTCTCTCGACCATTTTCCCCCCCAGCTGGCTTTCTGAAATGAAATCCAGCATGACTCTCGCTCATGCGTTATTAGTTGAGCGCCAATTTCAAATATCGTTTTTCCCAGCGCAGACGTGTATCCATTTGGAGCGGTGTTGGCACGAAATTTGGACAACGCATTGTCACAATGTTACATATTATGAACAAAAATATAAAATGGTAAAATGCGGACGTATCGTTTCCTTTTTCAAGTGTCAGAGATTTGTCTGCACGTGTGCGTAATATTTCGTGTTCTTTATGAGCTTCAACAAAGTTTTCAAACGAACATATAAGGATAAGGTCTTCTAAAGTATAAATACAGTCTTATAATTCTCGAATTACCGAGATAAATAACTGATTTTTCACCTGAAGTTACCCTTCGAAACTCTAAATATTAATATACATCCAATCGAAAAATGAACCATACAATATTCGGTCTTAGAGGAATCCATCTCTTCAGAAGAAATGCGTCGACATAACGTGCTGGTATATAAAGAATTGAGTTTATATGTGATGATTGGGTGTTTTCGGCCAAGTTCTGTGCGACGCTAAGCAAGCATTCGTAGCAGATGTGTCCATTCTGTCAAAGAATGCGGTGCACCAGAAGAAAGGAATCATCAAATACAAGCGCTTGTTCTGGCCACATAATAATTTTTGATATTAGTCATGGTTCTATTACGAATTCATTTTATTAACAACATGTTCGGGAATCATTTTCCTTTATTAGTCATTGGTGTACACTGTTATTAATAAATATATTTCTATATATATTCGATGAGTTTAAGTAAAAAAACTTTATTCTTCAAAATATCCACCTTCACAGGGTGATACTTTTTTATTGTGTCATTGTACAATAACTCAGTTTGAATATTTACGTTGCTCGCACTGGGATACATTTTTGCTGAAAGTACAATTTCCCATATACATTCATAAAAAATTATAGAAACCGCGACACACAATTGTTCATAATTATTGATCATAATTGCGCATAATCGACTAGAATTTTTCGGTGCATTATCAAACTCTTGAGTAACATAATTGTTCACGTAAAACAATTGGTTTTTGTGATTCCGTCAGTCCACATCATTAAAAATGTTACAGGACCGTATTTTTCATTTGAAATATTTGTTTACTATTTTTCACTTTCACTTTTTTTTTTCATAAATCACTTGAATGTTGAACACAAAAGAAATTAAGTTAGATAATTAACAAATTATTACCTATTAAGTCATGGTTTGTTGCTTGAAGTATATCGTCTACCTTATGTCATTCTCTTGCTTCGTGTGTTTTGGATTTTTGCGCAGGATAATTAACGATAACAATATTGTAATTAATCTGAATACTTTGAATGTTATAAATGAAGTAATATTGAATATTGATTCTGGTGGCTTTAAGCGAGATTATGATTTACGATGGGCATCGATGTATTGTGCATTGGTGAACGTGTTTGATGGAACCTCAAGAGTTCAGCCACAGTTACTGCTACGCGCACAATACCACGACCACCTTCAAGAATATCGCTGGCGCAGCATACTAAATTCTGAAACAATATTATGGATGATAACAAATTTATGATTATAGTCATTATTTTAATAAACTATACAGCTGAGTACATAGCTAAAACTATGAAATTGTGTATCAAATGATATTTTATTATGGAACTTGACAGTGGTTACAGTAATGAATGTCATTAGACTTAATATAAGGTATTAAGGGAATTGAAGAGAAATTTTCCCCTCACAACTCCATATTATATGAATTCATTTTTTGATGAAGTATTGAAATCTTAATTCATGGAAGTATTAGTTCTTTTGAGAATAAAAATTTCGTCTTTTAGCCATAGCGAAAAGTTGATTATTTCTGATAACCAAAGATATGAAATCACTTTTGATTGGAAATAATGTTCCTTTTGTTGTTATGCAATGAAAATAATATTCAAGAACCTGATGAAAAGATAATTTGCATCAATACTATTTGTTGTATGTTTATCTTTCATCCATTACATAAAAATAAATATTCCCAATGACTGTCTGAGTTCCTATTACAGGACTAGCAGTAATTTGTTTTTCAATTATAATACTGCTCAAAGCTATAATGTAATTATCATATCGTCACGTACTTATATAAAAGTTGTCAATATGCATAAATTTTCGGAACGTATTGACAAAAAAAAAACAAGAATACATGACTAGGGGAAAGGAATTGATGTAGTTGAGACTAGAAATCTTTAAAAAAATACTTTTGTAGTATAAAAATTTCGTGTAAAAATGCGATGCAATCTGACGTGTTTATAGAAACACTTTTTTTTTCCAAGAAAGGGAATATAGAATTTGATTTAATATTTTATTTCACAATGCAAGATAATGGCTCACCCTCACAATTATATTCCCTGTGATCAGAGTGTGAAATTATTCATTTTTATCAATGTGCTGATGAATTTATTTGTTGTGGCAACCAAATATTACAGTACATATCCAATATCGAATACGTTGTGCTATTTTTCAAATAAAATTTTGCCTTTTGCTCATAATCTAGTCTCCTATTCCAATACTGGAGTTTGAGGTGGAAAAAATGATGAGCCGCTAAACAAAAGAAAGTTTATTGGAGTCCTAAGTGAAGATGAGTGTACCATGTATTCTCCATAAAGTTTACAAGCAATTGTTACTTTTTCATGGCAATTAAGTTTGATATTGCAATTGAGGTAGTTGCCAATAACTAAGAATCTGTTGAGCGAAGATCAAAAATATAATTGAATTTTGTAGAAAATTCAATTTTCATTAACAATTGTATCGCATAATTTTTGTTCTTCGATTCATAATTACGTTAATATGATCATATTGGATATGACGGAAATTGTCGCGGCGTGGCGACACGTGGTCTATTCTTTTCAAATTTCACCTTTTATATAGTGGTTATTGTGCATGGGCAAAGGAAAATAAATGTATGCGATTCGAATCAAAATTGAACTTTGCATAAAATTGTATAATGCTGGTTTTAATGTTGGGTTAACAGAAACTGTTATTCATAATTTATGTGAAATAAATGTGTAACATTCATTTACATGTAGGATTCTAATAATGTTTAAAAAAGAAAAACTGATCAGTTTTACATCCAAACCTCCTGTTTTGGATGCCGTGACTGTACTATTATACTTCACCGAAAATATTTGATAGTCAGAAAAATTCCAATGACTAGCAATCAACTAATTTCCGAGGTTTCAAACCATTTCAATATCAAAAATGATATATGCAAAGGAATTAAAACACTTATGGAATAAAAACGATTTCCTAACTTAGTAATCGGATATAGTTAAAAATGTTCAAGACAACTGTCGAAAAAAGTAAGTATAGCTGTCATCACAGAGTAAGTAACTTTCGAAGCTTAATCAAACCAACCCAATCCATACTCAATTCTTTTTGTGTGAAGTAAGAGTAACGTGTCTGTGTGGTATACTGAGAAACATATTGTAATAGAATCCCATCAAATTTTAATAGAAGTGAACTCGAATTTTCATCATATTCATTCAAGACTTGTGTTGCAATACCATATGTTATTGATTCTATGTCAATATTCAACTCAGTGTACATCTTGCTGAAAAAAAAGAATAAAATAGCATAGTACCAAAATCGACTAACCGACGCATAACTAAGCTTATTAATAAATATTATATGTATCCATACTTTCACTTATATTCAACTCACTGCCTCTTAAATAATTTACATTTTTCCAACTTCCTTCTCAAGCACCATTATATGTAGATAGGTATAAATTACAACTTGATTGTTGATTAATTAAGAATGAGACTGAAGTGAAAAAAGAAAGAATAATTTATAAATGGTCCGAACTTTTCATCAGTAAGTATAAAAATCTCGAGAAAAATATAATGAAAAAACATTCCATTGATATTCGACTAACCCTAGATAGAAATGTAAATGATATCGGGACATGTTTCTCATGCTTTTTTGTTCATTTTGCTTCTCTCATCTCGTACAGCGTTGAATACTAATGAATTGTATTTGCACCAGTGTTAATTTAGCCTGGTACAGGGAAGAGATAGAGCAATGTGAGACTAAGTAAAAATGCAAAAAAGAGCATCATGGATAAGACACGGTCCTTATTTGTACGGTTTGAATCTGGGACTCCTTCTCCGTGAGCCTCATCTTCACGGTGAAAGAGAAGAAGGGTAGACACGATACGCGTCAGAGCTTGCAGCCCATACGCATTCATGTAACCCACATCCATGATTGCATCAGCATCCATTAACACCTCCTGCAACCAACAACGATACTACTCAGTCCCAGTTTTCTATTTCGGAATTTTTTTATTCTCTAAGAATTGAAACCCTCTCTTATACAATATCAAAATATGAGAAGAATGATAATTCCAGGCAATCGTCATGTCCGATTATGTGTAATATTCCAGAAAATGTGTGCTATCGCTAAACAATGAAAGTGTATGTTTTGGTATATACTTCTGATTGTAGATTCTCAATGAAAGATAACGGAATTTTACCAAAGAGTAGATACTCGTTACCACTGAGAATTACATTTCTTTTCTTATCCCTTCAATAATATGAATTATTTTTTGGCCATATGTTCAGTATATTCAGTACAGTCAACTAGTCCTACCAGAAGTCAACAACATATTCATACAAAGCTCATATATAATTCGAATTCGCGATATTCGAGGAAAATTAACAATTTGAAATGTTATATTAAAAAATTAGAAACGAAATAATGTTGGAAAATGATCTTATGGGTGTTTCACAAATTTTCTAGATTCCATATTAATGTTGATATGCACGTGATTATATATTAGCAGAGTATATGATAGTGAATTGAATGCGAGGAACTATGAACAATTACATTATTCATAATTTTTCTATCGTGATGATGGTCAAACCTAATGATGGTACGCGAACACGTTTAGATGGAAAAATTTTCTGCATCCGCAAGAATTGTCTTGTGATGATAACTTTCCTGACAAAAGTATCGGTGGCGAATGCAGTATTCTCTATATCAGTCAAAAGAATTCATTGAGAATTAACCGTAATTCATTGCAAGGTTCGAACTTGCCGTTTGTTTCGGTATCGTCTACTCCATTATCATTACATTAGATGACCATTATTTGTGCATCTATATTGACAAAAATCTGAGTTAATTTGGGAAATGCCCGTGAAATGATTCTGAAATATTCTCTTATTCATAGATATTCTATGTAACATTTCTAATATGATTTATTAAAGATATTGTTCATCGGAATTTGAGATTTAATATGAAGACTTTACACTGAAAGAAATAAATGTCGGTCTCAAGCAAATCATACTTGAATCATGTAAATAATTGCTCGAAGTAGTGATTATATACTTGCTGCAAGTAAGACTCACTTGAAACCGACATTCATTTCTTTCATTTCTCTCCGTGTATATAGCGTTGATGAAAATTTGTTTTTGATTTCATATAGTGGTAGTTGGCTGAACTATTTCATAAGGTTGCGACTATCGTTGCATATTAGTATCTTTCATGTATTTATGTATCGACTGCTATGAATATTCTGTTATATTTGATGAAACTCATTTGTCTAAGGAATAATCAGAAAAATTAATTTTAAAGCACTAAGCTCGAAGCCGAGCTCTATGATGTTTAAACTGGATAAAAAGCGAAAATAACACCAAAGCGATTTCAATTAAATGCACATGCAACTGAAGCTGCTTCATCGAATCCGCGTTACTGACCCTCCCACTCAATTGTACACCCACCCACTGAATTCAGTACGCGATATCATAACTCGGGACTGACTAGTAGTTGTTGGAGGTATATAATCCATACGAAAATTTTGCAATATAGCTATGAACTCTCTTTTCCTCTAGGAAAATATTTAAAAATTTTCTAATTTATATAGAAAATACCAATAATTGTATATTGTATAGTAAATATTCTGATATATTAATAAGTTAGTCATGATTGTGACCAATTTTACAGGATAACCATATGTATCTTCAAAACTAGTCATATGCTAATATTGTCAAGGGTAACTTCATCACATGAATACATGCATGACATAATTGATGTTCTCAACTAAGTGCCACTGACTAAAAAAGCCAAGTCATATGGAACGACTCTTTACTGGAGAAAATAAACGATTGTAAAAATATTACCTCATCAACGCCAATTCTTCTGCATGCTTCCAGGAAATTATCAACATTGCGCCGACATCGCGCCATAGTCAATTTTGGCTGTAAACGAAAAATAACTTAATTAGTGTATTACTTAATACTCATGAACTTATTGGAGGTCGGAATCATTGGCTTAATCGATTCAACGCTTATGGTGATCTGTTGTAGTATGGAAAATTTTACCGTGTTGAATGTGTTCAATTTCAAATTAATTAATATATAAACTTCTAATTAAATGTATTGGTCTCATATGACCAATTTTGTTTTTTTTTTAGATAAAAAAAATTTCGTCGGGAATAGTTCATCATTTTGAATACATAATCGAAATTTTGCAATGATCAAATTGTTTCCTGTGTTACTTTTCTTTCCCTGACTAGAAAAATGATATGAATAAAATTTATCAAAGTTCGTGTTTTGTATATACATCGCTTACATTAAACGTATACTTTGGACTTTTTCACTATGTTGTATATGTGTGGCGTCTGTTTCCAGTGTGTGGACGAGTACTATAAAAAGGATCTTCCCAAGCAGAAGTATTTACTCTGAGCGAGGGTAAATATATTCACGTCTTATTTATAAATAATGATTGAGAATGTTTTTTTTTATGACATCCGCATTAGAAGTTGACTACGTTCTGTTGTGGAATCGACTTTCCTCATGAAGTGGTATAAACATTACTTGTTCTTTTTCAAGCAACGCAATTCAAGAAAAAACGAGTTTACCATTGCTCGCGTCTCCTAGTTGTTCTCCGTGAATTACTTTTTTTGTTTTTCGTAAATTGTTCAATTAACAATTATTCTTTTACATTCAATTTTGGGTGTTACGAGAAATAGTGAACGATCAACGTTGAACAATGGCCCTTTCGTCTTCGGCTGGTGCTGCGATCTCCGAACTCATGAGGACTCTCCACTTTCAACACTTGTATCGCGAATAGTTGTTATCAGAACTGTTAACTAGTATTAAATTTATTTATAGTGGATGATTATATAAGAAATCTCACCACTGCTGGAGACGGAACATGAATACTCCCGACTGAACGAGGCCTGACGTGATTTGCGAGATGACAAAGTACTACGCCATCTATTAATGCAGGTGCCAAATCCGCTGGTAAGGCCATCTTAAGTCTCGTCTCAATATTCTAAATTTATTTACAATTTCAACTTTGAATTATAATATATTCCAACAACATTAATTAATGATGGAAAAAGTATAATATAAAAATATTTGACTTCGAATAAGTTTCAAGTTATAGTTGTCACTAAAATGACTTACGTTTCTCAATTGTTCTATCAAATCGGCTTCTTCTTTGGCACGTTCAAACTCACGTCTCATTGTAAATGAATATTTTTCGGTATTATGACTGTTCCATGCAGTTGATTTTGGTGATTTGGGGCTGGCGCCATTTTGATTTTGATTTTTACTATCGTCAGGATACGTTGCTGTAGTTTTAACTAATCTTGGCATATGTCCAGGACTAGAGTTAGTGGGAAAAAATCCACTAGATACTGTTGCAGGTGAGCTAGGTTTTTTATACGGTTGTTCAACGTATTTTGTATTTTTTCCATTATATTCACTATTACTACCATTTATAATAGGCATATTTTGATAATTAAGTCGTGAAGGCATGACCATTTGCACTGATCGTTTTGATTCGCTGTCATCATTTGGGATTTGATTTTCAAGTAGTGTCGAATTTTTTCCATTTCCGCTATCAGTATCAACTGATGGTGATACATTATTTGAAATTGCAGTTTGTTCACGGGCTCGATAAATGCTCAATGATTCATTGGCGCGCTGTTGTCTCAATGCTTCTTTGTACTCTCTGCAATTTCATAATTAACAATAAATAAATAAGAAACCATGAAATATGTTCAAACATATTTTTTTCAACTCAAAAGAATCATCTGTTCGAATAACATACTTATAGGTTTGCGTATGATTAAAGGGTTTTTTCTCTTCGCCGTTGGTTAAAAAAGATGTTCCACTATGAACTGCACGGTGCGCCATGGCAACGGGGGATGATTGATCTAGTAGAAGACTCGACTCCATGTGCCTAAGTAGAAATTTTTTTATTATTTGACAAAGTTTTTTGAAATGGGTTGTTAGTGAAAAAGTTTGTGATATTGGAAACTTTCATTGCTTTAGTCGTTTATAATTCTGAAGTGAAACGTTCTAATTATTCAATTATTCAGTCTCGGTGAATGAGACTGGAATAATGTTTCTTATCGAACTACATATTCATGAAAGCGATTTGAAATTTATATAATAACTTTTGTATGATCTTACTTTCCTATTTTTTGGCTGATACTTTCCGGAATTATTACTTTTTTTTTTCCTTCATGCTTCATCATTTTCAGTATCGCAGCCGGGTCTTGAAAAACATCAAAGAAATCTTTGGAGACTTGAATCACATGTGAGAATCCAATATTTCTAACCGTAACTCTCGACATTATATTCACTTTCAGAGAACTGGGAATCTTTCTCGAATGAATTATGTGCAAGATATGTAGTTTCGCGAAATTCAAAATGCCCGTATCAGATTGGGCTTCCTAAACTTGGCAATTTCACTGCATAATGAAATACAACAATTCCGAAACATTCACGAGGTACTTCAATTCATTGTATCGTATTCTTAATATACAATGAATTTAATTGAAAAGTGTATAATATCAGAAATATGTATCACCCATACGTGCGATTGAAATAAAACTTCGAATTCAAATCATGTTTACATACCCTGGTGGCGTCATAGAGTTGTTGTGGAGTGCTGAAGCCATTGGCTTCCTTGAATCTGCGCCACTTTCAGAAGCACTTCGTTCCAATCTTCGTTTCTGTAGTTGATCTTGCAGATCCGCCGCCTAAAATTAGTGGAGCATTACAAGTCTACCGATTATCGGAAGGCACCACAGATTAATAGTTAAATCAACTACAAAGGTTGTTACTTTTGTCATTTCGTCTTCGACAGTCGTGTGTTCACCAGGTGATATAGTACTTGGTGTCGATGTTCCACTGAATGATCCATTCAAACATACCTCATTAGGAAGTGTTATTGATAGTGGTGAACATTCCGCACGCCACCCGCTACGTGATTCATTTTCATGGACCTTAAAAACCAACAGCGTTAACACCAACCAAAAATACTCCGAATTCGTTTCAAGACTTCAAAAATCTCAGGTATTATGATACGTGTGACGTGAGACTGGTCTCTGTATGTCATTAAAACCGAACGTGAAATATTAGAATTTACAGTGAAATTGAAAAAAAAAGCGTCAATTACGGTATTGCTAATATGAAGGACAGTAAAATGTTGAAATGAAAATTGAACTAACTCCACTGTGAATTTCTTGTGACCAACGTTTGTCAACTCCGTCACTCGTATTATATCCACTGTCGACATTGTGGCGTCTATGGGATCTCACATCGAGTGTTGCATGCCCTCTTGAATCCAATGGACTACGTCTAATTCTACCCGTCCTTGCACGTTCATGCTTTGCTGCTTGTCTCTCCAGATATTTAAAAATGTGAATTCGCCCGCGAGTACACAACTAGACAATAAAAATAACAATGTACATTGGAATAATTAATGTCTGACATACCGAGTGGTCCATTTCGGCTAATACAAGCAAATAATTTCGTAATGATTAGTTTCTAAAGGAAAATCACTTTTCATTGGGTGTCCAAATAGAATATGTCGATGTCAGCAACAAGATTTCAATAAACTCTACTTTATCAGATTACAGTTTTATTACCTGTTCATAAAAAACACGAGGAACCCGTTATAATAAAGGACATGAGCACTGATGAATTATTAGTGGTTTTGTCTAGAACCGATTCGGAATGTTTTTTTTGGTTCGAAAAATATTGAAGAAATACCAAAGTGACGACAGTTTGCGAGGTTTATTATATCCAGCCTCTTTCTCCTTCAGATTGAAAATGAAGTTAGTTCTGTTCAAAGAAAAGTTATGTCCTGATAAAATCCCACGGGTCATATCCATATAAGTTGACAATTTGGACAAATATGCCGAAGGTATATGTAATTGCAAAGGATAATCCCATAGTTTTGAAGTTATTTACTTGTACTATTGGTCGTGACCACGCCCGTTGTAATCTTTTATAAATCAATGCTTACTGAAGCTGGTGGTGATGTGAGGGGATTGTCGGACAGTTTGAAATCAGTAAGACTCTTTATTTTCCTCAACTCATTGGGAAGCACCGATATACGATTTCCACTAATGTCCAATTTGACGAGCCTCAGGTACGTTAATTCTAAATGAGAATGACGTGATTTAATTAGAAAAAAAAATCATACATGTTTATCCGTTTCTAAAATTGCATTCTGAATTTACCAATGGGCAGATGTACAAGTAAATTGCTTCGGAGATCTAGAGATCTTAGCCTCGGCAAATCTCCTATTCTAGGTGGTAAACTTGTGATTTCGTTGCAACCGACATCCAATTCAGCAAGGACAGTCATTCTCCCAAGTTCATCGGGCAAACATGTAAGTCGATTATACGCAACGAGTAATATTTGTAAAGGCAACCTGCAAACTTCCCGAGGTAATGACGTCAACTGATTTCGACTGTAAATACAAAAAAATTTTATAATCGGCCAAGCTATCAGTTTCTGATAACTTATATATTTTATTTGTGAAATAATCAATAAAATATATTCCCCATGATTTCGATCGGTCATGTACCTGAGATCTAGGTAGGTAAGAGATTGTAACATCACAACGGTTTCCGGTATCACTCGTATTGCATTATGATAAAGATAAAGCTTTTCTAGGAAAGCGAATTCCGTAACTTCCTCGGGCAATTCACCAAAGCGGTTTTTCGATAAATCTAAAATAGATAAAACAAGTGGAGATTGTTAAATGTTTGAGGATGAATGCATAGATGGCATTCATTCTAAATGATCAATTAATTTATCAAAATTTTCTGATGATGCAGGTGGAGATCAGAAACGATATACTAGAGGATACATCAATTTGAAAGCATTGACATCTGCGGAAAACATGAATTGTAAAAGCAAAAATACTCGAGTTGAATTGCGTTTTATGAAAAATTATCGCATTTTAATACATCATGAATAATGAAAATATTTTGCCATAGCATCAAAAGAGAAAATAGCTTTGAAAAATTTGGTACTCACCAGCTATGACTGTATCACAGAGGTTATACTTGGAGCCGGTCTTAGCTATCTTTGGAAAGTCTTTCAGTTTGCGACCACTAAGTTTTAGTTCCCCACTGAGATGTGCTTCCTCCAATATCCTTTCCAGACTCCTTGTCAGTTGCTTTTGTATATGCCCACTCATATTTGACACTACCACCGCCATGTTACATCTTTTCTCTCACCCAATCGTCCACCTGCATCCAATAATTCATAACAAGATCCGCAAATGGATGATTGTTTCCGGTCGTTGCCACACGAAGAATTACAAGAAATTAAACCTGACAAGAATCGTCAAAGTATTATATTGTCCCACCTGGTTCCACCCACTGCGCCACCAGACCTAACAGATCGAGTACACCTTACGTTTAACATGGATACATGCCCATTTCACAAACATCTACCAACCATCACTAACCAAACTATCTATATATGTATGTATATGGTAGATGGATGTTACGTATGTAATATTAACGTTTACACTCGGCCTAGTGTGTCTATATATAATATAGAACCGTTGGGCCAACTAGCCCCAACGATACACCCAATACATATAGTCGTGTATAAACTGTTTACTACACTCTGCAAAATCGTAGTTTAAACATACATATATACCAGGACATACAGTAAATTTCAATCACCCCATCAACTCCAATCAATTCTATATATATATATATGTATAGTTGTAATGATGAAAAAAAAAATATATATATACGCTCTCCCCCGCTTATATAAAAAGGTATGGAAGAGGTCGAAAGAACTTCCACGCAAAATGAGGAAATAATCGAACTCGAAATATCTCGAGGATATTTAAAAGCGATTTTCACACAATGCTTCTGTTTCCCATACGATTCGTATTAGAGTAAACAAAAGAGCAGTGACCAATCGTACCAAGAATTTCGGGAGACACATCACACGATTGGTCTAGAATGGGAAGTTAAACCTGAAAACTGCACCGATTGGGGCAGCATTGACATACATCTCTTTCAGCGCGTACTTTCAAATTTGACATAAGTAGATGATCGCATATAAGAGCAAATTGAATTCTTTATTAATATGAAAATGCAGGTGATGAGACACAAACGAAATAATTTCGTTTTCAATATAGAAATAAATTTCAGTCATGTTATATTTCAATATAGAAAATATTTCTTTCGCAGTGCCACACCCGTCTCCATGTCATATAATGAAACTGTTCTTTCTTGCCAACGGTCAATATCCAATTCTCTATCCATATAGTGCCTTTGATAAACATGCGTTCATATAATATGAATTTGAGAAAAACAAATTTGAAAAAACTAAACGAAGATCAGTGAGGGAATTTATTTGTATGTAACGAACTCGATCGTACGTTCGCTAACAATTATGTTCACAAAATACTTCATTACTCCCATAATATTGTGATTATTTTACAACAGATTCCATAATAATATATATATATTGTATGGATATGTGCATAAATTAATGGGAAATATTGATTGCAATGCAATCATTCAAAAATTAGCTAGAAACTTAGGGAACTATGTTCATGAATTGATCTATTCAACAGTGTCGTTATATATATGATTATATAGTTGTATTTTTCTACTCTTATTATTAGCCGATGAAAACCAAATTTGTCAATAAGTCAAATTTTTTTTGATTTTCTTGCGCTTATTCCATTGGTTCTACCGATTTTAATCCTTCATATATAATCGCATGAACGTCTAAATGGTCAACATAATGAGAAATTGATAAAATACTTTTCTTGTGAGAGTAAAATATACATCTGATTGTGTATCTTATTCTGTAGGGTGTTTGCTGAGAATTTGATTCGGATATGTTAAGAAATACAGACGTGACCGCAGTCTCCTCAAGCTCACTGATACGCCGACTGAAGTATTGGACGCATCTCTGAGGTAATAAGGAGAGATTTTATGATAGTTCATGTGTTTAGAATACGCTCCCGAAATTGGAATTTGTAGTCGGCAAAAATGATGGTATTGTACCTGCGAATGTTCGTGCAGTCGACTCTAATGATGACAATAGTTGATTAAGACTCCAAACGCATTTTCCCCGGAGCGATGTTTTTGGAATCGTTGGCAGGAAAATGAAAAAAAAAAAATACGCAACCAATTTGGATCAAGTCCTGTATAAATATCCTCCACACTAGAATCCGATACCCACGTCGAATTAATTTTTACATTTATGTATTTTTTATGTTTTTGTCAACTCAACAAAATTTTATTCAACAATTAAAATTTCGTTTTTATGTCAGTCATATTAAAAAAAAAAGGATTTCCATGAAAATGGGTTCGATACAATTCAATTTTTTCGTGTAATTGAAGGTAAAACTGGAGAAAGCGATTTCAATTGAGACCCGATACATCTATAGCATTGAGGCACGTCGCGATTTTGAGAGATATAGTATTGGGAAACTGGATTTATATTTTAGTTTGACAGCAAAAATATTTTTGTTCATTGGAAATATTCATTCATTTACGCTATTCTTTTATCATTCGTTAGAATGTAACTCATCAACCCCCTAAGCTTCTTAGCCTCCCCCATTGATATTTGAGGTTAAACTGCGTGGATAGGATGGAAATGTCTAAAATGAAATTTCCGATAGTTGTCAAAGCAATTTCTCAATAAACATACTCCCACAGTTTGCATGAAAAATGTCCCAAACACTTGATACACAAGTGTTCTGTTAAACATTATGCTGCCATACACTTCTTGATGTTTCCATAATAAAAGAATGTATGCACAGCAAAAAGGGCGTTATAGTCTCCATTTCTCACGTTCTTGAAGTTACGGTAACTTTGAAGATAGGTCGACTTCTCCCACCACAAAAACACGACTATTTTGAATGGAAAAATAATTGAGAAATTCCAATATCATGTTCTCCCAAATTTTTCAGTCTTTCCCGGCGTATACTTCTTTCAAAACTCTTCCGCATATTTCCACTACATGGGGCGTATGAATGAGAGTTCAAGCTTCATGAAACATCCCCAATTTTCCCTTTCATCAATTCATCATATTATCATCGCGTTCGAGTTCTGATGAACTCTTGTCGTGTGTTATAGGTTTCAATTCTTAAAGACAGAGCGTTACATTTGATAATAATTCAATGGAGTAGCAGCGTAGGATGAAAAAAATTTTGTTTATATTTGTGAAATACGACGGATTCAACTTAAATATTTAAATGTTATTCACAAGAATAGCCAGACTTTCACGATTAAAAAAGAAGATTAACGATGTATTGTCTTTTTGTAAGATAATGTAACTGAAGGACCTTACTACAATATACAGTTGAAATCTTTATAGATTTGACTAGAATCATTCTCTTTTTGTGATCATATTAACCAGTTGCAATAAAAGAAAAGTTGAAGTTTTGAGTAAACTCGAAGCATGGTAGTGAAGGGGTATCGAATACTTGCAATTAACTCCTGTCATTTTGGTGATTTTAAGATCTTTGGTTTGGATTTTTGAAAAAATGATATCAAAGAGTAATGCAATACAATTTCATGAAAAGGAACATCAGTTTCTTTTCTAAAAAAGTTGAATAAAAAATAGATTTTCTCACAAAGGAAAGCTACTTGTATATATACTCGATTCGAATCTAAAATTATGAATGATTCAATTTGCCATCCGCGTACAATTCTTTCTCTAAAATATATAAGATTAGTAGCGAATGTTTAGCGAACCCTGATGAAAAGAGCTGAAATAATCTCTTCTCTAAATAAAATTATATCCTCGTTCGCCCCACCCCTACATCTGTTGGCCTGAAACAATGTAAAATAACTAAAATCATGATCTGGAATATCATGCCCTGTCTGGGGAAAATGGTAAAAGACAAGCGCACATATACAAATAAAATGTTTCATCCCAAATGCATATACTAGTTCCGATTCATGGTGTGTAAAAACCAGCCGATTCAATTGGCCAATGGTTATTTGTTCAATGAGACGGACGTTGTCATCGAACATATATCACAAACTTGATTTTAGGCTATGTCCATGTCATCGACGTCGAGTTCTTGTAAAAATAATTCATGATGATCGATGCTTATTTCTTAATTGTATATAGTGGAGTGAACATTCGCACAGAAAATGTACAATTGTATTATTTTTGGTAGATTTGCATAAAAGGCACAATCGGTCTTGAATACAATTAATATATCCAAAAGTATTTTGAGGTAATACTAAGTAATCATTAAATAATGTTCTATCCCTGCATAACTGGACTAGAATGAGAGCCGTGGCGCTCATTCTTCTCCGGAAAACTTGTCTCATATCTAGCAGGGATCCGCGCAAAATTCAACAGGTTTTGAGAGATAGAGATCAAATACAGCACTAGCGGGTGTCGTTGGATAACAAGAAAATTAACTCATAGATTTTTAATTTACGTATTAGTAGTATATGAAGTAATATGTGTGAGTATATTGACAAATATGTATATATTATTGTATCTGAATAAAATTATATATCATATCTATCAAATGAAAGAAAAAAACAGTGACCCGTCAAGTAGTTACAATAATGCTGAAGATAACCCGGCCCGTTGATTTTTGCAGTGTTTCATCATTTTTATCAGTTTCTTTTTTCCCTTTCATTAACACTCGTCTAAAAACATCAGCTCATTGAGCTGATAGCACTAATCAGGGATGCGTCAGAATCTTATGTCTCAACAATTCATGTGGCATCAAGTTAAAGATATTCAATGCTTTTATTGCATAATATGTATGTATACTTAAGAAGTATTTGATTCTCTTTGCCAATAATCGAATCAGTTGTCTTCGGGACATCGATTTCGTTGAATTTCCTGGAAAATCAACATATTTATTCAGAAAGAAGTGCTTCATCAAAGCAGAATGTAGATAAACATAGACAAACACGTTTCTATGAAAGTCTGACGGAATTTTACAAATACTTACGCGATTACGACGTTCTCCGTATTTGGACCAGAAGGTGACCTTGCTGGGCGTCCTCTGACCGGTTTGTTTGTTAAACACTGAACACGATGAGAATGGCGGTGAATAAAGATGTAGAGATACAGCTGGATCAATCGGGCTTGGATTTTCCACGCGATGTAGACCCATTGTGTCATTAATGTAACATACCCCATTCAAATACAGAGTTCCTCTTTCTATTTCTTGAAGCTCTTCGCCCTCACAATAACTTTGGCATTCGATAGATGGCCAAGCATATCGTGTCTGAAATATGTTAAGCATTTATGATTACTATAGTTGACGAAATATCGTGACGTATTCACTTTATTCAACTCGTAGTGATTTTATATACCTCACAGAGTTGTCCTTGGAGAATTTTCATTACACAATGAGCGTTAGCGTGATCGTGAATTGCTGACCCATGACCCTCGCCCCAACAGAGCACCATTAAGTTAAATTTTCCGTTTCCCTCATCAACCAAATTTCTTGTGTATCTAAAAAATACATAGAATTATCATATAATGTGTTTTATAATATTCGTTAAAAAACTCGGATCGCGAAAGAATACAGAACAGTTTCGTTCCATTTTTTAATCTACAATATTTAAGTCAATTTTGAAATATACTAGGCAATTTTTATCATCATTTAGCAGTACATGAGTCAGAGAGACATAGAGATCAAGGACCGCAATGCACTATTTCCCCCCCAAGAATCTATGTTTAAATGGAACATTCATGATTAAATTGTTTTCGAAAAAATTGTTGTTGATGCAATTCCAAATCGTACTTTTTTTTTGTGACTATAGATTTGATGAACATTGTGATGAGAGTTCAAATTCTCATCTAATTGCTCTTTATATACATATGAATTTTCAAAATCATAATATCTTGCCTCAAGTACCATGAAAGAGCCATGGCTCTACACGGCCATTGAAATGATTTAGAACACATGCCAACATAATTGGATAGTTTCACCTCTATCTTTATCTCGCGTTTTTCTTGGTAGCTTATGAAATGAGTGATAGATTGTATAGTAGAATGTCCCGGATGAAAGGGAGTAATAGCGCGCCATTCACCGGAAGAAAATGAATCTGACATGCATGGTTGACTGAACGTAGTGAAATGATGTAAACATTGAGATATAAATAATGGAAATTTAATTTCGCATTTCTGTCAACACTCTCAGCTTTATATATATATATATATGTATGTATGTATATTATTTTTATCAACGTTCAATTCAACTCATTAACTTTGCCCCAAGATGTTCAAAGTGTATCCGTAATCATTCACGTCGTCCATAAATTACGAACCGTTTTCTGATACATGAAAATAATTAATATCTTTCTGACGCTGTTGTATATCAACGCAATATACTTCTTCTCTAGTTCTTTCCTCGATGTCTTCATATATTTGTTCTGATTATTTAGATGACGTGAAATTGAGAGTATAGGTACGATGGAGATGCAAAAATTAAATTGACTTGAAGATTAAATGCTTTATGGCGTATTTTTTCTTATCAAATGTTTTTTCATGCCGATAATTATTCACATACATCAAGCATTGCCCTCCACCGATTTGTTTAACATTAGTTTCTGATATACTATCACCAATATTCGATATGAGTATGTTATTCTGATACCTAGTGAAGGAAAGAATCACTGAATACTTATAATTGGAAATAACATTGAATACAAATTGGATTTACCGGTGACGATCAAATTTGGCGTATTTTTTCCAGTCTGCAGGGTTACTTTTATATGAAGTCATCAACATCTGAATGTAATCAATATCGACGAAATCAGTTTTGAATGCATCGTGAAGTTTTTGAATAAGTTCATCCAGTGTCAAATGCTTGTCACACATAAAACCCGTCTTAGATTCATTCATATTATTATATTCACACAGTTCACCATTATACATATCCATTTTTATCAATTGTACATAACAAACACACACTTTTTTTTTTCCCCCGGAAAACTGATTCAAGTTACGTACACATGATGGAGATAGTGAATATCATCATATAATTTGTTTTTAATAAACGATGGAGGAATTAATTTGGAAATTATGTGATGATTGTGAGAAAATAATTTATGAACGAAAGTGTGTGAGGACTGGAGTACGGTTGTTTCAAGTCTGACAGAAGTCGAACAAGCACATCTTATATATGCATGCTAGGGACCCAAGAGTAAATGCCCCTACTCTTTCACGCCACTGGTCTTGAAAGAAGTTTAATTTCTCTGGATGTTGCGAACGTATATGTGGGGAATTCCGCAACTCTTTCCTCAACTATGCATTTGATCAGAAGAAATAAATAACATTTTCATAATTACTGAATTGTTTCACAGCAAAAAAATATTCAGTTGAGTTATTACTTCAACATATATGAATTCTATGGCGCACGAAAAATTATTTTCGGAGCAAATTGTGATGTGAATAAAGTATGACGAAAATCATATGGATTTGGAATGAAAATAATGGGTTATTGTTAGTCGACATCGTTTGATACAATATCTATGATATTTGTCAAATTTTTTTATAGTTTTTTAATAAAACTACATTCGATATCTTTCGCTATTATTCTACACAGGTGCCCGTCCGTTACTACCGTAACGTCTGTCCGTGACTCGTGCACACCTGTGGAGTTATGCGAGTATTTTTTTCGACATAACCTCGAGTTTACGTGCATATGAGGAGTTTTCAAGTATATATTTAACGGAAAAACAGATATGGTTTGATTTTCATTTTGTCGGGTACACACAAAGTATATGTTTGATGTTTTTTTTTTGCGGTAAAATTTTATGTACACATTTACTTTCGATGATTTTTACCGATCGAATCATTCAATTGGTCCATGATCATTATGTTCGGGAAATTATTTTTCCTTCATACTCTTGATCATGTTTATGTATTTAGTATTTCGGGATAGTCTTTTCTGAGTTCTGCAACAAACCATAACTATCCATCTATTTTCATCAGATATATGATTGAAATGGTCGAACACACGTGAAACATTTATGTGTGAATGCCGAAAAACATATAGTTTGTAAAATTATAACCAGAAAAAAGTTTAAGTGGAAAAAAATTGGCCGGAGAAATATCAGTGGAACATCTAGGAAAAAATACGACTGGAAGAAATCGAAAAAATTCCAGAAAACAGATATATAGTAAAAGATATGTCTTTATTCATTATTTGTGATTGTTATCACTTGCGCGCCAAATAGTAAAGGGGGCGATAGCACAAAAAAGAAATAGTGGGGTGAGAATTATTCATCAATGGTGTAGTGCACTAAATAGCAAAAGAGATTCATAAAGGATGCCAACTGTATATTCTGTCCGGTTACATTCTTCTAAGTCATATTTTTTGGCTTACATTGCTCGAAGTTATATTTTTTTCAAGTTATGTTTCTACCGGCTACTATTTTGCATATGAAGATACATAAAATCCATGGTGCGACCACTAGTAGCACTCAGATCAATTTTTTTAAATTCGTAACAATTCACATGAGGGAATCACTTCAGATTCCATTAGTTCTGATGAAATTGTTATTTTGAGAAAATATGTTTTGTAAGGTCCAAGCAGTGTCTATAATAGTATTTCATTAGTTTATAGTTAACACAAAAGTGATTATGATAAAATATACATTTTTTTTCTGTTTGCGTTATTACAAAGGATGAAATCACATATAAACATTGTAATTTTATCATATGAACGTTGTGATCTAACGATCGAAACTATATTTGATTGTCGCAGCGGCTATATTGATGATCTTGGCTTAACGATCTGTTATAAATTATATGAACAAGACATAATAAATACATGCAGTAGAAGAACAAGTGGGTTTGTTTTCTTTCAATTCAACTTTTCTATGAATATATATCCCCAAAGTTATCTCCGACCTGGTCTCGTTAGAATGAACTAGATTCCTTCAGGTCTGAAGGGTTTCATTCCTGTTTAGCACTTCGACCGTGCAGAGGGATGCTCCATTCGTCACTACCATGTACCCCGCGGCTCAACGAATTCCTTTAATATTTCATCAATCTTATGCTGAATCGAAATTGAATTCCCTACAAAATTGTATGTAGCGGTTCCTAATGTTGATTAAATATATTTCGAATCGGTCGCAATTATTAACTAAATTTTTAATAAAAAAATAATTGAAATTGCTCCAATATGAAAAGCCTTACAAATTTTACTTCCTATGAATAAACCGCTTTACGTGTTTTGGGTGCAGCGACTGAACTACTGTATAACTTGACTGCGAAATTTCAAATCACATAACTTAGACATCAGGTCAGAGCCAAAA
Organism: Zele albiditarsus; assembly: GCA_958496275.1. Taxonomy (NCBI): domain Eukaryota; kingdom Metazoa; phylum Arthropoda; class Insecta; order Hymenoptera; family Braconidae; genus Zele; species Zele albiditarsus. The sequence continues at coordinate 2,218,979 of OY292414.1, read as the reverse complement.
TTGTACCTGAATGGTGTATAACAATAGGTCACTAAACTCATATTAATTACATATACCAAAATTTCAAGAACACTCGGGCCAAGTTACCATGTGTTTTTCAGATTTGATTGGACTTTCAAGTTAAATTGTCCGATTGAACAGAGATCAGAAAACTCTACATTATAAAATTCCGCGAGGAAAGTTAGAATTCGCTCCAATATAATGTAACTTTGATTCCATCGCGAGTACTGAATAAAAATAAATAGTTTAAACTTCTTATTTATTTTTCGCAAGGTTTTTTTGATACCATCTTATTATTTCTCGTCTCCTTTGTGTCTCTGATGACGATTCAGTATCAATACCAATACTTAAGTCAGATAATTTTGATAATTCAGGAGTCGACTCACTGCTTTCATTCAACGAAAATAGTTCTCCTGAACTAGTCTGTGAATCACTGTCGATGATGAATGTTTCCAAATTGCAACGCGATGTAGTACCAGTCTCAGCGTTTTCTCCGACGTTTAAGGAAGTTTCTGATTGCATTGGATTTCGCTCATTGATAGCGTGACACTTATTCGACTCATGCATATATCGAGTTCTTACAGTAAAACATTTCCTTTGCGTTTTTCGACTGCGTTTGTGATCATCATTTGTCGAATCAGTATCATCAATCTTTCGATAATAATAATTATTCATTTCAAAATTGCTAACTGAGTTAGAGGTGTTACCGACGTTTTGATTCGATGAAAAGCCGACTGGAGTCGACGAGTTGATAATTCGTTCTTTACTAGTAAATTTACGTTTATATATCTTCGACCATTTGTAACCAGGTGATTGGCGTTTTCCAAAACGCTCATGCCCCAATAAGAAATTTTGATTGGCGGTTCCCTGCGTTTCTGATATCTTCATATATTTATCGCCATTGCTTTGATTTGCCATTTTTAACATTTCTGACTTAGTTCCATACTTGCACACTGAATTTTTCTCTTTTAGATGATTATGATTAGTTTCATTTCGATCCTCATCAATTTCCGTATACGTCAACTCTGTTTCCACCATTTCCTCAGTGGAACAAGACACTGTTTCATTGACTGAAGACGAAAATATGCTCGGCGACGAAAATTCATACATTTCATATTTATTAAACGTAAAATTTTGAGAGCTGGCATCAGCGCCACCTCGAAGTGATTCATTGAATATCTGGAATCAATAAATCAATCCATTCCTAATTCATATCAAAAGTTCTCTGTGAACTTCATACCATTGGAGCATTCATACCTGAATTGTCACATCATCACGAATTTTTTCAGATCTCCAATTTGTAAGTGTTGTCTCCATGCTTTGCAACTTTTCATCAATCAGTTCGCACTTTCCCCCTCGTTCTCGAGCAGACGTTTTTGGTATATCGTCATCCGATGAATCTCTAAAAAAATTATATGTACTCATATACATAATCGATAGCGATAGTATTTTGATAAAAAATCCAAAACACTTTGTAGTAAAGTTAAGATTAACAAATTTTGGTCGAAAAAAGTGAAGGTCAGGGTGCAAATGAACGTAACACTGTTGACAATGATTGAAATAACTTTGTAATGTTGGCGCTAATTTTAGATTCCGAGATTGTATGAAGTGCTACAAGACTTTGAAGAACTATTTGTCTTTATCAGGATCTCGCAGTCAAAAAGTGGGACTTCTACCGACTTGAAGCACAAAAGTAAACGCGAAAATACACTTGCCGAATGGTACTACGCGGATTAGTCCACGATTCGTTAACGTGGCTCACGTGGGCCATCAAATTAGACCAAGATTCATAGCTCTTCAAGATTCTACAACCCTTTCACAGATTTGCGAATTTTCAATTGATGCGAATGCAGCCACTTTCTGACAATCACTTTCTAATTCTTAAATTTTTGTTTCTGACTGAGTTTTGCGCCAAAAGGAAGTGTGGTGGAATTGTTTTTCTATAATACAAATCATTTCAATTATTTGATTACTTCTCTTCACTAATATCGGACAAATCACCGTATTCCATTGGAGTTTTACAAATTGTACAGATGTTTTGAAGATCAGCGAAACATTCCATGCAGAATAATCCAATGCAGCTCGGATCGGGACACTTGACATGTTGTGTTCGTCCTTCTCTTTCAACATCGCCACAAAGAAGGCACATTTTATTTTTTTGCGGAAAACAAATATTAAGTTTGGGACAAATGGCGAGTAGACGTTCTTTGAATGTAACTTGTTCAATATTTTTATCACCATTCATTCCATACTTTCTCCGTAACTGACGTCTTGCAAATTTCAGAAAATTTCCACGTGACCTAGTGAACAAATGATTAATTCTAAGGAAAAAACGGTGCTTTTTCTTTCAACGCAAATCTATAAAATAATGTGAAACGATACCTGATTATTTCATTATACAAATACACAGCTCTTTGCTTTGCTCTATCAGGATAGTAACGACCCATAACAACCTGACGTAATCGCAGCCCGTATGGTTCAAATATCGTCATAATCCAGCAAGAGATAATGAGGACTGCGATTTGTGTATAGCGGTCATAATCGGGTGGTAACGGATCTGGCAAACATGGCAAAGTATCCATTTCGCTATTAAAATTTTCGGGTGAAAACGTCCGAATGATACTCCGATAAAGTTCAGCGAGATATCCAGTTCCGGAAATATAAAGACCGACTGAATTGGATTGTTGAACTTTTGTTTGGAATCTACCGTGATATCTGATTATATCCAAGATCCAAAAAAGACTATAATCAACTGTTATATGGATGCAAATGTTGAACGTAGTTAAACTAAGAAATAGTACTGATCGTAATAATTTATTTCTTTCAACTGCAGTCATAGTAATTGATGTCAACGGTATGTATTTTCTCTTCTCTCTTTTATTCAGCGGTAGCACAGTTTCTTTATCTTTTTTCGTTCTCATTAAATCAATATGACGAAAATAATTCGTGAGATATTTGTTGTCATAGCGATCGCTGGTCAGCCATTTACGATGGTATCGTAACACACTGAAACATGTAAATTGATACTTATAATTTTGAATTCTGTCAGATTATGGGGGCACATCACGATAAGAACTCGAAAAATCACAGGTTCCCGCAAATTTATATATGTAAACAAAAAAACAAAACAAAAAATGAACAAGAATTTTATTGGATTTGTAAAATTGATTAACTCTTCATTTCTCTTTTCCGACAGATTTTGTCAGACATGAATCTGTATGCTCAAAAGATAATAACACTCATAATATTCGGCAATCTTCTCGATGAGTTTTTTTATTTTATATTACTCTGTCTGTAGCGATGAGGCGAAAAGTTCAAAAGCCCCAACAAAATCAATCGAAATAGCGAGATTTTTTTCCTTTCCCAATTATCTTTAGTCTAGTAATACAATAAAAAATCTTTTTTTTCCAAACGCTCACCGTGATGTTCCTCCTTGATTATTGAATTTCAATATTATTTGAACGAATCACATAAAAAAAAATTGTTTGTCAATTAATTAATCTAAGTAGAGTGCTACTGACCGTAAAAGCATACAAAGGATGAAGAAACTAGTGATTAAATTCATCCAATTGAATATTGTTTGAAAACGTTCGGCCCTCGCTTTTATTTCATTCACAATTTCAATAGCAACGTTCTCATAACTCTTACTTTTATTCGTCTCGAAGTGAAATGAATGCGTAAAATTAACTTTAACGTAAAACATAACTTTCATGTGACTCGAAAATTTTTTTATCTCTGAAAGAAAATATCCATCACGCATGGATTAATGGACAAAGTAATATAGCTTTTGTTTATTATTAACTGGTGATAGATCAGTTTTATCATACTTTTACGAATTGTGTCAACAATGATATCAGACGTGAAAGAGACGAGAATGCAGATGAAATCAAGTGGTTTCACCAAGTAACACATCACACTGACGATGTATGTCAAACTGCAAATGCCACCAAAAAATGGACCGAGTCTGGCATGACAATCGGCAACAGCGCCTTCAAATACTTTTGAACATCGTTCATATGGTGTGCCAACTTTTTTGTTGCAAATACTTACAATACTTCCAAGCCACTCGAACGCCGATTTGATTACTCTAACTGAAAACGAAATTATTTGATGAGTGAATGGAAAATGCTAAACGAACATTTGATAACTTACGAATGTTTATGACAACTCTCTTAATAGCCAATAATGTTTTTTCAACCTTCTTTACAATTTCCTTCATACTTTTCAACAATTTCGCAATAGTATCATGAAGAGCGTGAAATGGTTGCTTTATCAACTCAATTGTACTAGTGATAGTTTTCTGCAACTCTTCCTATAAACATACATACTGTTATTTGTACAAAAATTCGCAGCATTTTTTTATTGAATCGATTATTTTGGTAAATTTTTCTCCGTCTACTTCTTGAATGGTATAAAAATGGGGGGGAATTGCACTATTAGATAATACATTGGTTGAGTGAAGCATCACAAGAAAAAGTATTCCTGATCGTGAAGTTAGTTTTTTACTCGTAAGGTGAATGAATTTAATTTTTCAGTCGGATTTTTCATTGAAATAATCACGACATATGAAATATTAAATCGTACTATTATTTTCAAATTCTATGACAAGGGACGAATTCCGTTACACTGTTTATCGAAGGAACCCAAGAACATTTCTTTCTATCAACAAACTAATGATCGCGAATGGCAGATAAAAGGTTACAATATTCTGTTTTTATCTCGAGAATATTTTAATTGGAAACAGAAAGAAATTTATATACGTGGTATTCATACATTCGGTATAGCTATCAAAAACAATTCCATTCTTGTGATCCAGTGAATTCGCGTCGAAATATATTTTTTCAAATCAGTAGTATAATAATTGGTATGGCTCGAGTTGTATTTTGGTGCCACATATCAATCATCGATATTAACATCAATACTAATATTCCAGTGTGGAATGCTTAAGGGACACACGGTATGATTGCCTTATCTTTTCAGCATGGCAAACCGATAACTATTCTCCATTGTTTTACCAACAGCAAATGGTTGTATGCACCACATCCCCCCCCTAACTCTTGCAAAGTAAAAAAATATCAAAAATAAAATTTTGCCATCCCTCATGGGTTCACAATCGATTCTCCTAAATATCAATTTCATGGTCATATTTAAAAGGTTTCGAGCCTAATTTTTATATCTTTAATTTTTAGGTGGCTCATCATCCGATTGAAGTTGAATTAAAATTGTTTTTACTCGGAGTTAGTATTTCTATAGAAAAGTTAGTCAAGTAACAAGAGCCAATCCGACGAAACCGCCGAAATTTCAACACGACGGCGTTTCGTGGCAACACGACGAAAATGCGCAGAAAGTTCGAGCAACCGATGAAACGTTAATAACAGAAATTGCTGAAAAGTTTCTTTGATTCAGTTGTCATACGAGTTACGAAGGTGACAAAATCGCTTTAAATCGCACCGTCTATTCACTGTAATTTATCACTAAATTTATCCATTGTTCAAACAAAAGACAGCAATAAAGTGTGTAGAAATTTTGTTTATAACAATAACATATAAACAAAATCACACTATACTAAAACTAAAAGATTTTCTATAATAGGAGTCGAATACAATCTTGGTCGGTCTGGTATTATTTCTCATATACGTATACGTTTTTGAATGGAAAAAAGTAATTTTCAGATGTTTAATTTTCATGATCAATTTTTATGAATTTTCAAAGCTTCGAAATTTTTTCGAGGGGAAATCTTCAATGGATTCCACTATGCCATTTTAGACTTCTTCGCTTGGCTAAAAAAATTTTTGTGATTTATTTTTTGGAAGAATTGACCGGCAAACGAGCTTACACAGATGCTGTCACTCAACTAAGATCGCAAGTCGCTCAGACGCGACTACTCGCGTAGCGTTATTATTGATTGTTTTTAAGTGCAATTTCAAAAATAATATCGCCAAGACGAAATATATATCAAATATTATATGATTATCATATATATTCTATAAATATAATAATAATTGGCGTGACAACCTAAATGACTTCTTATAAAATAGACTGTTCCCTTTTCAGGCTCCCAGTTTTTCATATACTGTTCAACTATTTGTACTCAAGAAAATTTTGACAACTAATGAAAAAGAAGTATTTTACACCCGTTCCTTCGCACGAATAGAATATAATGCGAACATGACCTTTTGGTTCTTGTCACATTTGATAATTACACAAGTTCTTACGTTGAGAATCTTTTTCTTTTTTTTTTTTTAAATTAGCTCTGCTTCTTAACATGTACATACTTGTCCACATGTAAGAGACTCTGACAATACTTGAACATTGTTTAGAGTATTTTTTGTAGGGCCAGTCAATGTAAGAATGAAAGCATAGGCGATCAATGCTTGGCGTCCTCGTTTTGAGAAGAATTGTGGTAAAAGCAGAAATACAACGCAACTAAAAGTAAAAATATACATACAAAACATAAATGAAATGACAACATCGGGATGGTTGCAATTCTTACTTATTGCTCTTCACTAAAAATATCTATACAGATATTCGTTGAAATTATTCAACGGCTTACCGAACGCGATATGAAAAGGCAAGGCCAATTGTTAGTATTATTCCAAATAGTGAAGAGAACATTGTTGCGGTGAAAAGCGTGAAATTGAGATGAAAGACCATAAATAGAAATAACATGTAGGTAAGGAGTACACCGCTCAAGAAGCCAATAATACTTTTCATCAGAAAGTTTGCAAAAGTTCCGTCTGTTTTTAATAGACTTATTGTACGATAACACCACGAATCTTCTTGCCAGCATGTCAATCTCCGTAGTAATCCCATGACCTTCATCTTTAACCTCAAATGGCATTGAAATAATTCATGAAAATTACTCAAATCAATATGTGTGATAGGGAACACAATAATATATAGAATCCACGTACATTATTTTCCTCATCCGAATCTTTTGTGATAAAGTATAATGAGGCTTTATGCCCTTTGACATCTCAATGGCATGTAATTTTTCATCATGATAAACTATTCTCGATTTCTCTATTTTATTTGCCTTCATCAGCAATTGGAAGAATGCCATTTTTCATCTAAATTCTGATCCCAACTATTATTCTATCACGGCAAACAATAATTATATCGAAATAAATCACCCGAATAAATACATGACTTATCTATATTTATTTGATTCAGGTTATCCGTATACTCTGTCGTCATTTGAATGTTTGAATTGACAAGTAGGAAACTGCATCACCAACTGCTTCCAGTTTTATTAGTTCACCTGCGTATGATTAGCGGAAGATGGCACTGCAATATCTCTTCAATTTACAAAGTGGAATTGCTGGTGTTTCGTATCTAACTATTGATGCGCTCGATATTGTACATGAATCATTATTTTTGAATAATTCGAAGAATCATTTAAAACTGTGTCATGATAGATAGAAATATGAAGATAGCTATACAAACTATGGAACAAAATGATATTAAATCTCACAAAAACTATTGAGATAGTAACAATATATATGAGTAATACGAGGTTAAGTTCGTACCCACCAGACATGAATTCTTCAATATCGAAAACTAATCAACAAAAGTTCTTTACACAAATGACATGAAACGATAATGTTCAACATGAAAATGATCATTTGGAGAAAGAGTTGACTGAATGGTCGTAAATATTTTATATAGATTTTTTTTCATTTCACGAAATGAAAACAATTTTTTAGCTGCTCCGCGCGCATTTCCCATCACAAACAACTCTGATAAGTGAATACTTAGTCGTTGATAGACTTTCAGTGTAACCGCAGCAGTTCTACAGCTGAGAAGATAACAAAGTTTTTGGCATGTTACCTATGTCAATGAAACCATCTGTTTTCCCCATGTCAAATTTCCAGTTAAAAATGCTCGAAGTCACGTTGCGCTTTTTCATCAACATATACATGTTAGATAATTTATCACTTTATTCTCATGGTTTGTTGAAAAAGTTTTGCTTAAGTTTTAGGGGTAGTGCAAGGCCACTTTATTTTCGACAATTCACTTATTGAGTGTCGCGTTCCAATCAATCAACCGCATTCAATTATTACAATTTGATCTCAAAGCATAATACAAAACTTCGTTCGTCATTTTATTACTTAATCCTTTGCGGCATGATATTATACATACATTGTAACACCTTTTCTTTGATGGTTACTGTTTTTTGTCGACTATTTTTATAGCCTGTTAGCTGATTCTTCTTATATATCAGTGTTCTTAGAACATCGAATGAACATTAGAAATATACAAACACGATGTTTTTTCTTTAGTTTGCAAGACTCTATAAATGAACAAATTCTAAACCATAGTGCTATTTTAATAAACAGTGTATTCATAGTTTGAACTGCAGTTGGAATATTGCTGATTCATTCACAGAGTGTTTAGAGGTCAGTGATCTCGAAAACGGAAATGCTGATGTTTAACCATCAATGAAGCGGGAACACCACATTGAAGAACCGGAGAATCCCATTTTTTGTTCAAAATATTATCCCCAGAATAATTGGGGAAACGAAGATAATTGACAACGCAGAAGTTTCGCATCTTTATGGAGGAGATGTCCACCTAACATTATTAAGGGAATACAAAAAAATCTCAAAGTTACAGGTCATAGTTTGGAATAAACTGAATAAACTAGCCAGATAATGCTATCGTTGCAGCAGTCGAACTTCAAGTCATGTTTTCAAATTTTTTGAGGTACTGATAACGACCATGTTTATTGATAGCAATTGCGACTACGAATATTTTTCTGTGGAAACCACGTCAATTACATCATTCGTTTCCGAGTTAGGAGTGCGTCCGTTCTGAAGAACATATAGTTTTGAAAAAAACGACGTTAATGTTCCACTTTCAACCGGAGCCTGCTCCTAGAGTTGAAAGTTCTGCTATATCTCTGCTCAATTGTAACTACTTTGACAATGAGTAGAAAATAACTCAGATTATTCAAAATTTCTCCTCAACCACATACCAGTTCAATAACACTCATTGATCGAACTCTGTGTACTGTAACATAAGTATAGTTGAATTAAATCCTCCTGGAATATAGCGTAAATGTGTGGATAGCTGGCCACTCAGTCATATCAATGTACATAATTGGACTAAATTTTTCAATTATATTTAACTCGTTAAATCATTTATTTGCATTGAGAATGTATTATATGGAGTCACCAATTCTATTAAGCTAAGGAATGTATTTTATGATGTATTGCTATAGTCATTTATATGGGAATTAGTCAAACATGAACTGCTATTCCGAAAACCTCAATCAGCGCATAGAGTTTTATATGCGAGGCCACATTACAAAGTGACTATCCGAACTCAATAGTGTAACGTGTGAAAGTGAAACATAACTTATGCGATATTAGCCTACTTCGTGATGGACAAAACTTCGCCGACTTTTTATATCCCATACATCAACAGTTGAATAATTCACTTAATCCCAATTCATATGTATGAAACAAAATAGCACATTATTAATTTTTATAATCAAACATTTTTTTATTCTTTGTATATAATAATCAGATTAATTGCGATTCTAGCAAATATATGTAACGTATTGCGTTGTGATATTTCTACGAATCGTTTTTCTTCATCTCATACCTGAGCAATAAAACTCGATTATGCGTCCATTTGCCGTTGTAAGAAACAATTTTCTTCTATAAAATAACTAAGACTATACATTCTCTCTTATATAGTTTATTTTTCACTTTCCATTACGTATAGTAATATAAAGAGTACTGCTGCCGTTTGACATTTGACCTGAGTGACATAGTTCTAGCGTGTTGACTGTCTGCGTTCAATATATTAATCATGTAATCGTGCGAGTAAGAGAACTAAAAAATTCCAAAGTTTGATACATTGTAAGTCACTCACGAGGAAGAGTTTATTTGATGTTTGTATTATCGAGAATGCCTCGTAGAATTTTTTTTATTGCCTCAGTGTGAAAAATAATCGATAATACGACAATGCGATGACGCCACTCAAAAAATATATGAAAAAACCATTAATTTTTTTATGGTGCGTGACAATTGTACATCAGTGAGTTGCACCCATAGAATGTAATTCCCATTAGAGAACAACTAAATGACCTTTCCCATAACATAACAGTCACCCCAGTTGGTCAACAGTCCATTCTATGATGAATATATATTTTCCCCCTATTGGGGGAACATGGATGACACCATGAAATCATGAAATAGGTTTGAGCGTGAATGTAAAAAAAATTATGAATATGGGTGTGGAGTTTGAAGACATGCATTGGTTATATCGTATAGTGAGGAGATATTTTCATTCTCGATTGAGTATTCTCGGGTCAATTATATGACTTGAAGACATCCACAATTTTTTAATAATTTTTTTTTTTCTTTCAACAAGTTCTCATACTCTACGTTGCCAATACATTTACATCTCATCATTTATTCATGCATATATTTCAAAACGTAAATTAATTAATTCACTCATTAGTATTATTTATAATCGTATGCAACTTGTAAAGAGAACTAATGTACATTATCTTGTTTTATGATGACGATACTCATTGATGGGAATGGTTGATATTATCCGGTTGTATCTTCACAGTGTTGTTATGTGAGAAAAAGAACACATTGTGCAAAAATAGACAAAATGGAAGAATATGAATAGAAATGGAATTAATTAATTCCGTTGTTAATGTTTGTGAGAATGTGTTAAATTCTAACAGAAAATTTCCGATTTCGTTAAAAGTTTCAGAATCTGTCAGAACATTACTCATTACATTGTTGATTTGTGTCCGAATTTTCGCTATCATTTTCGTTTGCTTTGGCCGATTTATGTCTAAATTCGGCGCAGAATTGACAATGATCGTCGGTTTTAATTAACAGTAATGAAAGTTACACTGTAACATTGACAATACGAACTTTTACAGATTGAACTCTACAATTCGAACAATTTTTGAAATTTTCAACAAAATTTCAACAAAATGAACAGAATAAATGATAAAAAAGAAGTCTGAAAGTAAAAGGATATATGTGTTCCAATAGATACCATCAATTACCCTAAAAATAACATTAACTACAACATCATTGTATTACATTCATGTGCATGATAACATTAGATGGTTAGAGGAATTAATTCTGTGGAATATTCAGAATTTTCAGATATGCTTAAAAAACAATCCTGAATAATGTAAACATGATATTGATGTGCATAGGATGATTATCGGAGGAAAAAACAACTTTAAAAAAATATCAACGAAGAGTAATATATTTTCACACATTCATATAATAAATGAGCATTTTGAAAAATTCTAACTTTCTCTAATTTCTTCTGAGCTACGAACACTACTTAGTGCATATTTGACAGTATACATATAGACACACATGTGTATTTGGTTGATACGTCCTTTCATCTATAGTTTTCATTATTAAAACCAAATATGAATGTCATAAGGGCGTATCAGATGTTGATTTATACGCCCTTCTGCTAATTCGCGTAACAACAGGGCGTATACTGACGCATACGACCTTTCCGTATTTAGTCACGCGATATTTGATAGCCTTCAGAATAAAAAATGGAAAAATTCAATGAATTTATGACTAAAGTTGGACACTAAAGATTTAGTAACTTGATTTCATATGCCATTGCCGACAAGATATGTCGATTCCGGTTATCTTACTGTTAAATATAACAGCGTATATAAATGCAGTGGAATCTCACAATTTTTGTCACGATTATTTTGCATAGTAATTTTTTACAATCTTAATTCTTACAGATACTACAAGTTCTTGTATAATAGTATACAGAATATGCGATTGATTCTGACCTCGTGATGTCCATCAGGGCATTCAAAGTTTTTATTACTCTGAACTTTCAATGAAAATAATAGAAATATATTACGTTTCATTAACAGTATTAGAATGTGCATTATATGTATATAAGTATAAATGTATGATGGAATAGCAGCGGATGCTAATCATGACAATAATGAGACACACTTATGCCGTACACGCGATATATGTACATGTAAATCCTCGACACGTATAACCACGTCATATAAGTAGACATACTAAAACGTTGCAATTTACATATAACAACTGGTGAAATGAATGCCATGATTATTTTTTACTCAATTACTTATTATTCATGCCTTGAAGATCTTAATCGTAACGGATATTTTGTAATAATATAATTACGGTAGCCGAACGAGTCAAGTATGATTGTTCATAGTATAAATTGGAAAGGAGAAAAGAAGTGGATGCGCCAGTATTGTACATTGAACCAATACATCGGAATTGAATATGCAACTGTTGATGAAAAGTGAATTTTTTTTTGCACCAATGCAATTACGCTTATGAAAGTGTTATATAAATTCAAATATTTGTGTCCATAATTACTGTAGCAAAATTATATTTGTGAGCATAAAATAAATGTAATTGTTATTTATTGTGTCATAAAAAAATTTTGTAACAATGCATAGATGCTAAATGTATACATAACCTGTAAGGCCATCAGAAATCTTTGAAACACGTGTTTGTCATATGTCCAACATATTCAGCGTAGCTGCGAGCACTGACACAGCATAGGAATGACATTCTATAGATTGATGTATAATGTAAAGTTACCAGTACTCCATCATAATTAGAACATAATGAATAATTTACAATCTCGGAATCTTCCATGTAATCCACCATGAAATATATGTCTCGTTTAATCGCAATATTGTATTGAGATGAATTAAATTCACGTAATGAATCTGAGATATACGAGAATTCAGTACTGCTAATGATAATAACAATAATGATAATGATTATAACAATATAATAAAAGTTATAGTGGTATCAATTTGGACAAGAAAACTGATACTTATTATTCTTTGTTTGCGCAAATTTTGTACCATAAACGTGTACACACACATCTTGCCATGCCTGAGTAATTCACGGAATCGTATATAGTTTACACGACGAGAGAGACTATCGTATTTCTGTCAAACTCAGCTAAAAAAATTTCATGCTGAGACACAGTAATATGTTGAGTGTAGAATTGAGGCTATATATACACAATACATGAGCAACTTGGATGCTACACCTTTAACGAAAGTACATATATATTTTCGTATACATACACAGAGGCGATATAATAGCTAGAGGGGAAGGCCAGGTGTGTAAGAATGGCACGCGCCTACACTAAATAATGCATCCGTTGATGCACCGGGCTTTTAAAAAGAATAACAGACAATTCAAGTGAAAATTGGTGGAGATTGTAGGGTCTTTGAAATTGAGTATGGCAACACTTTTGTTATTCCTATTATTCATTTCCGTATTTTTCTTTTCTTCTTCAGTGGAATGTCATTTTTGCAGAAGTCATATCATTTACTTTTCATAATACAGTGTTAATATAAACAATATGACAATTTGTTTACTCAGATACAGTGTGATATTGCAGCATTCGATGATTAATATAACATTACAAAACGATTTGATGATGTAATGTAATGTATATTATTATATGACCTTAACAGACATTATTGGTGGTGATATGAGCTAGGTGCTTGAATGCCAAGTAAATATAATGTATTCAACATGTTACGATGAGGAAAATATTGAAGACCTCCAAGGTTTCGAATGGATTCATCAGAGCATCTCACGTTTATTTCCATATCAAACACCGCAATGAAGTGATTGACATAATTCAATGGTATCGGTTGACACTCGCTAACATTGGAATAGATTATAATTGTGATAAACATTCGGGATATAAGAGACGGATTGTAAAGCAGTTGTGGCTGTGTATATGTCTAATATACGTCGCGTCATCGAGAAATGTTTCGATGAGAAAATCCGAAAATTCATGCATACATAGAGAAACATTTTTATGCCTGTCACAATTGTTGATACTCATGTGACGTTTACTGCAATCTCGCACAGATAAAACATTTACGTGAAGAATATACTAAAATACATTAAACATACATAATTTATGTAAATCACTAATATCTGTCGACAAATCTGAATTTTCTTCGCCCCCTGTATATCGCGAAATATATTATGTGAAATATATACTAAAACTATAATGAGATATGTAATATATGGATATGGATATATGCTTTAGGTGAAAAAAAAAAATTTATTTTTCTATTAGAACATATATCCAAACCACCGTAATGAGTATACTGATACATATATGTCATGATATAGTTATATAATATATTTTTATCTTTGCTGCACATATATTCACCTACATATAAATTAGATATTTTGGGATATATAATGAACATAAATTTTGTCCGAGCGGGATGAAATTATGTTATACCTATATAGTTACAGATTCAAAATATTTCTTCGGGAAAGCAATTTCATTGATCCATTTGAAATAACACAGGCTTTGCATTGATGAATCGGGAATTTGTATCGACGATATGGTAAGAAAGAAAAGGAGCCAAATATAGGAAGCATTTGGATGTTCTGGATAAAGTCTCATCTTCATTATTGGTATCTCTATTCCTTTTCGATTTGTTTTGTTTTTTGTTTTTTTTTCATTCGATTCCAGATTTTGTTCCGCTCTTCACAAAGAATTAATGATCAAATAAAATATTTCATGTACCATGATTATTCGTTTTAATCGTGGACAAAGTTTGAGAATAAATATTTGCATTGAGTTTGGAATTTGAATTTGTTTCAAGTGCAAAAATAGCATTTCCAACCAGAACATTTTTTTCCCAGTTACTCAACATTGGAGGGACGATAAATCGCTACGTCACATTGGGATTCAATTTCCGGTTCAATCGGAAATGACATTTATATATTTTTCAAGCGGTTCATACGGTTCAGTACTGTGTAAGGAAAACTACACTGTGAGTCCATTACTTCCCAAAAAAAACTTTTTCAAACATTGTGCGCGTTAAAAAAACGCAACGGAAATCGATGGAGAAATTGATACGTGCGCGGGCGATCAAAAACATTTTACAATTATATGTTGTGCGCGGTCACGGATGGTTGGTTTTATTTCTCGGACGTTTGTTCGTCCAGAGGCACGGCCTCTTCAGCTGCGAGCTGCGACTCATGTGTTGCGTGCCATTCGGCATCGACGTTCAGACGCTTGGTTGTGTTTCATGCCGTCAGTTGATGCTCAACCACAGGGGAGAGCTGGTCGTGAAGATTGTGAGAGAGCAGGCGAGCAAGAGAAAGGGAGAGAGAGCGAGTTATTTGTTGTCAATCGCTACCGGCCGATAAATCGGAAAAAAAAACAACAATATTATGATAGGTTTTTTATTTTTCGTAACATTTTTAAGGGTAAAACGTTTCAACTTACTTGGCAATATTTTCATTGATTTATTGGCGCGCGGAATAATTGAGTTATGTGAGTGGTTTGAACAGTAAACAATCTCAAGCATCGACTCAGTGGAGCATTTAATGTGTTTTCGTTTAAAATAATGCATTCAAATTCAAACGATCAAGATAAGAAATTGAAAAGAGGACTGCAATTTAACAACTACAATTACACTTTACCAATTTCAGTGCGAAATATAATTATGTCAAATTTTTCGTTCTGTTACTCGCACCATATTTATACTTTTTGACAAGTCAGATGCATGTGTTGACACTGGTTAAGACGGAAATGAGAAAATGATCAGGCACAACATCGAAAGAATTTCAACATTTTTGTGTGTATAAGTACATACAACGAATAACGATCCAATCAGAGTCGTTCAATTAATAATCAGAGAAGAAAGACTGTTTGTGCCAACAGTCCATCAACGCGTTTAAGAGAATATTACTTATCTTCAGTGCTAATAAAGATTCATGTTTGATGACATATTTTTTAATTTTTGTGAGACAAGCTCAACATTAACATATTCTCCCGTGAATATCAAAACAAAAAAGCAAAAGAAAAAAAAAAAAAGAAAAGGATCAACTGTTTTTATGAATATATTATCGACAGTGATCATTATTGTAATTGATATCAAAACAAGTTTTTGACTCAATATACATATATATTCATTTATTTATTGGAAAAAAAACGAAAAATCATCGGTAGCCAATGGAAATATTCCAACATCGAGTATAAAATATTTTCAACAAGAGTATGCCAACCAATTGAGAATAATTGTAGTGTAACATTCATCGATATATTTTATGATAAATAATTCAACAACATGGAACATATTGCCGTAAGAGAGATTGGAGAGTCTATATAATAACATATTCAATCGAGAGAGTATATAAAGGACGGAAATTCTGGAATGCCGTGGATAAAGTGCTTAGGAGGTGGGGGTGGAAGAGCCCAACGAGGAAAATCTCCTAGTGTCAGTCAGCCCATTCACTTACTAACGAAGGTCAGTCATCTTCTACATTTTTCTTTATTATTAAGTCATTTAATTTCATGTGGATCACAAGTGAAAATGATTCTCAATAACACCCTTTTACTTTTCATGTGGTTTTTGAACAAATTTTATTCAAGTGTGGATTTCGGGAATTTATTTGACATTGGAAACTTCTCAATTCGATTTTTACATCAAAATAATAATTGGACTGAAATATTTTCTTGAACAATTGATTTTTTATTTATTTATTTTGTTTTTCGAAGCATTTTTTATCGTTTCCAATCCAGTACATTGAACTATATCACCTTTCAATGCATATATTTTCATAGTTATCTTCCCATTAATTTGTGAATGGTTAAATGTCGATTCCATCCACGATACATATCTTTCATGTCATCGTGTTTTTACTATTTTGCCCGCAAATGTTTATAATTATCATGTAAATTTGTTCGATGAATGTAGTAAAATTTGGTTACTCTTAAAACCAAATTTATTGACAGTTATTCCCAAAGATTTTTTATTCCATCGATAAAATGCTTAAAATATGGTACGATGAAAATTTTTCAATCCATATTTTTCGCACTCTTCGTATTAAATTCAAACATTACTATAGTTTTTTTTTTTTTAAAGAGAACCTCACTTTTGCGAACCGATTCTAATCAAAGTCAAACAAACACTCTGACTCCCATCAAAACCACTCATCACCAAAATGGTTCCTCGCGACCAAACTAAAGACAATGAAAACTATAGGGACTCATGTCCCAAAAACCGTACAGAAAAAAATATACTCGTTGGTGGCCACAAATTGAAATGGCTCTTGTTGATTATTGGAGAAAAAAAACAGTTTCTCGTCATTGTGACTGTTTGAGTGAGAAGTTATACTTGTACTCATGTACACTCATATGTATGTATATAATTTTACGGTCATTCATAATATTATTTGTGTGGGCGTTAATTAACAACTGTAATTGCATATGCAGTAAGTTTTTGTTCATACTTGCAATGATAATTACCGTTTGATGAAATTGGAAAAATGGAAATGAAATATTCTTTTGCAGTGTACATCACAGCGTAATTGGGTTCTATTGTGCGTACGCGATTAAATTCAAACAAATGATTCTAACGAGGTTAGTGAGGATTCGTCAATTGCCATCTGGTGTATCACCCTCATGTTATTTTTGGAACAAGGCTGTTCACGCGGCGTTTTATAGAGTTGATGGCGTCGTGGAACGATGTCACAATCAGACTATTTCGTGGATTAATTATTGCTTTTTTCTCTTTCCCATATATAGTAATGGTTGCACAAAATTGTCGAATAACAAATGATCATGTTTTATAACTTGTAAGAGTATACGGGCGAAGGTGGAGCGAAATTAAATGACGATGCGGTTCGTATGTCGATGCGTAAAACTGTATATATCCGGATTGAAAATTCAAGTGTGTCACCAAACGTGCAGTTTCCCATTTGAAGTGATGTAAACATTTTTTACACATTTTTAAGTTTGTAAGGTTTCATATGGAGAATATATTTGCAAATGTGTAACAATTAATTTTTCAGGTAAATACAAAGTTAGGATTAGAGTCATTTATTAAAATACTTTTGGAAGCCTATTTATCATCAACAAAACAGCACAAATTCTCGAACACGTTTTCCAACGCGGCTTTTGAGACGTAGACCTCCTTATCTTAGCTCTCGTCTTAATTAGCCCTGGTAGAGGCGTGACATGAGGAGAACGTACACTATCGGTGTAGAAAAAAACATGGGATACGATGAGATTATTTTGTCTTTTCACAGCAGCGCATATTTTTATCCGTTTGCTAATACAAAGTTGTTTTAGATATTATCAAAAAAATGTATTTCTCGTTTAAAAATTGTCATCTATATTCTTTCAAGTACATGAGTCATTTTCATTCATGTTTGTCTTTTAATGTATGCGCATGAGAGTTCAGATTGTTATAGAGTAGGTCGGGGCCAGAATTATTCAACTTTCCATACAATCAGGAATATACAGGAAGCGTTGCTGGTATGTCTTTCATGCCCCTGAATTTATGGGTGCATTGTCTGCATTGGCTAAGACTCCGCAGGCTACAATATCGTTTCACCTACGCGAACAAATAGATGAAAACACCATCATGGATAGAGGATGTAGAACGTTAAAAGCTCATTCAGATTTCACAGGCACGTTCGATCGCTATTAAGCAATATTTTCGTGACATCCATGAAAAACTTTCTTGTTAAAAATCGTATAAAATAATAAGAGTAATAATAGATGATAAATATATACATAAAAGCTGTAAGCGGATTTTAGTCTTTTCACCATTAGCTTCGTCACGCTTTAGCCGATATAAACAGATATAGAGAATTATTGAGGCTCGTTTGATATAAGGTCCGAAGAAAACTTCTATTTTTAGTGATATTCCAAAAACGAGAATAATGAACGCATGATGCGGGTACCGACTTATGGACATTATTCAATTAATCTGTATAATCGCCTGTCATATAGAGGTCCAATATAAACGTATCACGTATGTATCTATGTGTTAATTAACCACGTTATATAGGTATAATAATTGGTAGAATCTTGCGTTTTCTCAATATAAAATGATTTACTACTCAATGATGGGTTTGGAACAAATTTTATTCATGATCGCCAGATAAAAAAAAGGTAACTTCATCAAATATTGTGACCTCCCACGGTGCTACGTTTTTTTTTACGGTCAACTGGACACTCGTAGCAGGGGCTTCTCCTTACCTTACTTCTCTTGTTGTGTTTATGCCATAAACTTTATCATCCAAGGATTTTGAGAATAATCCCATACAGCCGATCAACTCGACTTAATCTCCAATGGGCTGTACAACCTGTCGCCGGTTAAAAGACTTCTTCACTATCTCGAGTTACTCGATGAAAAATCTCACCTCGAAATTATGCTGATGGTCTCTCACCACCCACATCCGAAATACCATTGCTTCCAATCAGATCTTGGATTTTTTCCTCGCCAGCGATGTGCACATCAACAGAAGGAACAAATAGCATGATATAGAATTTAATGTGTCTGTCACATCTCATTTAAATTCCTTATTTACACCAAAACACAATCGGTCAATGACCATCGCCATTTTATTTTTTTCCAAATCATTTTCGCATGTGGCACATCTTGACGTATTTTTCGTTGCTAAATCTATGGAGAAGTAATGAAAAATGTCCACATTATCCGAAATATTTATTGGCAAAAATAGATCGCAGGAAAAATAGTCGGCAGGAGAAAAAGCTCGTGCGAAAGATAGATTACGAGAAGGATTGCTACTGTTTTTGCACACGATACGATTCTACGCGAAATAATGTTAACGCATTTTTTTTCCAGTGACCTATTTTTCGGGTTCATTTTTACCGAAATTTGAACCTTTTGCAGTGGAAAACCAGTTTATAAACAGCTATCGGCCTGTCGGTGTTCGATATCAACTGCGTGATCTGAAGGGTGGTTGAAACGACAATATTTGGATATGAGTATATGGTGATTTGATATTGGTGGAACAATGAATTGTTCTATCAAATTTGAACTTAATTCAATTATAGCCCGGAATTGAATTCATATTTTTCTGAGCGATTTTATGATTTGTTAATAATGTTGAATTTAGAGCAGGCCTGGTAGTTGATGAAATTTTTGATCAATTATTACATTCAACGCTGATGTACTTCGTTATCTTCCGACAGTATGCCCTCACAGTTTACAATTGTAAATTTTTCTGTTTCTGGCACCCCTGACCCGATTAGTATAATATTTTCATTATTCTGTATGGACATTGATAGAAGACAAAAGAATGTTCTAAGCAAAATAAATAGATTATACATATACCAAAAAGGAAAAAAATCCAAAAGTTTGGGTTTTTTCTTCCAAGTGTATAAAACAATTTTCCTGATTGTTAGCTACAATATGAGCTAAGAGACAATCTCTACATTTGTTGAGTAAAATAATGAAAGAGAACGGTATGGAAATGACTGTTTCCAGCAAAAAATCCTACCTGGGTATATTTTTCAGAAAGAAATATCGAAAATTTAGCAATAAGTTTATTAGTTCTCGTATTCGTTCCAGGACTCTCCGTAATTCTTTCTGCAGTTCCATTCAACAATTCATTCGTTTCTCTTCACCGAAACACCGGATATAACTCATTAAACTCAAGCTCTCATCTTTTTGTCGTGAGATTTATTGTTTTTTACGCACATCCCTGATACATTAGGAACATTAAACCCATGTCGAAACATTTGATTCTAATAATTCTCCATGCATGCATTTATATAAAATTATGTCTGAATGGATATCTAACTTTGCTTTATTGCGTACAAGACTTCTGTGAACTTGGATATATATATATATATATATATATATTGTAATATCTGCCATTTTTCTTTTCTCAGTGTGGATTATTGCGTTGTGTATATCCAGTGACAATGTTATGTTGTCAGCGGGGGTTTTTGGCATACAAAGAGTATCTCACTGCATCATCTACTGTATATACGCGTTCACTATTGTCCGTTTCGCACTCGGTTACGTGACTCTTGTGACATCCGGCCTGTAACGGTTATACGTTCATGCGTATACCGATACTGTCAGACTTAAAGAGAAGCAATTCTTCAATACAATACATTTTTATTGGAACAGATATAACATTCGACAATCCCAATGTACGTTGTCGATATTTGAGTTTACAAATCGATAAACTGAACAGAGATTTAATCAAAGTCCCAAACTTATGGCGATTTATGTCACAGAAATGATAATGCACATGTTGATGATGATGACAACGCGTAAGTTGATGGTTACGATAAACAGCCCTAATTATTTGGATGGAACCATGGATGTCGAAACAAATATTGGAAATATATAAATTCCCACGTGATTCATTTTATTTTCCACTCCTCCTTTCCAGGGTGTGCCTATGTCAACAAACTACCGGGTACGCAATAGTCTGTACACAAACAAACACGCATATATAAATTATATATACACAGAATAAATATTTGTAGACTGCCGATATTCATCTGGGAATTGACTATAAAGGACATGTTTCCTCTTCCCATTTAACATCGGTTCTGCAATTTTCGTTTAACCCATAATTCTGAAAATGGTCCAAAATTTGAAAAAATATTTTAAATGGCTTATGAACATGACTGTAGTCAATTGAGAATAATTATATTCAAAACTTTCCTCTGAAACACTTATGCAGTTTTAGTCATCAAAACGCCACTATAATCATTTTAATTTCTGGTTTCAACAATTTTGATTACTCTCATTGAATTTCGTTACGACCAACACCTAAGAGTTAGTCCAATGGCAGAACCTACTCGAATTTTCAGCTTTAACTACCATTCGCCTAAATATATTATACAAGGTGGCTGTTCATTTGTATTCTAAATATACATCACGGTATAATAAAAAATATCGTGTGATTGGAACTAAATATGCGTATGAGCCATTTCATGCCATGTAGAATTTGTTGGAATGGTATCACGTGGACGTATCTACATATTTTTTTATGGACAGGAGAAACAAAGTTCACGAAAGTTGCAAGACATACACGTGTAATTAGCGCGCCATGTACCGTTTCAATAGTTCCAACAATCGAGAAAATATTTACATCTTAATTCTAGAAAGGTATATGTATGACAAAAATTTGAAGCTCATCAAAATGAGTCCTCAGCGTGACATTACTGATGAAAATTGTCTAAAACAATTTTGTGACAGTATTTTTACGAATATACTTCTTTTATTTTTCACGAAATGAAGTTCAAGTTTTATCTTAATTGATTGTCCACAAAAAATGCAAATGCAGTGGCTACATCTGGATTGTGATTGTGAGTTAACAATCGAGATTATAACTTTGCTTATCTTGCAAAACGCACGTATATATCTTTTCATATGTACCTTTGTAAACTTCAAGAAATTGTAATGGGGAAAAATATATACGTATGCGTCGATTTTTTGAGTTACGCCATGTAGTATAACATCATGTAAATACTAAATGATTTGCATGATCATCATTACTCAATCAATCATAAATTGGTTGAAGAATTCATTTTTCTTTGCAATAAATTATGAGATATATATTTGTGACAAATCAATTGCCTGTATCCAAATCAAATATGGGATTTATTAGCTACAAACATATCTAATTCATATTTGATAATTCTCCTTTTAGTGTATTGAAATGTATTTGTTTCCTTCGGGTTTTCCAGTAATTTGACTGCGATCAAAATGTCTTGGAATTAAATGTCTACATGTGCGTGGATGGTGGGTATATTATAATAGATATAGAATCTACGATTAAAAGTAGACATAAATTTCATAAACATTGTTGTGGTTGGTCCACATTGAAGCTACAGAGTGGTAAAATTTCCTGTTCTAATTAGGAAGAAACATATTTTTTGTTCATATATCAGGAATAATTTCGGGTCAAAAATAATATTTTGTCAAGCCCCGATAACCCCATGGCTTAATATAGTAATGTACGCGGTACATCCTATCGATTGAATGAATAAACTAGTGTATAATACAATCATTGGATGAAAAAAATTATGTCGAAAATTGTGTAGTTTTTGTTTTCTAGGAGAGTCCCATCATGTACATTTTTCAACTGTTTATTGAAGCATTGCATACACATATAATTCATGCAGATTTCATTTGGCACATACTCTCGACAAAAATGTAACGTGAGACGACTCATAAACGTTCAAGTTCCTTGGAGAACCCATCTTCTCACCCGGTTTATTCTATCATATACAATGTCATTCATATACATACAGAAATTGAAAAAAACAAAATTCATCACGTGCAATTACATATGAATTTGTTCTGATGATGCCTGATGATCGGAATTCTTCGTGTCTAGCACAAATATTTGACTATTTTTTATTTCATTCTCACGTCGGGATTTTATCCTCGCAGCTAACAATGGAGTGAAAAGATTGGTATCCAATATTGGCAGTGGTGTTTTGGAGTATTTTCTGTAAATAACACTGACTAAATATCCAATCGTCAGTGTTGTCATCATGCCGAGAGGCGTTATCCAAAGATATGAAATTCGAGACATGTAGAAATAAGATGATGGATCAGGAACTTCTCTGCAATACAGTCAAGTTACTGCATATCACATGATTCAATATTTGATTGAAGTGCATTACGAAAGAGATCATCAATACATACTTAATTTCGTTTTTATGAAAAACAGTGGCGTTTGGGCAACCGTCAACAGACATAGGAAGTCGTGGCGTTTGCGGCTTCGGGGAGAAGACGAGTACGAAGTTACTGACAATGGCTATAACTATACCAGTAATTGCGCCAACCTCATTAGCAGCTTCCGTGAACATTCCTAACGTGAAGAGTCCTAGGATTGGACCGCCAATTGCTCCATGAATAGCCAAGACGGCCTGAATGAGACTTCCCAATGTTGAGGCCAAAAAAGCTATACACAAAGTCAGAAAGCCCATTATGACACCTAAAACTCTTCCATAAAAAACGGCTTTGGCTTCCGGGAATTCGTGGCCCAATCGGTGATACAACGGCTTGATGTAGTCTGCTAGAGCAATAGCCGCAAGGGAGTTCAACATAGCAGAAACCGTACTGAGGCTGGCGCTAAAAACACCAGCAATGAAGAGACCGGTAAGACCCGGAAAACGTGTCATACGATCTTTAGCAAAGTATGGCATCACCATATCATAAGACTTTATTTTTCCGGCAGCGACTGGATCGCAATGAACATAATACGTGTAGAGGGCCAATCCGGAAAAAGAGATGGCTAATGACATTGTCAACGTCATCGGTATGGTCAACCAGAGTGCACGACGAGCGTCTTTGATTGTTCTAAGTTGTCAATGAGCACTTTTCAGATTATGTTAAGTTATAACGATTTAAACATTATTTATTATGTTCGTTTTTACTCACTTGGCTGTCAACATACGTTGCATTTCAACTTGGCCGCACGCGAAAATCGATAGAAAGAAGAAGCCCCCGCCAATACTCAATGACCACCATGTATGTCGAATTGTTGGATCGAAATCAAAACTGAAATATCAAGAATTTGAATTTTTAATAAAATCTTATATTAAACACATTCAACATTAATGATGTATATTTTTTTGACACCCCTCCATTCACTGCAAATCCGAAGGTGTTACCAAATGTGTACTCGTGTAGAAATTTTTATAGACGTCCAACGTTCAATATTATTCCCACACAGGCGCAAATGGGGCGTCCTGAGTACAGGATTTGTAACGTCATCCCATGTTGTTCCTACAGAGGCAGAGTTGCGGAGTCCTAACTACAGAATGCGCGAACGCTTTCCACATTGGTCCTGTGTAGGCTTCAATTCTCTATGGAAAATGTTGGTGTTGTCATCTCCAGTCCATGTTGGACCAAAGTAGGAATCATTTGAATCTTAAATATGGTTACCATTGTGGCACATAATGCAAGATTGCAAATATATTTGAAGTCATACTATGTTATTTGGTGGAGTTAGATTAATTCTCCAATTTGCCGCAATTTCATATATATGAGGCATATAATATAAATAGGGAAAATTGACGAACTACTTCAAACACTGCCCATAACGAATTCTTCAGCCCACATAAGTTCAGGGAAACCAGAAATAATTGATATAAATGATTTAGTGTAGTGCAAAAGTACATGATGCAGATCAACTTTATAATATTTGGATGAGCATTTTCTTTGTCTTTTTAATGACGCGTTTCATATACTCTCTGTAGTACGTAGCATGCAATAAAGTTGTTTTTGTTCATTATTTAACATTAAATGAAATTCATTGTCGATATTGGTGGCACACAGATGTCCTGTGTTGGGCCAAGTTTGGAAAAGAATATTGGGCCTGACTTAGGTAGTGTGACATCCTTACATGGGACGAACCCCGGCGTCCTATCTAGGACCTGCATTTAAATGTCGAAATCCTGTGTGTGACCATTATTTATTCTCGACAAAATTTCTACACGGGTAGTTCCATATTCAAAGCATTGTAGACACTTTTTACACATTTCTAAGTGTCTAACGTTACATACGTTCTATATGGAGAATGATACACACTTGCAACCGTGTAAAAAATGTCTACAATGCTTCTTATAGGCAACTACACATCTGGTAACATACTTGAATCCGCAATGCGGACATGATATTACAGGAAACTACCAAAACAGCAAATTCGTCAATTTCCTCGGCTTTATAAGTCTTGGGTCTCAAGAGGATATATAGACAAAAGTTAATTTACTCAAAGTTCAGACGTCCGCCTTTGTGTGCGGTTTCAAATACACTCCAAACACCACCATCAAGTTCACTCAATGCGACGCCAATGACACTATACACACAGATCAACATGAGTGCACCTTGCAAAACGTCAGTGATAATAACAGCTTTGATGCCGCCAATTGTAGAGTAAAATGTACACACAATGCCAATTAGCAATATGCTCGTCATATCATCCAGACCAGTAGTGGCTTCTAGAGCTAATGCCGGAGCATATATAACAACTCCAGTGTACATATTTATTTGTAGGAAACAAGCAGTGCATGCCACCAGCCTTGTTGTCACTCCGAACCGTAGTTGAAGATACTGAAACAGAGATCAACAAATCATTATGTATAAATTCACACTAATGGTTTTTCGTTCAAAGTTGTGCGAGATTTTGCACATACCTCATAAACACTCATGGTTTTGAGTCCGTAGAATACTGGGAGATAAAAATACGAGACTATAGGCGCTCCACAGATCAATCCAATGTAAATAACATTGAATTGCGCACCATAGCTATAATTCTCACCGCTGCTCCCAAGCAATGAAATTGATGAGAGGTAAGCGATCATCATGGTGAACGAAAGCATGACATTTCCAACTGATCGACTGGCTGAGAAATATTCCTGTTTTTTTTTTTTTTTTTTTTTGATGGAAAATGTAAATTACTGTCTATGTTGAATTACTTTTTTTGGAATTTTTTTTTTATTAGCATTCACTGTACTACCTCTGCGGTTTTTTTTTTGCCGCTAGTGAATCGATAGTATACTCCAATGCCGGCTGATGCTGCTAGCATCAAACCAATCACCACCCAGTCTGGCCAAGATATGAATGATTCTGTAGTATTTCTAGAGTTGTCACTCTAAACATGAATTAATAATAACTATTCATGTTGAATCACTGAATAGGTGAACTAATCGAATGATTGCTACTCCAACAGATATAAATGATATATCGTCGATATCCGTCTATATAATTACTTACCTCCATGTTAGAGTCGATGAAAACAAAAGTATTGCCAATTGATATCGATGAGATGAGCGATTGCACTACCAGCGTCACTCAAATATTCGATCCGCACGCAGCTGTATCGTTTCACTATCTGAATCCGCGTTTCAGGAAAAAATATGTCATCGACTAACGACGTTCATGGTTACAACATGATTACATAAATTTCACACAGGACGTAACGATAATAAAGCGAGAAAGACTATGCACCTGCGCTCCGTTCAGTTTTTTTTTTACTCACTGACATTATATAGTATGGCTCCCATTACTCCAATTTGATGATCATTTAATTGATCATACTTCTTCATCTCACGCATGCCCCCCCCCCCCCCCCCCATCGAATAATATTGTGTGATACTGAAGCGATCAACGTGTATTGACGGCGGTAAAATAAACCAATGAATAACAATATCGAAATTCAAGTAAATTCGTAAAAGTTTATCTATTGTGACTGTGTGCAATACCTGCATAAAGTTCTATTTCATTACTTGTGCGTCACGTCAATATGTAATGAATATTCGGCATTGCGGCATCCAACAAAATTATTGACGGAATTCGTTCTTATAAACATGAATATGATGTATAGAAATATTATATAGATAGGATAAAAATATGAAAGGATTGGTGAAGTTAGAGTCAAGTACGCAAATGTAAAAACTAAATGGCCGACCCGTAACTGACAAATTGCTGTCATTAAGTTGTTAAAGAACAGAAGGCTAACTGTTGGTTGAACGACTGTGAATTTGTTCAACGTTCACAGAGTTCTTTTCAATCAAAATTGCTTACATCATCTTCGGAATGGTGAATAATGGAATCTACTAAGATCGCATAAATAATAAATACCTTCAAATAAAAATTACTTTTTTGAGAAAAATTCATGAGACCGGAAAACCGATCATCATCAAGTGACGCGTCCTCATAAAATACATTCAAAAATTTAGATTGATTATCAAACATATTATGGTCGGTACATATACCGAATGCTCGTTTCTCATAAAATATGGATTGTCAATAACAGAGTGAGATAACGCCGAATAAATTTTCACGTGACAATCGAATCGTTCTTCAGTTAAAAATAATATTTCACAAATTTTATTATTCTGTAAAATTGTATATTTGAATCAGAATATGCGGATTCAATCCCACTATTATTGATGTTGGAATGTCATTGTATCTAATACAAAGAGGTTAGCGCTCTTCGCTTCATTCTCCCGTCGACGTCTGATTCTTGCGGCTAACATTGGTGTGAAAAGATTGGCGTCCAATATAGGTGGTGATGTTTTAGACCATTTCAGAACAATAAAGCTCACCATAGTTCCAATAGTCATTGCTGTAAACATCCCTGCTGTACTAATCCAAAAGTATGATATCCGATTTATATAGAAATAAGACGATGCATCATCGGTGCCGCTGAAACAGAAGATCATTATTGTATCCAATATACAACAACAATTGATTGAACAGAATGTGAATTCAAAGATAGCTATAATATATACTTGATGGGAGTTTGATGATAATCTGTAGCATTTATACAACCATCAATAGACATAGGTAGTACAGTTGTAGACAATGGCTTAGGTGAAATGATCCACAATATATTACCCGCAAGGGCGATAATCGTTCCGGTAACTGCTCCAAGCTCATTGGCAGATTCACTGAACATCCCCAGGGTAAACAGGCCCAAAATTGGCCCGGCAATCACGGCATTAATCTGTTCGATTATTTGGATGAGACTTCCAAATGATGGTGTCCAAATCGCAATATTCAAACTCATGAAGCCTATCATGACACTTGTAATGGTCCCATAAAAACTGATTTTATTTTCGGGAAGTTCACAACCCAATCGGCGATATAATGGTTCAATATAATCTGCTACGACAATTGCAGAAAGAGAGTTGTTCATTGCAGAAACCAAACTCAGGGCTCCACTAAAAACACCAGCAACAAATATACCAGCGACCCCTGGGATACGTGCTATATCATTCTTTACGAAGTACGGCAGCATCATATCGTACGAATCAATTTTTCCAGCAGTGACAGGATCACAATGGCGATAAAAAGCGTAGAGAACAAACCCGGGGAGGACAAAACCTGCTATGTTCAACAAGGTAATTGGTATATGTATCCAAAGAGCTTTCCGAGCATCTCCAAGTGACCTATGCACATATAGATGAGGCGATACAGGTATTATTTTTGGTACAATTGTTCCTTTTTTTACTCACCTGGCAGCCAATAGTCGTTGCACTTCAACTTGACCGCAGCCAAACGCAGAAAGAAAGATAACAATCCCACCGATGCTCAAAGACCACCAAGTATTTTGTATTGTCGGGTCGAAATCAAAACTTTGCATGTCAAAATTAATTATAATTTTTGCAGTCACGAAGATATATATAATATTGAATAACAAATACAAATCAATGTTTTCCTACTTTATGTTTAATCGTTCGCCTTCCTGCGCAATGCGGAAAACACCCCGAATGCCATCCTCAACATTATTCAATGCGATATTTGTGACAGTACATAAACATATCACCATGAATATATTTTGGAGAACGTGGGTCCCAATCACAGCTTTCAAGCCACCTATACTAGTGTAGAATGTGCACATGAGTCCAAAGAGCAAGATGCTCGCGATATTACTGAGGCCAGTGATAGATTGCAAAGCTAGTGCTGGAGCATACACCGCAGCTCCCATCGAAAAATTGAACAGCAAGAAATAAACAGTGCTTGCCATTAATCTTGAAGTAACGCCGAATCGTCGTTCAAGATACTGAAGAGATTGGCCGACGAAATGAAATACGATTAAGAGTAAATGATCCTGTTGAAGGGTCTTGTGAATTTTGGTATAATCAAAAGCGTTTTTGAAATACCTCATAAACACTCATTGTCTTCAGTTCGTAAAAAACTGGAAGATAGCAGTATGCTGCAATTGGCGTTCCTAAAATTGATGCAAAGTACAGACCATTCAATACCACTCCGATGCTGTAATTCCCACCACTACTCGAAAGCATCGCAATTGCTGGGAGATAAGCCATCATCATAGTGGATGCAAGCGTCACAGTTCCGACTGACCGACTCGCAGAAAAGTATTCCTATCGAATAAATACATTGGTTTCAAACATTGCGTAATTAAGTTCGATTGTACTTTGTTTTTGTAGCATTATTTCAATGAGCTACCTCGGCAGTTTTTTGTTGACCGCCAGTGAATCGATAAAATACTCCAATACTGGCTGATGCGGTGAGCATCGTACCGATTATCATCCAATCCGGCCACGCCAACGAACTTTCATTAATAATCGTAAATGTAGTATTCTGAACAGATCAAAATTACCATTATCGATGTGAATATTATTTTATTTACATAAAAGCTGAAAATTCTTGCCAGTGTTGAACATCCAAAAAATGTTTAGATAAAAGTTACAATTAATTCTGGGAGTTTTGTCATCAACAAATACGAATTAACACAATTCCTATCAAATGAAACATGACTCAAAGATGGGTGATGTTACCACTGTTTCACTAAAGTTTTACGGAATTTTCAGGGACAAATATTTCCACTATTCGGCCATTTATTGGTGAATTTCATTTGATGAAACGTCAGTCCAGTTTTCGACCAGTCTGGCCATGACACGAACTTTCAATCAATATCGAGTGAATCCCACTGCGTGAATTTGTATAACGCAAGATCTACTTGTCATCGATAGGTGGTGAGGTCACCGGTGTTTCTTGTTGCCATTAACATCATCTAAATGCAGGAGAGATTTTCTGATAGCACGCGCACTCAAGAACGAAGTGCGATCTGCTCCAGCAGGAAGCATATTATGCCGCGGTCAATGTGCAAAGTTTCTGAATGTGGTAGAAAATGTTGAATGGTAAAATTGTGGTGAACACGGAACGGTTGAGTGTTGCTATGATTCAACACCGTTATCTCAATAGCTCTGCACGCAAAAGTCCCATCGAAAAAATTAATTGAACTGCGTTCAGTTCAGAAAAACATTCAGTTTCAAATAACGAATTTACTGAGAGGAAAATGCCACTGAATAGTAAACATTGATGAAAGATTGACTACAGAAAATAAAAAATTCTAAATCATGATCATTACATTCATTATGAATAAATTATATCTAACAACTATAGAATTATGAACATGTTCTATCAATTTGTATACTGCATTTAAAAAAAAATGGAATGAGCGCAAAACATATTTTTGCAATGGATACACTCGATTCATAATTAGAGTATTAGTATGTTTTATACACATGAAAAAACAACATACCTCCATGGTTGAATGCAGATTGCTGTCGAGAAAAGTAAATGCTTTACTATCAATATCCAAATAAGCGAACAAAACCCGTGCCCCGTATACTCTTGTTTCAATAAAGCGAATAGTTGTCACCGACCAGTAACGTACATCCTCCTGACATGACTACGTGAATCTTATTCTTCTTTTTTCTACTTATCGCTCCATTATAGTTTTAAATGTTTAATAAGTAGATCCTCGTGTCATCAATGGCATCATTTGATCCACGGTAGTTACAATTAATTGTACGTTGATGGGTGCTACTCATTACATTATGCAATATGACGATGAATGATATGCACAAGCCTGTTAACAGTTGAAACATATTTTACCTTATTATACATATATACGGCCTTAATCAGAAAGAATCAGAAACGCTCTCAATCGAGAGGGAAAGAGATAGAAATTTCATTTGTCTGAATATTTCGTCTAACTTAGATGTTATGACAGAATATGATCGACAGGACAGGAATATAAATGCGTTCATGGTATTATAAATTGCATGTATGTTCAATTGTACATTTATCTTACCATTTTTGTCCAAAAGGGAAAAATCAATTTTGATACAGTGTTTTGCGAATGATCTGTAACATTGCAAAACAAGTTTCAAGGCTGCTTCCACCAGTCGGGAGTCTTCCGCAATGTTAAACGCTTTCAATATTACTTCTAATTTATGTTACTCAGGTGACTGTTGTTCGGATTCAGGGAAACAGAACTAAAATTCAAAGATATGGTTCAGTTCAATAAAATCAAAGTGAAAAAAGCCGTTATTATGAAAATCAATAAAATATCGTTGTAAACAATGAATAAGTGTGAATTACCAAACGCACCCAAGAAATTGAAGAAAAGAAAATGGATATAAACGTGAATTTGTTTGAAGATGTTAATGACCAATCATAATCACGGAAAAGTGGCAACAATCGTTTTTTACACTAAAAAAAAAAACAGTCATTTTCCTCTCGGAATATTTCTTGTTCTTGTAGCAATACTAGTATTTCTCTAGTACGAATACCAAAGTTTTCTTAGTAGAGTCACTTTATTTATGTAGATATATATATGTGGATAATACACACAGCAAAATACGCGGATGAAGTTGCGATTTGCTATAGTAATGGTATAAGCTATGACGACATAATAACGTATGCTATAGTTGAATAAGTTGAAGTTTTAGCATATATAAACTCGGTATTCTTACCATGGCAAAACTGGCTCGGTAATACTTCGGATTCCAGATGCAAAAATACTTTTTTTCAGTGTACATCAACTTTTCATGAGGGGAATTCACGGTTGATCAATATACAGATAGAACACTTCATTCGCTGATACAAATAGCATAGAGGCGTATTATTGAATGTTAGCTAGACGATTTTTGGCATTTATTTTTTTTCAGTTTCAGTTTCTAGTGGAATTAAGTTAATCACTCACATTTATACGGAATTGCCGGAGAAATGGTTATGTTCAATGGAAGTGTTGACAATGGAAGATTACTCACGAGTTTGGTGAATATGGCACAAGCTGAAAGCAAGTACAGCGATCACACGAGAGAGGAATCGTCCATCGGCACGTGTGTCGCACACTGTTCTTCATAAAACTTGTACTGGAAATATTATCAAATTAATAACTGATCAATAAGTGAAAAAAAAAATGACCGGAGGTAGTTTACCCGCCTGATCAAATAATGCAGGGGTTCTCAGAGAGTTTTTTTTATTTGCCGCTCAAAAAATTGTACATTTTAATTCATTGATGTGATCCACACATTATGGGAAAAGTAATACCACGGGGATCACTTTTCCGCTTTTTTTGTGCTAGAATGGGCCACATATAGAACACGAAAAACATAAATACAAAAGCTAATTTGACATGCAAGAGTTAGAAACAAGTTTTTATATCCCTTGATACCAAGAGGGAATGGAATAAAACATCAATATTTTTGTTTTCGGTCGCACCAAATTTACAAGGCAATGACTATCCCTCATACGAATCGTATGTATCTGAATATAAACGCCTATGGCTGTGTTGTCGCGATTTTACACCTTACAACGTCTACATCGTGAGCATAACCACAAGAGGCAATTACGCTCACTCAACTCGGTGTCATGGGATTTAGTACCAAGGACCTAACAAACATTTAGTATCCAACCGTAAGGCAACGATAAAAAAAACAATTTCATGGTGTATATATATAATATATATTATATATCCAACAAATGGTCGCGCGTAGAATAAGATTATGACGTTTCCCAGACCGACATGTAGACACGCCTACCCAGACTTGAGTCCGCTTGCCAACCACATTCAAATTTTATTGTGCTGGTGTCATATAACCACAAAGACCAAAAAAATGCAATCACATAAACAAAAATAAATATTCCATTTATTTTAATGCAATGCTGTCACATATCTCGTCACTCTGCAGAAAGAATACCAGGAATTGATCATTTGACAAATTCGATATTTCTCGGAGATTTGAACAAAAACACAAAATGGTCATGAGGATGGACAAATAAATGAAAATTCGGGAGATTCGTTATTATTTGAAAAAAATCGCAACGGGATTTTATTCAGTACAATATATCTATTATACATATCGAAGTACACGAGACTTCGAATGATCCTTGCGCAAATTTTCTCCTACATTAGTGTAAATTACAACAATGGAATTGTTGAATCTTAGAAAGAATATTTCCTATTCACATGGTGAAAAAGGTAATTTTCTATTATCGTAATAGTCTTCACAATTCAAATTCGTACAAAATTGGAACGCCTGAACAAAGTAGTTGAGCTCAGTGATTTAAACATAGTTGAATCAGTGCAATGGGGAATTTTTGAAGAAGGAAGATCTAGGCTTGATAACGGTGAGAATCCCAATTCGAATGTTTTTACAGTCATGAATTGATTTTACAGTTTTCTGATGACATTGCTGATTCCCCGAGAGTTCATTCTATATATACATATAATTATCTACATTTGAAGAAAAATTCCGACGCTGCACTCCAAGCGTGACTAATGCAAGGTCAAGAAGTTACATATGAAGTTATCTACTCCTCACTTTTTCGCAATGATGGAACTGATAATTTGACAAAGGTTGTTAAAAAATAATTATGCGGCGATTCGTTCTTTCCCCTCTAGTGTATATTCCTTCTTCATAAGATGCAAAAATAATCATTTAGTTTCTCAAACGATAACATTGCTTAGCGAAAATATTGCCACACGCAGGAAACTAATTAAAATAAAAGAAAATGAACATGTAATTGAAGAATTATTTTGAAATCAGATAAAAAAAAAGTTCAACAAAACTGCACGCGGTTTTCTTGAGCCCATCCTACTTGGGCTCTCTGCGTAAACAAAAATAAACGTAAAGGTATTCATTATCACATTATCGCATATAGTGTTGCCATACTATCATTAGTCACGAGATCAAATGCGGTTTTCAATGATGATACTTATTTCATGTAGGAAAAAACATTAGGGAAAGCTACTTTTCGGTCGAGAACTGGCATATCAACGCAATATGGCCGTTGGCTGAAAATTCAAGGATTCAATAGAGCACAATGGGAAACATCTGTTTCAGAAAGTAGCGAAGGAGGAAGTTTATGCTTGAGTCTGTTCGTTCCATGAACATCATTTCGTCGAAACTATCGTTAATTAATAATCGCCTCTATTATTACGGATCATTACCATATGCGACACTTCGGATCAACTGGCCTTCTTACCATATTTTAAAAATGAATCATTGAAAATGGTTCCTCAAGTCCGTCCATATATAAGGGCCTTGAGGTGCCAGCTCAGAACTACGCTAATGTTAAGGGTGATGATACAGTTCGATGCTAAAACCTTCTGATGTCCATTTACTCATATTCCATGTGTTACCGCATCACATACGGTAATCATTCGTGAAATTGGGTGTAGATGCTCCGTGCACGTCATGACTACTGATATTGAAATGTGTTATATCTCATATTAGACTGTGGCATGAATTAAAAACTTGTTGAAATACTTACGTGTTCATACTGGCGTATATATGCACTATATCGTTGCCTGTCTCTCATCGTTTGATTCTTCAGTACAGCATAAATGTAAGCTTGACTGAAAGTAATAACAACGACAACATAACTACGCTCGGAATACTTTTGTGAACGACTCTTTCATTTTGTCCCACTGTTTTCTCTACTCTCAGATGTTTACGTACATAAACGTTAGATGTCTTGTATATGAGAGTGACCCAAAGAGGAAGAAAATGATTACAAAGAATTGGTTGGGGTAAAAGTGCATATATAGTCAGTGGCTCTTGTCGTGACTTCCCGTTCTTTCCATGTGTGAATCTCATATCTTCTCATATACAAACCTATAGTCAACATACAAATGGTGCAGTATCAAGCTTCATGTTGCACACGAATCCCTGCCATGCATTTACTCTGAAATAAATCCAATAATTTCAATACGGTATAAATTATTTTGAATTACGGAACGGTAAAAAAATAAACATTCATTCTCTTTTGAATCTATGAATTTCTTTATAACATGAATATATTTCTTTTATATGAACATATGGTGGTATTTCTGCAGAAATGGACTTCAATTGAAGTCAAAGTCGTTCGCTAACCTATTCACCTCAAGAAAAAACCACAATGGAGTCTCTGTTCGTACTCAATGTACCACTTACTATATTTCTCGCTTAGGTTGGTGATCTGTTGCAACTTCCATAGCAGAGTATTTACATATACGTGAACGACATGTACGCATACATATGAGACAAGTCGTCTCGCACTTAAAAGCATTTTGGTGTACTCGAAAAACTGTTTGAGCAAAACCAGATGCCAGAAACCCATGCAACTTATATATCAGTATATCAATCGCATCCTCATACGGATGAGATTTATTCAGCAACACATTATGACGGACTGGTCGTGTGCGAGTAAGATAAGTAAGATTTGAATGGCAATTGGTATTTATCCGACACCTTTATCACACACGGATATTTAATAATATGTCTGGTCTTAATATATTATTACTCGACAGAAGCTATTTGGTAACATCTAACCCTGATGTCTGGTGTTCATTTGTTTCGTGGTTGCGTATCTCCATGCAGATAAAAAGCCGACGTGAGCACCAGAGCCTTGTATGTCGGAATAATCGTATTGATTAATCACTAATATCATCATGCCGAGTTCATTGTTATAACTCTTCCAATGTATCTCCTCTTGTTGGAGTCACACCGTCCATTCATTTTCCAGAAATATCAACATCCTTGAAACGATATCAAGTAATGAACTCGTCTATTAATTCGTTCATTAATTATTTCTCATATTTTCATATTAATAAGTGATGTCACTGTCCCCCAAGAACTAGTGCGTGATACACCCGATTATTCTGGTGATTTGATTTCTGCCAAAAATATCCTCCCACAGTGACGGATCATAGAAATAATTTGTTTTTTTTTTTCGAATTATCTCCTTTTAGTTCTGATTCGTTTTAACGATTAAACGATTCATATTTTCGATGCCGTATTGAAATCTAGTTATCATAGAACTCGATACGAATTTATTGATTTTTATGTATATAGAAAATACTAGATTTATTGGTAAAATTTGGGGAGATAGCATTTGTGTGACGTGAAGCTTCGGGTAATATGTGTAGATAGCTCAATATAAATAAATAGAACAGTGAAATAACATCATAATGATCTAAGATTATAAGTACAGTTTTATTTATAATTTCGTGATATTCTTCGACTTCGTTCATTCATTTTCAAATAAGGATATTCATGTAAGAATAGTTCCTGCAAAAATTACAGCCGGGAATACAATGTCGCGAGAAAATATTAGGACAGCGTTGATATTTATTGTGATAATATGCACGAAATCATTCGGTGCAAATATTCATCACAGAAGCATGATGCTTGCGTGACAGTGTTACTAAAGGTTGGTGGACAACGCTTCGTTTGTCCAAACAATGGCTGTTCACGGAAAAATTTTGAGATCCCTTTACGAAAACAATGTTCTATGAAGTTGAAAAATCATAAAACTTGGAATTATGAATTTTCCGAACTTAGCCGTTGCTCGGTTTGCCTCAGTTCATCGTTCAACTTAACGTCTCCAACGTGCTTCATCATATTTTTTTAACAAAAGTCCATAACACGGAAAAATACCATTTCAGAGAGAAACTTTATGAAACATATTAGCATTGAATCCCTACAGACAATGGAGGGGATATACTGAAAAAATGTTTTTTGCCTTTTTTTGTAAACAATAACTTTCAACACAAAACACAGTATTGTCCCACATTTTTGTATAAGATTCATCTCACTATTGCCTCCGCACAGATCTCGTCGCAGTACGTTGGACTAATTTCAAAGAGTAATCTATTCGTGCCATTAAACACTATTCTCCACATATATACTTTTGGGGATTCGTGCTCTTTGCGCAATTGTGATTCAGCATAGATTAAGTCAGATGCGACGTCAAGCAAAGCATACTGATTTTGCGGAAAAAGTGGAAATAAATTAGGTTAAAATTATAAAAGGAATAATAATATAAGTATTCATTCATTTTTGTTTCTGATTGCAGAGTGAATTTGAAACACAATGCCATCTCTTCCGCATAAAACAATTACGAAAACCTAGACCATGTCAGCTATGTCATCAGTCTATGGTAAAGCAGGCATCCTGCTGTCGAGGTAAGCCGATAACACTATTTACTATGTTATCATTGGAGCATTATGCACGAAAATGCTGGTAGTTTATATTGGTTTATATCCTATCGGACGAACATGTTAATATATCAGCGGTAAAAGGTGTAGAATTTGTTTAACATCAAAGTCTCGATGATCAAATTGAAAAATTAGACTTCATATTCGAGAAAAGCCATTAGCATAACTGTATGTCATTTTTTACGTCAATATGTACTACTTACTGTTGTACATGCATGCCCACTGTGTTCAATGTTCGCCTATGCTCGGAGAGGATTCATTCGTAAATATCAGACAAACATTGAATACCGACCGTAATGTGCCTCCATGTACATGAATACTGCATATTTACTATAGTTACTATTGTATGTCTTCATTTGTATAGTTTTTGTATGGCTAGACGGTCGATCATTCAAAATTTTCTTAATAATATCCGCTTAACGAGCGTCCACCTTCATGTAGTTTTTCCATAAGAACTTGATTATAACTCCAGGGTTATGTATTGTTGAATCGTAGACACTATTGTCATGAACGATGGTCAATATTTCTCGTGTGGGCGCCATAAACAATATACATATTCACGATTCGAAAAGTACGGTACACATGTACATAACAGAAACTCAATACGGCCATGTCTATGGAGCCTAAATTTTTATCGCAATCATTTTATATTACTTACGAATGAACACTCTTTTTTTAGTTGTGGGATCAGATAAACAGTACTTTAGGTACTGAATTTTATGATGTTCTCAATTGGTTACACTAAAAATATGATTATTTCAAAAAGTACTCCAGGTCCCATTGTATTTGTAGTCTGTAATTTATTCTAAAATCCGAAATTCTTTATGTTTGCCGAAATTCAATGATATATCACTTAAAGAATATAATGTACACGCTTATGTTCATACGATTCATTTCCTCATTACAGTTTGCAAATACACCTGTCACAAAACTTGCGAAAATAAGGTGAGTCAATTGATTGATTTATTTACTTATTTACAATTATATATATGTAAATATGTACAATGTACATATTTTTGAGTTTTTTCGAGATAATTATTGATGCACAAAAGGAAGTGCGGTATCATTATAAGAATTAGCCGAATATACCATACAGCTCATTCATTCGCGCATGTGCATCAATGTGCATCCTAAAGAACTCGGATCTAGCCATGTCTCACTGATATGAAGAATTCTCAGTACACACGTATTCAACAAATCGCACTCATGCACACAAGAGATAGGAAATCGCTTACATGGAAGAGTTTACAACCATGTACATATAATGTTCTTTTGCTTCGCACTAAGTGTATAACTCTTTCATATACATCTCGTTACACAATTTCAATAGATAGAACGTTGATGATGGCATGCTTCGCATAAGATAACACACAAGTTTGTGTATCTTTGAATTTGTATCCGTTCATGTATGATGTCAATATATTCATAAAAATAATAAAAATAAACAAAGCGAGTTTGCGTTCGAGTACGTTGAATTTTCTGTATAGTATATTTTTCTCTTGTGTGCTAAGTGACCGATGAGTTTTTATTACATATTGTAATTTTTTACTCCTTTTATTGAGCTCATATATTCTGGTCATGTGACATAGAGGCGACACACAAGGAAGGGACTTGAGATCCGTATAAATACAGTGTGGGTTCAGTCACCGCGGGTAAGGAATGAACGTTGATGGGCTTACGTTTGCCTTATTCGCACGGATGGAATACTGCCACTATACCCCCATGATAGTGCAAGAGATGAGAACACACAAGCAGTGAGCATTACACAGAAACGTAACGGGAGATAAATGTCGAACGTGCGCACGCGCGCAAGGGAAGAACTACCAGTACCACCAGTACCAGTAGTATATAACTGCCTCTAGCCATCGTTTTCAATAGCTATACACTGTGAAAACTGTACACAGACCATACGACAAGACAAGACCATATTGTTCCTGGTTTGGAAATGTTCTTTATCACAACCAGTTACGCTCCACCTTCGTTTGTCCAAAATCGATAACAAACATTGCACTTGCATAAATATTATTCAACGAACAAAACAAAATCGGTGTGAGAATGTGAGAAATAAAAATATATGCTGAAGTAAATTTTTTTCTTTTCTTCTTTCTCCGTTTTGTTTTGTCCGCTTCTTCGAAAAATATCTCACTCATGATATTCATGTATATACATATATATATATAAAGAATAAAAAACAGTCTCGACTTGACGGATATGGTATTATGTACCTAACTTTCGGTGCTTTTAACCTCCATATATACTTTTACCGGCGTAGCGGGTGATTTAACGCGACACAACGATGTTCTTCGTTCACCGCATTTGTCCCGCGCGCAACGCAACAAATCCAGTCCGTAAAGAGCGCTCGTAAGTGGCGGACGTAGTCGAGCAACGAGTGAAGCCAAGTCTTTTCGTCCGAATAATATATACTCTACGATATCTTGATGATATAAGCTGTTGACAAAATTTTTTAAAATGTCAAAGTGATTTCACTGGATAGTTGGCAAAAAATAATATTATAATGTCGGCGGAATAATGTATAAATTTCTCTCTCATTGATTATAACAGTATACTTCCAGCGACAATGTTCACCTGATGTGACTGTGGCTCAATAAGTGAATTCATGAATTTTAATTTTCGTTACTATTATAATCATGTAACGACATTGGTGATCACATCAAAATGAACACTCACGTGTCTAAAATTGAGGTAAAATTCTTTATTTTTCATATTTCTTCTTCGTCGCTTTTATTACGGCACAAAGTCATGGTCACTCATGAAAAGAGAGAGAGAGACACACACACACACACACACACACACGTTGCTATTTGTTTTCATTCCCCCTTTTCATCAAATCATAATAATCGTATATGCATATAAATGACTTGTGCGATATGATTGAAAGCATCAAGTGGTTCATAGGATTTTTCAAATATTTGTTTTTTATTTCCACGGTAAAATTTCGTCGCTCTGATCAACGTGCTTTTTTGCGCACTGTATCACTATCATACCCACTGAAGTACATCGTAAGACTCTCGTTAAGTTGCCCCCCCCCCCCACCGTATAAAGCGATTAGATAAGACCGCTACCATCAGGTATGATATGAAGTTCGCACTGGAAAACTAGTACGAACATACCTTATAGTAAATTTGGAACCCATCCTTATTTACAGATGCTGTCGTCGCACTTGCCCGCACAGCTTTCATTCTGTTCTGCAAATTATATACACACGAGATGTCTCCATAAATTTTCGGAGAGAGAGAATGTGAGGAAGTGAGAGCGAATCGAATGTATTTTTTATCGCGATTCACGCCTATTTTTACTTTGGTATTACCTATTATATCATGATAATGGCCAATAATGAAAAATTAGACAACAACTATTGTATTGCGATGGTCATTCCATTGAGATTTGTCGGAGTCCTTCACCCCGTACCACCTAGATAGGAGATTCATACATTGGGTACAGCCATGTTCCTCTTTGGGATTCCAATGACTATTGTCGGACATTAAAGTTAGGCCGCTGAGTAATTTGGGCTCCATAAAACCCAAAATCCCAATAGAGAAAAATTATGATGTAGATTGTTCATATAGAAAATTTTTGTTGTTACATTGTAGCATGAAAAAAAAATTTATGTTAATAAATAGTTGTCCCGAACAATAGAAACAAAAAATGCAATGGATAGCATTATTTACTGATAATTTTTTATTGCGGTTATGACAATTATGCAACGACACACTTCATGTTATCGTTTGAAAAATACATGCGAGCATATATATATATACAATATAGGAACAAAAAAAGTGGGACATCTGTTTCTGATACAAGAAATGGTCTTGCGCCGTTAAGATTAAAAGGGACCGACATGAATCGTAAACACATGATATAACACCGAATTATACCACACATTTCCAGAATAATTCAAGATTATATGATGCATCAAGACTTGAACATAAATGAGATGTGAGATGACATTTCCAGTCGATAAACTAGTATAACATATAGGTATACAAACCACACTGATAGATTTCGATACGTGGGAGGCGTATAGTAAAATATAGAGAACAAAGTCAAAGCAAGAGCATGGAAAATATAACTTTCAATATCCACACTGTATACTATGTCCCCGCCTTATTTCTTCAACTTTGTGCCCCCGTATAAACTTTATTTGTCGCGTAAGTGTCAACACGTGGTCACCAACCAATATATATATATATATATATACTCTTATCGCCAAGCGGAAGAGAAAGTATCGAGGAGGTGTGAACTTTTCTCTTCATTTTTGTTCTCAGACAATTTTTTTGACGTTAGATGATGATATGAAAAGATGATTTATCAATTGTTTCTCAATTCTGCATTAAACTCCGCGTCCACATGTATGTAGATAATATTGTTATTCGTGTTTTTTCCAATGCTCTAGAGTCCAAACAATCTGATATAGAGAAATGTTTTCACCGATGAATTAATGACTACGTTTTACCAGATCCACTTTGAACTTTGTATTGGAATTCTACTGGTTGTTATAAAATTTGTTTATTTGCTTCGTGAAATTTAATTGAGATTTTCATGATTTGATCATTTGGACAAAAATTCTGACGATCCCCATTAAAAACTGTATCTTGATTTTTAAATATGTTATATAAACGAATAATTTTTTCTCATTCAAAAGTTTGAACTTTAGCAAGAAAAAGGAGGAAAAAGAAGTACGGTAGAATGAAGAGTCAAAGGGCCGACTGGTATTTACTTGGCGGCGGGATGAAGAGACCTTACAGCGCACTCACAGACAAATCCACCGGTAATATCATACGTATTTTATTTGAACATGTGTTCCTGCGTTTGTGTTCGCGGTGACTCGAGACCGTATACCGTAGACACTACCTTTAAAACCTTTTACTATCAGTAATTTATGTAAAGCAAGAAATAAAAAGTGAGAATAAGTTTGAGGAAAGATAAATGATTCCATTTATAAGTATATATGTGTGAATGTATTATTTGACATTATCACTTATCGAGCCTTGCGTCATTTTTCGATGCCAACTATCGTCGTCCATTATGTAACATAAGTAAAGTCAATAAAAGTTGCAATATTAAATTCATTGATCGGTGAATTTTGTACTTTGTCCACCTGATTATTTCTTTATCAGTCTCCAGACGTATCAAAGCGATATATACAGAATAACATCATTGGCAGAAAAAGTTCTATTATATATTTATCAACGGATTCAAAAACTCCATGAACTGGTTGAATCATAAATGTTCATTATCATTGTATATTCAGACGTGGTGCACGATCGTTTGAGGTACTGGCAGCATTTCATGTTGAAAAATATGAAATCCACAGAATATAAAAATGTGTGAAAACTTAAAAGACAATATGAGACAACTATGTTGCGGTAACATGACGAAGAAATGAATATCTTCCAGTCAGACTATTCACAGTCGTTAGTCTCCAATATTATTGCCATCAGTACTATTATCATATACAGTGCTTAGTGAAGCAGCGTCACCATTAACCAATCATAAAGAGACCGATCAATGAGATGGACAACACCTTAC
Source organism: Zele albiditarsus (assembly GCA_958496275.1). Taxonomy (NCBI): domain Eukaryota; kingdom Metazoa; phylum Arthropoda; class Insecta; order Hymenoptera; family Braconidae; genus Zele; species Zele albiditarsus. The sequence goes on along the minus strand of OY292414.1, from coordinate 2,175,816 downwards.
GGGTCAGATTCAGAAATAATTCACGTACCAAGTTGATGACCAATCGTGAATTCTGAATTTGTGATTCAAGTTTTCGAGATATATTGCGGAATATGATATATTTTTGGATTCCCAATTGGTAAACTTCTGTATTATTTTCATAGACCGCCTGCGAGTGGACTGAATGCTAGATGACAGGTCGTAACAGATCAGTTAAACACTATCAATCTATTTTATCCACTATCCGAAAATGACTTTTCAACGGCTATAAACAAATATCGATAAATAATGAAGTCATCTTCAACACGCAAACCATAATGGAAGAATTTTATTATATATATATATACAGATATAAATCACAATGAGAATCACAGTGTCAATATGGTTGGGCTCTGAAGCCCAACAGTAGTATAGACTGTACGGTATGATAGTTATTATACCTATATACTTCTCTAGTCAAGCCTAAAGTTTTCCCTCTTTACTTTGCTATCGTCCACCATCAACAGCGCAATAACTGTTCGACCCTGAGAAATACTATATATGTATACATACACGATTTACGAACACTACACGTATACGTATTATTATGTGTTGTGTATGCAAGTGTAACGTACGTAGAAACGTTATAGATGTGTGGTATAATACATTGGAGGTTGGAGGATGGCGAGTGTATAGAAATCAACTGAGCGACACGATTCGTTCAGTCGCTTAGCGTCCGTTCGTACGTTCGTTCGCATAAAATTTATCAGAGTGATCGTAACATCACACGAGACAACGATACAACTCGTAGTATATTATATTGTCGCAGTTTGATCTGTCGTTTGAGTGTAATGGCTCATCGAAATATAAGGATGACATCATTATTTTCGTCCACATAAAATTCAGAATACTTATAACGATATCTATTTTATATTGAAACAGCTCAAGGAACCAAGCCTTGCAAACAAACGATGGTGTCGTGATCTCTCAACATCGTCTTGTTTATTTATTTTCCCTCGACATAGTTTATATTTTTCTTTCCATTTGTTTCTGGTCGAGATAGTTATCGTTAGTTTATCGCGACAGTGACCCCATGAAGGTAGTGCGCATAAATCTTTGTCTAAGAGGACAAGAGGAGAAATAATAGAACCAGAATTGTATGTACATATATATTTATAAACAGCTTATGAAAGTCCGCTCATATAGCTGTCCAGTTATAATCGTGATATTCCTCCCGGGGTGATTTAATCTCACCGATACCATAACTTCAGATTAGTTATAACGTACGGATCACCATTGCCCAATGATACATTGGAATTTCCTTGTTTGCATTGTCAATTTAACGAAATGTTCAACTTGTGTTTATAGAAAGTTTCTAATCTAAGCCCTAAAATTCCATTTTTTAACGACACTTATTATCGTTTTCACGGAAATACAGTCTTTGGATTGAAGACACGAAGCTTCTCAAATTTTCATCATGCTAATGCTTGCCGCAGGCAGGGATGAAGAAGTTGAGGTGCCATTCAGTTTAATTTTTGTGGAAACGTTACACATTGTACTCGGAAGATGTCTGACAGAAAGAGTTTAGTCAACTCTTACTTCCATTACATTTCTCGCCCTGAGGGGAAAGCAAAATTATCGAGAAAAATTTTCCGGGAGACCATCATTTCCTTAAAAACATTCGGTTGGGTCTTTTCTTTATGAATGATTGATAACGTTCTGTCCGAGACTTTTCCTTCATATAAGATCAAATTGGAGCTAATCAGAAACTTTGTGTTTGATCAAAACTTTTCATCTCGAGATATATATATATATATTTCTTCAACTATCATACTATAATGGGAACAAGAAAAATCTTGACGTACATTTGTTCTGTTGAATCTCGTTTTCTGATAGCTGCATATCCTAGAGATTCAAAGGGAGAAGAATAGTTTTTCGTTTCTGCATAAGATTTAGATTGGAAACTCTACATTCACAATTCTTGCAATTTCCAATTTATTGGTTTGTATTCCTTTATTGTACCAAATTCTATACAGTTTGTGAGCACAATCTCAGTTCAGTTGAAGAGCATTTTTTCGCAACACTATGCAAAATATAAGAATGAAATGCCAAAAATGTGTAGAAAAATGTAACAAAACGGGAGAGAATAACAATTATTTTCAGTACAAGCTGTTAGCGACGCGACGTGTCTCTTACTATTTATATAACCCAAAGCCTATCGAGAGTCCTGAAAAAGAAGAAATAACATGTCTTTTTACATTATATTTGGTTGTTTGAATCAAAGGAGAGGTCACATTGGATGCTGGCATGAGAGCAAAGACTTCCCACAAACAATTTGATCATCTATTTGATGAGGTACTTGTTAATTATAAAACAATATTGTAGTTTGTGAATGTTCTATATGACAATGTTGTTGCGCAAACAAACAAAAAACTTGATGCTTTAGAGCTCTTGCATGCAAATATATCTCTATGTACGTAAAAGCCGAGACACTATAAATAGATATTGCGCACGACGCAATTGCGCCGCCTCTTGTCGCCAGCTGACATTCAATTGTAAAATTACAATCACATAGTTTTCGGGCTCTTTATCAATTCATATTTTTTTTTTTCCTATAATTCATTATTATGAAAAATATCATATATATGATATTGACCAAAAAATAAAGAATTTACTAGGATCATCAAAGTATTGGGATGAGTGGAAAGATGAAAACAGTGAGTAGTTGGAAATATCATATAGTAATATTGTTAAGCGTTAAACAAAATTATAAAAATTCAATGGTCAATACTATTAGATACGCCTTGAGAGATAATACGAGCAGGTGTTCCCGGTGAAGTAAACATGATAATACGATACAGAAAACTGAAATAACAAATGTCGAGGTACAAATTTCTGTTGTGAGAAGAAGTTATCTTATTGAAAATGATAAACGGTTCAAAAACGATTATATGTATTTCATGAACACATGATTATTGACATTAACCATTAGGCGCAATTTGTCCATATAGAGCGCGAGATTTCGGGATACATCCCAACAAATTCACAAACAGTGGCAAGCAGATCCGACAAGAGCATTTCCATCAGTTGGTAATGCAACCATCAATTCATCACTCGTGTTTACCAGCGATGTTTCATCCCCTAACTCGACGCCCAGTCCGTCTTCCAGCCCCATCAATGAACATCAAATCACGGTAAGCTTTTTTTTTTATGATCACATACCCATACTTGATACATCTTTATTATTTATTGTCATTTATACCTTACTGCATTCCTCGTCATTCCTTGTCAATCGCATGATTGAAATGATAAAAAAATTATGGTCATGCTCCACATTCCCAGACGTATTAGCCGCTGTAACAACCTAATCTCACTATTTGCCGCGCCTTATACCCGCCCTTTCATCATACTCTATACTCACCCACATAGTTTTTCATGTTTTATTTCCGCCATTGTTTCGAAATTATCATCCAATGCACTATCAACAATGTGGTATTTATATATGAGAGTCGTTGAGGGGGAAACGGAGGATTGAATAGTTAGCAATGATTTATGAGACAGTAAAGTAATCAATTTCTATACCTTTCAAACGCACGCAAATAATCCGATGGTAATGATTGATATATATTTCATCAAAGATAATGAAATTTCAATCATCTAAGAGAAGTTCATTGATGTTTGGACAACGTGAACGAATATTCCAAAGCAGGAGTTTACTTTAAAGGATATATATATATACTCCGCTCGTTTTTATACATTCTTATAACAAAAAGATACGATAATCTCATTGGAAAAGTATAAAGAAATTCAATACACTGGATGTCAAGATGTTGAAATTATAGAAATTTTATCATCCAAAGACGCATATTTTCGAAGTTAAAACTTTGAGAATATATAATATTGGTCAAGTATTATCTACAGATAATATGGAGAAATTACAAAATCATACCCTCCAATGCCTGAAATATTTTTTTCCAAGACGGAACAATCAACAAGTCGAGGACCAATTATTGAATATGCATGACCTATCCGGCAGATTCCTCAAAATTTTTATGTATGATCAGCGTTAACCGCAGCAAACTGTTTCATTTCAATAGTTTTCGCCATAACCACTTGGGACGGTGAATTTCGAACAACATCTTCATTTTTCTATAAAAAAATTCTATCATCAAAAAAATTCGTAATTTCGAATTTTGGCTATACTACAACTTGAATAACAATCTACTTGTTAGAAAACATATGTTCCACTAGTTTCCACCTATAAACTGATCCATATTGATATTGATCCGCCCGTGGGACCGGTCATCAACGTTCCAAAGATTCAAGTGACCATTTAATTCCATGATTTCTGTAATCAATTGAAATCATCAGATTGTTGGTAATTGCGGTCGAAATAACAATTTGGTATTCGGCGGTCGACTCACAATTTTTTTATATCGATGTAGAAGAATTGTCGCAATAGTATTGTAACTGATTGAAACATTTTTGTTAACTATTCAAGACAAAAGAAAAGAAACTAATTTATTTAATAGCATTCAGAAACTGAGAATCTGAGCACAAGCTTATTTTGACAAACCAAAGTCATATTAGTAATAAGTGGCAAATGGTTATCAGGTAGTTGTAAATCTTTATATGATATAAATTATATTCTGGACTTAACGGAGCAACTTTAAAAAAAGAACGGTCAATGTTTTAACCCATGTCGAGACAGAGGAAGTATATACGTTCGGAGTAAGAGGTTGTACGTTTGTGTTTGCTTGATACCATTCTTCTCCAGAATGCAACACTTAATTTCGATACGTGATATCGTTGTGTCATGTCTCAGAGTCGGCTTTAAGAAAGGTTTTATCTGACTGGTTTTCCAAAATTAAAAATTCTTCTGATGTTTCGGTTATTCTCGATTCTTTTCAATACTGACAATCTTGATCTGGAATGCTCGTTGATATTACCAATGTTTGAACATTCTCGAATTCAACTTCCAACGAAAATAACTTTTCGAAATAGGGAAATAATCGAATTCGAATTATTGAGGTCCTTTTATAGCTATACTCAAAATGTTACTGTTCTTGTATGCATTACGCAATCAATTGCGTGGCAAGAAAAGATTGATCATTATAGTCAAAGTATTTTATTTCATAGAAATGAAAAATGTGAATGTGTACATGTACGAAGTAATATGTGAATATAAAGAACATTCCGATTCCGTAAGAATAATTATCTTTACAGGTAATAAGAATTGATATAAAAATATGCATATCGGTGAGGATTAAAAAGTAAACACAATCTCATTTCCGGTGTATGCGATATCCATATACTTGGGTGGTATATTATTATGAATATTTAATTACAGCACACAGATATCATGGATATAGGTATGCATTTTATATACATATACATCCAATGAGAAATCTCAATTCATGTCGTGAGTATGAACAAATAGTCTCATTTTTTAATTACTTCATCGTAAACATGGACTATTATTGGCCTCACCGTTGATCAACAAATTTAAACATACCGGAAGATTGCCGGAAATGGTATAGGAAATCTCTTTCTATTTGTGTGAGAGGAAAGGCATTTACATAGTTTCCATAGTACACGCATAGCATTTCTAGAATATTAACCGTCATTAAGTCTTAGAGATATAATCAATTGATTATTGATACAAAAATTTTTCTTCATATTCTAAGCACATATTCTTTTTCATAAGCTAAATACCATCACGCAAAAATACGTTCCACATTTCCAATATTAACTGAAAGAAAAAGAAAAGGAACAAATACAAAAATTTTCAATTTTCCAAACTACACAGATGAATTCGATGTAAACGTAGATGTTGCTTTGCTTCATGAGGTGCTTGAACAGAGATACGCCGCAGCGACTGATAGAGAGAGTGAGTGAGTGAGGCTATAAAAAAGACCAGATATACGCTATTCGTAGTGGTTCCGGCTAAATTTAACACAGAAAATAACGCAGTCATCCGTTAAGATTATAACGATGACTTCCGGATGTTTGAAGCAGAAACTGATGACTGATTTACGTATCAGTACGCAATATAGCTTGTCGGTAATGCTTCACAAACACCCCAACTATTTCAAATATATATGTGTCAATATATTCCGGGTTCAATTCAACGAATTCAAATCAATCAGCTTGATTTACTTGAGTCATTAATTGTATACACAGACACATTTTGAGACAATTGAATCGAAATTCTCGCAAGGTTACGATAAATATATTTATTCACTATGGTCATTACTAACGAGAAGTGAGACCATGTCAATATTTACTACAGTTCATTCGAATATGACATTCATAATGATATTTGAAAATAATCTATGGGATCTTCACTTCGTTAAATTACCGGATATGTAAATCATATTCTTGGGATTGTTGCCGCATAAAAATTATTGTGCTATTGATACCACTATATTGAACTTTGTCGAAATATTGAGATGTACCACTATCCATATGTGATCACAGTAATTTTAGGTATTAAAATTTCACTCTGTAGGTAATATTCACAATGAATCATCATATTCTTTTGTATTCAGTTACACGGCCTTAAAAATGTTACAACATTCATCACTATATTAGCATTTTGCCATTGCAACTACATAATTTATGTCTTGTGTGACTGGCTATATATAAATTATTTTTTTCCCCAATTTCTCGCATGCATCAAATGCTTTGTGCGTCATAGCTATATACATAGTCCAAACTTCACAATGAATATACATGTAGTCACGAATTGATGTCACATGAAAATTGTTTCAAATGCCACATTTGTTTAGTGGTATACTCAATCGTTAAATACAATGGAGGGATCAAGGTCGTTTTGTTGACGAAGTTCTCATATGTAGAATTGCGCGTGTCGAGACAAATGAGTGCGGCACGGACGAACCGGTTTTTTGGTAGAGTTCATGGGCGATTTGTTCCATCCGGTTGGTCGAAGAGAGAATGAAATCTGCATCGCGTAAACGTGTGCCATTCCTTCATAAACTATATCTGAGTGCAGTTGCGTATATATAAATTGTGAAGAGTAAGGAAATCGAATAACAATAAATAAAAATAAATAAAAATAAAGATGAAAATGAAAAAGACCATGTATGAATTTGTACTGATATTTCTCAGCGAATTATCGTGAAGGCAAGTTCATTTACGTCATATAATAGAATTGGGAATATGTATTGTATATAGTGTATCAGAAATAAAAAACTGAAGAAGAACAAGAATAAGAAGAAAGCGAAGAAGTGGAAGATCACGAGGAGGACACGACGCATGCGCAATGATTCGTTCCAATGTTCCCTGGGCGTTTGGTGTCGTCCTTGCGACTTCTAAAACATGCCACCCACGATCCTTGATGGCATTTTACTCTCGGCAGTTCACTTTGAAGGCATTGCACCAATGATATATATTTGCAACGTTTGTGCTACTACATTGTGCTCGGTTAATTTTAGTACATAGTGTGTTGTCAGTGAATCAATGAATGACATCTATTAACAAGTGATGATCATGAAAGTTATTTCTCTCTGAAGGCAAACGTAGAGCGAGTGCGAAAAAGAGAATCTCATGTTTTACCGCGAAAGTTTGAGCAGTCAAGAAAAGTATAATGTAAAAGCACATATAGTTTTATTTGCTCGTAAATCTCAAAGTCCAGCTGAGTTGAATGGCTTTTCATATATAACATACATATAGAGATGAATCAGTATAATATTGCCTCAACAATGCATATACACGTATATGCTTCCAAGTGCAAATGAGTTCGACAATGGTAACGCAAGCAGTTTCATGATTTTCTCTAGAGATGTAAGGAGTTATCAGACATGGGTAAGTGATTGAAATGTCATACATTTAGTGGTGAAAGCAATGAATTTTTCTGCAACGTATCCTGCTAAATAATATTCAGAACAAAATGTGGTTTTACATGAATTATGTAATTCATCATACGAAAAATTAATATTTGTCTAACACCAAGCAGAGAGATATTTATTTATGCGAAAGGAATACACAAAAAGATATAGAGATGCGGTTGCAAGTTAGAAACACGAGAACCAGGAAGCAAAACAACTCGTCTTAGGGACAAAGCACATTATACATACATGTATCTTTGACTCTTATGTGGTTCTACCTCACAACTAAAAAGCGGTTTCATTTTTTCAGGTGATAATTTTTACATTACATTGTGATGCAGGAAATGCGATAATTGTGCAGGTTTAATTTTTGTTTTTACCATTTCTTCCGAAAACTATAAATCAGACCTGAATTATATGTAATTTGTATAATATATTGGACGATCCAGACTCGTCCAGTGCATTTTTCGTATTTATATACTGAATGAACGAATGAGATATCAATATGATGATACATTGTTCATTTATTCAAGCATTTTGTGAATTGAAAATTTTTTTGTTGATTGCATAATTTGGAAAGAGAAGTTGATTATTCACACGTCTGCCTACAAAGCATGCCATTGAATTTTTTTAATTACAAAATCATTAACTGCACAAATGCATTTTTTACAAAAAAAAAATGACTACATTGCGTAATAGCATTCATTTTTTTCACATATATTCATGATTTAACTTCCTTAAGCATCTTTTATATAACTATTATATATCGTCCCATTGTCGCCCAATCCTTTGAAACTTCTAAAAGCCATAATGTCGATGACGACGACATCTGAGAATTTCTCCGAATCTTGTGTAACAATACAGATCAATGGCTATTGTTATTTGCCACAAATCGATAAATTTCATATTTGCATTATTTTTTTATTTCTACAACGCAAAATAACATAAGTTCATGATGTGAAAAGTTATTCGGTGACGTCCGGTATATTTATATTGATGAAACACAGTCATTTCCCGTTGTGAGATCACGTTGATTGTTTACTCGGGCAGGTGAGACTCATGTTTATATGCAATTACATAATTCCTTGATGATGTGAGGTATAAGCGACTCATTAAGCAAAAGATTATAGTATATGGTCGGACTTGCGTATAAGCGTGTATAATGCCAAGGTCGTGAGCCTCTCACACTCATTTTCAGACGGATGAATATTTTTTTTTTAATTCAACAATTCTTGCTTCGTAAATAAAGTGGTGAAGGTATTGGACGGTATTTTAACGATAAATTTTATATACGTTTCATTTGTTCTAGTCATTTTATTATTTTTATCGTCATTTTTACTTTTATTTAAATTTTTTTTCACGTTTCCAATTTAAATTTTATTTGATTTATGAGGGAGTTGGCCGTGACATTAACTGCCGAACGTGATTTCTTCAATAATTTCTCGCACCTGTTCCACCAAGGACTATATTAAATGTACGTATCGAATCGCGTTTTTTAATCTCCTTCCACTATTGCAACTGCAGTGCGACAATATTTCCATTACTGATGTGCGGTTGAACGAGGAAAATTTCGGTCAGTGACTTGCGCGATACTATTCATCACGTTATAGATCAACGAAAATTTCGCTGTAATAATTCGAAAATGTCTAGACAATTTTCAACAACAGATACAATCTCCAGAATTTGCTAACTAACATATAGAGTAATAACGAATTTCTATTTTTCTTCTTGAATAATTCGCAGAATCATACGTATTCGGATGAGACACGAAATTTCATTCTTACATGAAAACGAATCAATGTTTATGTTATATTTCTATCATACAGATCCGTCATCTAGAATATTCATCTAGACGTTTCGAGATCATGTACAAATAAATATTTCGGCCAATTTTTCTGATTCAGCCATATTCTCATGACAACTTATCCAATACTTGGCACAGACTGGAAGACATCAATCTGAAATGAATTTTTTTTTCAAATCATATTTTAAAGAATTCGTTAAAGCGATGAGTTGACGAAAAAAAATTTATATCAATTCTCAGTCACTCTTTCCATCGCGGCGCGAAGCAAAGTATAATTAATCAATTGGTAAATTGGTGATTATGAACGTTCCCATATTTTTTTACCACAACTAATTTAATTGATCAAAGTAGTGTTTTTCTTCTACACTTCTCGGAAAGGTTTCCAATTTGTGTCAGATATCGAACAAACACTCACATAAAGAGATACGCGTTGTACAAATTCTTCAAAGATTCAAGATTCGAGACATCAAGTATATTTTTTTTATGGTTTTCATTTTATCATGTCGTCTTTAATGTTTGCGAAACCCCGATTGTGAATAAAAATTTCCGGATTATTAAATATGCTAATGTTTTCGGAATGTGGCGAATATGTTTCACATGAAATATTTCTCTCCTGGGGAATATTCCTTCTTTGTTTGTTAATTATTTTTATGTAATTATTTTTTGATGAAGGACTATTCCATTTGTTCTTTCAATTGAGTCGGTTTTTTCCTACACAATATTATTTTGATCTTCCTTCATTATCAATAAATCTACAACATGAATATATAGATTGACGACAAACACGATTAAGATTGATCATAAATATAATTGATCTTGATATAAGTCGAAGTATAGAACGTTTTCATCGTGTTATTGACAGGGTGGCAATGGATTGCAGAGGAGCGATATTTTGAAGAATGGAATGATAGAAAAATCTTAACATCTATAGTGAAAAAACTTGTTGGTTATTTCAATGTTGAGATGATTGGAATGGAAGATGTGCAACGAGAGATGAATTGGAAACATTCGAATGAGAAATTGAGTCATAACAACGAGGAAAGAGAATGGTGGAGTAGACTTTTATTTCGGGACTGGTGTTGGAATGCGGCAAAAATAATGGTTCCGAGTTTATAGTGAGCAGAACAGTGGACAGAATAAATTAACATCGAATATAAAATTAGCCGATAGAAAATACTTCTTTACGCAACATATTGGGAATATGAAAACAAAGATCTATTTTTACTTCACAAAATCATATAGCAATCTGAATTTTGTTTATAGTTTCATATCATAAATATTGGTAAAACCTCTAACACTATTCAGAGCTGATGTGGTCACTGTCGAGAATGAATATATATTTTTATCTCAGCGATTATGAGAATTCAGCGAACCGCACATATTAAAGACACTCCGAATAATTGTCCAGATGACGATGTTGCGAATTTTTTCCAGATAATCTGCAGCACTGCAAAACTTTGCCTATTTTTCAACGTGAAACGATTGATTCATTAGTCATTCTGCGATTATATTATGATCCAACATCTAACGGGCAAAGCATAAAGTTGCAGACGATTCGACACGTAGTTGCCATGGTTACACGATGGTTTTCGCCTCCTCTCGCACACCCAAGAGGTGGTTTGCCAGCAATCCGGGACGTGCAGGGAATATATCCCTCTACTCGCTATTCGGCCGCAACACCGAGCCAGGGCGGCACCCTCGTGAAGCGCAGTCGTTCGCCCCAGTTGACCCAGGTCGCGAGTCGCGTCCCTTCAACTGACGTAGTATCCTGTGCGTGAGTGATAACTTAACTGTGCCATGGTCATTGAAAAGTGGAACATATATTAACTTAACGATACGCTATAAAGCTATACGAAGATTCCAGCGATAAGATGTGATTATTAGACAAACGATTGTTTGAATTAATGGTCGGAGAATAGATAACAGAAAAATGTTCGGTAAAAATTAATGATAAAGCGTTCCCTCGGCATCAATTGACGTGCGAAGAAATACGGATGGAGTATAACCACTCGTATGCATCTATAGCATCTGCCCGCATTAGATCTAATTCGAGAATCGACGCGATTTACAATATATGCATTGGACATTTGATTAGTCACGAGTAAATATGAACCATGCGCATGGATCAATTTTCACTATAAAATTTTATTGATTTATTTTTTTTCTAAATTATATCCAATTTAAACTCTTTTATGATGAAATTTCGCATATTCTCAACTGCGTTCCACAATACTAGTTCCTCTGCCATGCGATATGGTTTAAATCATCATTCTCACCACTCCTAGATTGAGTTTATGGGATAAATCCAGGTGACTTACTCTAAATTTCTGTGGGCAAGTGAATATAAACGAAGTCCTCTGATTCTCAATTGACCATGATAATTTAAACATAGAATTTTATTCCTAAAATACGTGGACATTGACGGATGACTATACGGGGGCCACATAATTATACTTATTCAGAATACAAAGATTAGTTATTATTAATTTCGATTGATGGGTCATGGAGTGTGCGCCATTGTGTGGAATAGGCCGTATATAAAAAACAATGTGAATAGAATAAAAGGAATATGGAAAATTCGAGTACTTACTCCTTGTATCAAGCTTGGCACCGTGCCCAATTCTGCCGTTACATCAGCAACTATCATGACACAAACAACAACGGAAATCTACGGAATATTGAGAATCATTGCGAGGAGCAAGAGGTAGCCATACACAAGGAGACTGAGACACTTCTGCATCGTATCGCCTTTACCGTTTGGCACACGGCACTTCACATTGAACGCGAGGTGCGTTATACGCACGTGCGCGTTCTCTCTTTTTCTCTCTCTTTCTCTCTCTCTCTCTCTCTCTCTCTCTCTCATTTCCGTTCATCTCCATTTTCTCTAGAAATCAGTGTTATTCTTATGATATATAACACTACAATTCTGAATATTGAAACATGTTCGATTCATACTACCTCATACTCATGGTGCCTTCATTTTCAACTCCTTATTTCACGTGCAAACATTTGCAACAACATATAACACCTTATCATTATGAATACCTAATTCTTTTTTTTTCTTCTCGTTTGATTACAGTACAATAGCAGCTATGATCGTGTCAGGAATCAAGTTCTTACCAACTCTACGCCGTACACAAACCAAATGGTACGTCTAATATTTTTTCCATAATATATTTATCATCATTATTATCATTTCTACAATACCTATGTTTATTTATGTTAAATCTATCTTGTAATTACCGTTATTTATTGCCACATCGATCTCACTATGATTCGATATAATTTTAAACCTATATTTAATTTTCTTTAACACTGCATGTGCTACTGGTGTGATTAATATTTTGAAGTTCAACTGATGGTCGAGCAGTCACGGTTTGAACTCGTCGCAATTGCTTCAGCTGCAAATTGAAAATTTAACGATTTCGTGGGAGCCGTCAACTAGCAGATGTGGCAAAGAAATAAAAAAATATACCACAGAACACGTCATGCCATGCGGCTGACTTGAAAAATAAGTATGCGTTTATGGTGCTATATAACAACCAAGATGTTCCTACGTTCATGATGCTTCAAGAGCTTTGGGCTAAACTTGGGAAGTGTTTGAATGGAATGGTATAAGAAAAGATTGCTGACCATAGCTATGGTTTCACCACCACCTCAGATTCATTTTGCCACTACGCTTCATACGTCAAATTATTATCAATTTCACCATACTTTTATCACATCAGTGTTGTATCATTCATGAATAAAAATGGCCGTATTTTCAATATATATCTAACACGTTCTATAAGAAACATACTGATTGTACTGCTTGAAATCGTAATAGATCGTAAACTGCGAGATAAAATTGAAAATGTATTGCGGCGCCTGTGTCAATTGTTGAAACAAAGTTTCAACAATAGAATTTTGACTGTGGCAAATGTGCTCATAAAAGTACGATGGAAAAAGTTGTTGGTATTAATTGGGATTGGACCATGAGAGATCTCGACAATTTTCAGCGTTTGCGAAGCGCTTGAGTCAGAAGAACATTGTTTCACCTGCAACTGCACATGTTCATCTACCTGTAGGGTTGTGCGTGTCAGATTCATGCTGCGTAATCTGAAAAATGACTTGGTCAATGAATTCAAAAATTTATGGATATGTCAACTACAGAAGTACAAATAGTTGCCATGTTATTACTTGAATCCGATTCTCGATTTGATCCGAAGTAAAATTAATACGTCTTTCGCGTGCACAGTAACCCAGTCCATCGGCACTAATGAAAATGTCGCGACAGAACCATAACACAAAAATGTCGTATTCATTTCAAGTACCACACGAGGTATATGCAACTGAATGAGTAATTTTGATAAAAAAAAATTGTCACAGACTGAATCATTATTATAGGCCGTCTACCATCAAATTTTAACAACCGCGCTTAACAATGCTCAGATTCAGTGATCGCTTGGCGTCCACGAGTCATTGTTCATTGCGTGTTTCATACGTAGTGAGACTGTTACTTAATCCACATATTGTGATGTTTGTGTGAATTACTTATATAATTCTACACCATTTTCATAATTATATAAAATGTAATTACGTTTGGTTTTCTTTCAAATATGATGGAAAAAAAGATTTGTGCGCTATTATGCACGTAGTTACTTGGCGACGTGCGTGGATTAAGTGATTCGCATGTAAACGAAAAAAAGGTTAATTCAAGAAGTTGTTTAAATCTACCTTAAATCATGACATAAATTCGAATATATTTACAAAGTTTAACAGTTGAATCAGAAAGTGTGGAAAAATATAGGGTAAAATGGTTTCACGGCCGCTTCAAACATTGGAAGGCCAAGGTTGAGATATTTGTTTGTGAAAAATTTAATGACAACTAGGGAGACCAACACAGGAAACCTTCACATAGCTCGTAGTTGAGACATCTCAACCGTGCCTCTATAACGCTATCATAAGATGAATTTATACCTTCCGTAGTATGAGGACGTCACAGTAGCTACCCACACAAAGTTTCGCACGGGCGATCGTCTCTCGATATCATGATGAATGTCATATCCAATTGTACCATGGAAATCTCACCATGTAGTTTCACTGGTAGTTGTTGACGACTATTCATCGTAAAAGTCGAGGCACTTGAATCTTGGTCACAATGGCAATTCAGTCGAGCTAGTTTAATGTATTACCTCATTTCACTGTGATACAACGGTTATTTCGGAAACAACTATATTGAAGATTCGTTGTAGCTCCAATATAGTCCGTTGGCAATGAAAGATATAAAGTAATATTTTGAGGATTGAATAATGGATCGAAGTGAATTGAAGAAGAACGTTAACTTCCGTGAAAAACTTTTATACGAAATGCACAAACAAACAAAAATTCGTTTAACAGCTCAGACACTACATTTGTACTGATTATGATAAAGTCTCGCAACAATGAGATATAAGTATTGATAAATTAATTATACTGAAGATTGTATGCATGGAATCGAGATTTATAGGATATATTTCAGATACTACATATTGATTATGTCGTAGAGAGAAGAAGAGAAACCTTTTTTTTATCGAACAGGCGCAGCGCGGACCTTACCTCACGTCAACAGAACATTGAAGTACATATTCATTCTATATTACTCACTGTCCAATCCTTATTCAACGGGCCCAAGATGCAACACCTGCATTGTCACTGTTAGAATGTAAGCCTACCGGCATTTGATTTGATCTAATCTGATGTACAACTGCGGCAGCACTCAATTCTATCAGGAGCAGTATAGTAGCCTCAAACAGAGCGCACGCACATAAACATTCACAACAGTCATGGTGATGTTGCGCAATGAGACGTGATATAAACGTACGCCACAGTGCGGCACGACGAGGAAGAACCGACAGGAAATAAAGCAGTGCAGACGGTAGCGATTCGCACGCGATTTGAATAAAAGTGGCCAATCAGTATGCATCTTACTTCCACCTGATTCGAAATAACAATCAAGGACATCTGTATCATTCCGCAACGCAACAATTCTTTAGACGAGCTTACAGTGGTGCATCAAGTAGTAACCGTATATATAGCCCCGCCGATTTATTGTTCATATTTAAGGGGAACAGTATCTGGTTTTGAGTAATTTGAAATACTATAAACCAAGACTTCATTCTCTACAATTTATCTTCTACTCGGTGTATTAAACATTGGGATAACATTTCAAATTGAGCAAGAAGAGAGAATGGTCCCCCATTGTAAAGAAATTGCTACGATGCGGAAGCGTCTCATCACAATCAAGATCTTGTATTCACCAAAGCTCACCAAGGTCGTCCGCAACTTAGTGTGGAATTTATTATTTTTTCTCCCTATCAACATTGCGGTTTATCTTTAATTAAAATCATAATGTTTTTTTTGTGGTCAATAGAAATCGTGTATATACGATTAAAGTAATGGCATTTGATGATTGGAATGGGTTATAGGTACAAAGATCATCGACGACGTCGTCCAGGACACCAGGTGTTGGGGCGGATGCAACGGCGATTGAAGAGACGACCAAAAGCGGACGTGTGAGTGAAGTAATGGAGCTATGCTATATTACCGAGAGGATTATCGCATTGTGGTATAGAGACGATGCACAAGGGGTACTTGAACACGCAACAAACTTACTCCGTGGAAAGCACGCCAATAATTATATGGTAATTTAACTACACTATAACTTTAATAACTCATTTGAGATACATCTACATTAGAAAGTTGTTCTATGCGAATAAAAACGATTAATTATATTTTTAGATATTCAATCTTTCATCGCCGGGTAAAATTGGACAATTCAATACTCGAGAATGTGGTTGGCCTCATGGACTAGCGCCCAGTCTAGAAAGACTTTGTGCACTCTGCAAGGAATTAGATTCATGGCTGAACGCCGCCACAAATCGCGTCGTTGTTCTTCACGCCAGGTGAACTTTACAACTCTCCATCTTGTCTGACTTGCAATTAGTTTCCACACTGCTTGTCATGCTATGGAAACAATTATATTGTCATTTTGTTTCATTGTGAATATAATTTGCAGGGGTGCAAAGGAGCGGTTGGGCGTTGCTGTATCGGCATACATGAATTACAGCAGCATTTGTGGAAGTCGTGATCAAGCGTTGGATAGATTTGCGATGCGTAGATTTTTGGATGATAAAATTGGTCCGCTTCGAGTACCATCACATCGGCGGTAAATATTTTGTTTCGGATTCATATAGGATAATTGTTTCGGAAACCGCCCAAACTTTGTGACCAGATGAAGGCAGCACAGACTCATCATGATTTGGAAAGAAAATATTTCGGAATGACATTTTATGGTTAACATAATTATTACTAAATGCACTAAAATTATGTGACGTATTCATCTGAAAGTAACAATACAGCCTCCAACAGTTTTAGTCGGAATTCGTAAAGAAAATTGTGCGGAATCTACTCGTTATTTTTCTTGTTTATATCGCGAGTATTGACTGTAGAACCACATTTGTTACCTTGACCCGTACAAGATACACTAGGAGACAGTTTGTCCAGGTCCCATATTGAAGGATTCCATTATTTTCACACTTCTCCGCATGAATCTCGGGTTCGTCTCATTGAATCGATTCGAAAAAATGTAATTGCGTTCAAAAGAGAGCTATATTCGTGACCTTTTTCTCAGACCATTGAAATCTTTATATCAATACCCATGTTAACATATTGCATTCGTTCTGAACAATCGCCGACTGAATCTCTTCCAAAGCAGTTGCGAGTGCATGTTTTCTGCAAAGAAGGTATTTTTCACATATGTTTTTTTTCTATGCCTAGAGTTGAGGTAGAATTCTTCCAAGTACATGTCTGCAGAATTTGCTATCGTTAAATTATACAACTCACAGATAGAAGCCGGTTGTTATTACCTCCCGAGCTATGGTAAAAATTCTGTTTAGTTCAATTACATAAGCATTCAATACAACTTATTATCTCATTGTACATCATTGTTGTTAGATTGGCAGTCTTCATGGCAATGGATAACGTTGAGCTTCCCCAGTTCAATCCAGAACTTTTGAATCTAATCATCTCTCTTCATTCAAAGATTTAGGAGAATTTTCAATGCGACTAATTGATGATAGTTCATCAATTGATATCCAAATCATTTCATTCAATATAGTAGTAGGAGATATTTGGTTTTAAAAATCAACTCACGCTATAAACATTCACTCTTTGCAATATTTCAACCAAATTTCTGAAAAGCCGCACTTCGGAAATGATGTACGCGTCCAGTTGCACGATCACATATATTTTATAATGGAAATTATAAATAATGGTATGATCAACAACGAGGTGTAAAATCCAAGGGTACAGCCCAAGTATGATGAGTAGCGCTGAGTATACGTCTTCGGTAGTTTTGATGTGTAAAATCATATAACACTTTTTTCTAATGGCTATCATTGTTTATACGCCTTCAAATTGAGGAGAATGGAGAAAAAACTTTAATGCTGGTTAGCTGATTGTTCTTATATATTCTAATTGGTATATCATTAATAAACATACATTAGATTCCAACACGATTGTTAAAATTTTGATTGAGGGTTGAAACTGACCAGAGTCTTTTAATCTCTATAGGGTTAATGGCTAGGGTTACCAGGGTGAGGGGTAATATTCTCGTGCTCTTTATTGGCCAATGATAGGAATTGCAAGCTACTCATAATAACCAGAGTAATTTTTCAAGTACAGCGTGCAGGTTAATATTATTTGGTTCGATGGATAGCTTAGGGTGAACCCCAAATTTGCATAGATGACCTTTCTGTTTCCAGAAAAGCAACAGACTGTTTCATCTTGTCAGCATATAATGAGATGGAATTTATATATATATAAGTTAGGAACAATATTCTTGTAGGAATCGAAAAAAAAAGTGCCAATGATGAATATGTTAAATAAGTTGACGATACATGACGAGGAGGTTCACAATTGTAAAAATAGGAGAACCTTTGGAGGAAACAGAGCGTTGGAAAAGTAAACAGCTCTAAGAGTAAAATTTGAGAAAAATATGTGGAAAAAATTGACAGAGAACACATTGCATAAGAATGGATTAATATGCAGAAATAATCAACCGCCGTAATGAAAAAATTAATAAAACAGGAGACTAAAATCAGTATGAATTATTTACGAGTTAACTTGCTTTTATTTTCATCTACACAAAACTTTCGCTGGAATAAGTCGATAAACCAGCCCGTATTCGGTTCCAAACATTTTTCTCGATCTCACTAGAGTTGGTGCATAAAAAAAATTATGTCAGCAAGACAATTGGTTTCTTCTTTTCGGTGCACATAGGATTTTTCATATTTCACTGTTAATCTTTTTTCTTCGTCGCAGAATTGATCAAGAATTTGAAATTTGACACACTTTTTGTTCTATGAGTATCGCACGGAAAATTTACAGAGTCAGCAACATGATTTTCGGGGCTACCGCTCTCCAGAAAAAAAAATTGGCCGCCTTCAATATCGACAAAATTGACGCGTAACGCTATCAAACTTATCTCAGGTGGATGTTCCGTTTGAATTCGCCAATCATTATGCGTTTCCGATTCTATTTGACGAATTCTTTTTGATACGATATGGTTTCATTAATAGTGAGTTCTTCTTTATTAGCCAAGAGATGGCTTAGATATTTCAAATCTCGAGAATTCACGTTCTTGTCGCTTTCGAAACATCGTTTAGTTGTCACTATTGTGAACAAATTTCACGATAAATGTTGAAATTATGAAGTATAGCCCGAAAACATTTTGCAGATATGTTCACTCGGCACATAATGCTAGTTACCGTGTTTCCGGATATTGTTGCGATAACGCCAATTTCTATAACTGTTCATGCATCGGATCCCAGCTAAATCATATTCAATGAGATACTATCAACAATTGTAGATACATCGAATACTTCAGTGGACTCCTCGCTGGATCACTTCGAATCAGCCCCACAGCGCTTTATTTAACGCACGTAACTGTGCTCGGTGTTCCATTATTCGAACCGACAGGATGTCGAGCTTTCTTGAAAGTCTATGAAGGATTGACATCGGTTTACACATCAGATCTCTATTCAGTTACGAATGCCCGTGAGTTTACTGTCAATCTTGGTGGACTGCGATTGCGGGGTGATATACTGATCAAATGTTATCATCGCATATATTCCAAGCAGAATCGTGAAGTTATGTTTTCACTTCAGGTAAGTTTTGACCTAAACCTGCATGTTTTATAAGTTATCGCAAGAATTTCAAAAAATTTCGTTGTTATAATTCAGTTTCATACGTGTGTAATCACGGATAACGTGGTGTCCTTCCCACGTTCTGAACTTGATGCGGCTTGCGATGACCCGCGATGTCCATCTGATAGCGTAGTGACACTCTATTTCGCTACCGATGAGAGATGTCAAGACGGACCGGTCCCTGCACCTACTCCTGCAGTGCCGCACGCATCTGCGAATCACGATCCCATACTTCATTGGGATAGCTACATCAATTTGGATATCAGTGATAACGGTGAGTTAATTTTGCATTAGGACGCTATGAATGAATAACTCATAACGGACGGTCGTGGCCAATAGAAGTGCGGAAAACGGCATTGGAAACTGGATGATAGAACGAAATTAAACATGACTATTTTCCCACTTTCTTATCTGACCAGAATAGGAACATGTCCAAACTTGATTGGTGAGACAAGTACGTGAGGCACTCTCCTAGCATGCATGCACGATTTTCATCAGTGAAATTACCGGTGGTATGATTGATTGATTACAGTATATACTATGTGAAATGGCAAAACAGATGACTATAGTTGGGGTGCATTTTCTGCCGTTTTCTTTTTATGAACCCGTACAAACATGAATATTCCTATCTGAAGTTGCTTACAAGCGATTGCGTTAGAGTCATTTGAGGAGAAGAATAAGGAGGCTTCAGTGGTGGTCAAAAGTATAGAGAACCTATAGTAGGGAACAATTATGTGTAATAAATGTAAACAGACGTGTCGAGTGTCAATTCCATTCTGTTGACATCTTCCCAGAATCGTTCGTTTCTTTCAAACTGATCGTAAGTTCAATTTTTTTGCATTTTATCTGCACAACAACGAACATTTGATAACTTTTTTCTTAAAACTGAGTTTTTCGTCACTGAGGACGTTTATAACATAAGACCGAATAAACCGATAAACACAACTCTCGCACGGAATTTTCAAGAATTGCTGTAACCATTGTTACATGTAATCTTTTTCCTACTCATAAAATCGGATTCGATCACCATTTGAGGAGTGGAGTAATCAGAATTTTTTGTTGGAGAAAAAAATTCCACTTGATCGAAAATGAAAATTCAGTAAAACCGCTGAACTCAACTAAGACATCTTCATTTGAAAAACCAAAAAATTCTTTTCTTTCAGCCAAATTGCTGTTTTATTGAAATGAATGTTCCCATTGAAATAAAAATTTTTTACGCATTCACACCCCATGCTCCGTAAGTCCCACAGTCTCAAATATGCTGTTTAGTCTAGGTCCTGTATTACCTCTTCGTATAATTTTGAGTCCGGAATTAGAGTTTTGTTCATGTATTCTGATTCGCTGACTCCGAATATCGTATTAGTTTTTCAGCCAACGCGGGTCTTCAATTGTTTGGAGGCACTTGTTTAAACATTTGTATAACAAATATTTTTCGGGGATCATTTTTTTTTTCAAAATTTTGGGCAATTGAAGAACGAAAATGACTTTTAAAAAATTTTGTTGAAGTTAACGGTTTTTGAATCATGAATTTTTGACAATAGAAAAAACGGGTTTCCAACAACTTGAATAGTTAATTGCGAAAGCAAAAATTGATTAATAGTTTGTTATATACCAATGGATAGAGTATCTCGCCTAGTTTCCATTAAAGTCATGAAAATCGTAAATATATTGTTTCGATGATTAGAAAAAAGCATTCAAAGTTGGTGCTTTTTGATAGCAACCCCGAATGCTCGTTGACGGCATGCATACAGAAACAGAAGCACCAACTTTGGATGCTTTTTTCTAATCATCGAGACAATATTTTCACGATTTTCATGAGTTCAGTAGAAACCAGGCGAGATGCTCTATCCATTGGTATATACCAAACTAACTATTAATCAATTTCTGCTTTCGTAATTAACCATTAGAGTTGTTGAAAATCCGTTTTTTTTTATTTTCTCAAAATTCATAGCTCAAAAACCGTTAATATTAGCCAAATTTTATAAGAATAATTTTCGGTTTTAAATTGTCCAAAATATTGAGAAGAAAAAAATTGAACCCAAAAAAATATTTGTCATACAATTGTTTGAACAAGTGCCTTCAAACAATTGAAGTCCCATGTTTTCGGAAAAACTGATACGATATTCGGATTCAGCGCATCGAAATACATGAAAAAAACTTTAGTTCATTCAGCGGACTCAAAATTATACGAAAAGGTAATACAACGCCCAGACTAGTTATGATATTGTGGCGAAAGTTGCTCGAGAAAGAAACGAAACAATTACTTTCGAAATCACTTCTCTATGCCTACATAATTATCTCTGAGAAATAAGTTTATAGAAAATCTCAAATTTTTCACGTTTTCATTTAATGCCCTCGTGTACTGTGCGTGTTGTATAATATATGTAAAACGTATGCGGTTTCAAAAAATAAAGTTCAACTTATAGATACGGAGAGATGTCATAAGAATGAATCCGTCAAACTATATTCGGAAGAAGATGCGGGAAGCAACAGAAGGGATTCTCATTATGACGGAAATGCCACTGCAGTTAATAGGTTAGGTTTGACTGTTTGAACAAGTATAGTGAGGGGGATCCAAAAGTTATTTCTGGCAACGCGATGACGTTTGATGAGGAGCCAGATTGCCCGACCAACTTTTGGTCGATCTTCTAGTCGTCAGTCTGTGCGTGTATCTCCTGTCTGTGCAATCTAGATTGAACATGGTTGTATATTTGTGCTTCCATTATTTGTGCAGGATTACATTCCTATCGGAGACACCAATGCTATCTTTCAAGGAATAAGTGAAGAATATTTTGTGTGAGTGCTGATCTTTTATTATTTTCAAGGGAGAACCATAAGATTCTCTCAAAAATAATAGTATCTTTTTTGATCTTGTGATGTCATAGTAAAATGATACATGTTCAATAGACAACTGCTTTCATTTTCTCAGAAAGTTGTCGCAGTGATTACCGTTATTTTGTGTCAAGGAATGGAATTAAACTGTCTGTTATACGGTGTCTATTCTCCCGATTCCTGACGTAGTTCTTGGTTTGTGAGATATCAGACATCGGAATATGCGCCCTACTTGCATATACTATAAATATTCTGAACAAATGTAGAACAAAATTTACCTGATAAAATAATGGAATACGAAGTATGGGATGGGAAATCATCTCAATCCGGAAGTTAGTGTCCTAGCAATAGTGAGCTTGCAGAAGTAGTCTCACTCAATTGATTGAGGGGGAACACCATAGAGAGTACTTGGGAAATAGTATCATTAACTTGAAGAGTTGTTATTCCGCTGAAAAAATCCGTATACTTCAAGATAATGTGTATGTAGTGAATGTTCCTCGTATCATCAGATCAATCGGGGAATCAGTGCGTAAAAATTGGTTGCCACAAGTTCAAAAAACATTATTCAGAGAATATTTCAGTGTTCATGAATTTACCGAAAATAAATAATGTTCAAACTCGAATTACTTGAATTAATATGAGAATTTCATTCTCGCGAACCATTTCCGTATGGGAAATTTCGAGTCAATAGTCTGCATAAATCTTCATGAGAGATGGAAAATAGCGTCTCGCTGCAACTGTATACGAAAAGTTTTTTTTCATCACACCTGACGAGTGCCATCATTCTAAAAAAGCAAAAAACATTTTTCCATTGATATCAAACGATTTGGGTAACTGCTACTTTTTTTCGTGTTAATCGGATAACTTGACAATAGATAGACGACAAAATTGAGACCGCAGCGTGATTCCAGATCAGAGTAATGATGGCCGATTTGACGACATTGAGAGCCCAACGAAATTGCGGAAAAACGAAAGCAATCAGAATCCGAGCTAATTCTCAAGAGTATAGGATTCAGTCAATCATACTTTCCATAAAAACAAGATTGTAATAAATTTGTTTCTTCATGAGGATGAATTGAAAATACTCTGAGACGAGCTAAGCTATAAAGGTCGTGGTTGCGTCATATTATGTTTTGGAATTGCTCATAAGAAACCGAAAATGTGAGAAGTACGCGGTTTGGTTTCGAAATGATTTACATATCTTTATGTATAAATCGAACTTTCATGATACAATATACAACCGACTTTATGTAGAAACCGTCTATCGAATCTGGGCAAATCAAATCATTCTCACACTCCTAAGGTTTTTGGAGAATAGAAGATTGTAGCATGAAACTGCGTTGTCGGCGCAATATATGCATTGAGATACGATCGTGAAGCGTGAAAGAGCAATTCATATAGATATGTATTTTATATGAAACAATTGTTTGTAAAAGTCAAAAACATAGAATATGTATAATTATGTTGACCCTCGCATACGCCATTTCTCCGAACCGTGAAAAGTTCGCTAATACATTTAGTATCTCACATAAGAACAATTCAACTGAAGTGAATTGTTCCAGGCACGGTTCATAAAAGAATAATTCCAAGTAAATCTGATATACAGTCAGATTCGACTAATTTCATTTATGAATATTCTTTAAATGTGTGATTTATATACAACGTCGCAAAAACAAATCAATGATCCCAACATTTCTCAGATATGATTATGTCATATTATATTTGGACCGGTATGTCCACTAACGTTGAGAACAATGGCAAATTTTAGATTGTTTCGTTGGATAGATTCCTGCAAGAACGCCACGTGACACACAAGCAATCAGGCTCATAAGGATTTCGCAGAAGGGAGAATTTCCTCATCTTCATTGGTTTGGACCGTCATCGCCGAATTGTTTTGAGCTGTACCACTTATGTAGTCATGCACTGAGCTGACAAGTTAGATGAGCACAGATAGCGGTGAAATGACCGTGCAGGCACACGCAATGCTTGACGCTTCAACGCACTCATCCAATTTTGTATCAACTACGCCGGCTTCTCTGATTATTCACTGGCCTCACAATACGGTTTTGACCGGGTATAAATAAAGTGTCACATACAACATATAACGAACGCCCACGTTATCGAGTATTGGACCATGCAGTATTCGAAATAAACACATTTATTGTATATATATGTATATATTAACGATCTCGACCTGGCTTCGCCTCAGCGCAGTTGGAACATCGAAAGTTATTTCATATTACAATTCATGTGCTAATAATTCCCGCATTAGAAAAGCACATACATAGTTCGTAACAACAGAGGATCGAAGAAACATTTTAACGCTGCCTCTTGACTTTGGTATAATTCATTTATTATTATAACTATGATAAATTAATGATTGGGATGAATATTCCACAATTATTGGTAGTTGAATATTTGGTCGTATTCGGTGGTTCAACATATTTTGCAATATTCTCATGAATTGAAATACTATTAACATGTACTTGGCCTACATATCTACAGCGCAACTGTAATCGCTGGATTTCAAGTTGTTTATATAATATATGTGAGCTAAGTTCAATATGTTGATAATAATTTCATAATAAGGTCATCTTCATGATTGAATAATATAATTTTTTTTTGAAATTATCGATGGGTCATTAATTTTTATAATGTCGGCTATACAATCAAGGTGTATGAAAGTAAGCAGTTTACTATCAACTACTTCTAAAACCAACTGTATATAAACTAACAACCTTTCCATTTTATGTACAAGTATACATTTATATAATTTTGTAGCTTCCCACATCTATTGTCCACAGTCATGCATTCTAGGCATTGTAAATGAATCAGATTTCTTCATAACAAGAGGTGACTTCATAATCAAATCACGTATCGAATGGTTCCAACAGCTTGGAATAACTAACAATAAATATCAAAACACGAGTTGGACTATATTTGACGTTAAATTAAAGTACAAGCACGTACACACCATATTCATGTTACGGCGCCTCTGGCAGACAGCCGTGCTTCTTGAACAATCAGCGGGAACGAGACCGGCACAAGAGGGTCGTTGATAGTAGTTGCCCTATAAGTAAATGTACCATTTTGTGCTGCAAAAGTTACAGAGATCCCGCAAGTTAGATAGATACGTGGTGAAGATGCGCAACTATGAATAATTCATGAGCATCGATAAATCTTACTCGTCACCAACCATTGATCAACATTTAAATACGTGACTTTAATGTTCAATAACACACAGTTTATAAACTGCTACGCTACAAATACAAATGACACACGTCATCAAAGTCCGCTTCCAAATCATCCATGTTCCTGATGGAACGGTTCCTGAATAAAGACTATTGAACCTTTTTTGACATTCATAACTTCAAATTGCGAAGTGAGTGAAGTCGATTGCAGCGAATTTCGCTAGATTTCTGTGTTTGGAAGATTCAATTCATTGGTATATATTGAATAAATATTCGGAACAAATCGGAATCAACTATAGTTTTGTCCAAGGATTTTTTAATTATGTCCAATTGAAATTTCGGATGGGAATCGATCAGATATCATTAGGATGGGGATAGGTACAATTGGTTCAGCAATTAACGGCTCAATGATAATTGTCATAATTTTTAGCTGATCTTGTGAGATCCCACGTATGTTGTAGATATATATATATATATATATATATATATATATATATATATATAGAAAGGAAAATATGATACCATAAGTTGAATTGAAACCAAAGATAACACAGTCTTCAAAAACCGTTTCAGTGCTTTTACCAACAAAGCTATCCGGATATTTGTCTTCATATATCCGTCATTCCTTTCAAATATGGACAGTAGCATGTACATAATACTGTCTAATACAAATATACATCAAATTCGTGTCGCCACCCATCTTACAGCGATTAATTCAATAGCATATCTGGACATTGTGTGCTCTGTCAACATATAATTGCAATATTATGTTGTATATAAAACTCAATGCAAAGAGGACCAATTTGTTGGAGAACAGAAAGTCATAGTACGTCACAAGGTGCAATTTGTTTTGATTCATTGATATTGACATAGGAGCGATCGACCACATGGGATTGTATTGAGAAATTCAAAACTGAAACGAAGATGGAAAAATTAATGCTTAATGAGTACTTTGTATCATATTTGTTTGACGATGTGATGTACAATGATAGTGTTTATGATCCTCTAAAACATTAAAAAATTTGGTCTTTACTCATTGTCATTTGCCGAAGAATAAAAAACGCGGGTTAGGTCCAATTAGGTCAGTTCGCCAATACCACTATTCCAGAACATAACCGTTAACTAGTCATATACTCTCCCTGATTACTTTTCGACCTCCTTCTAGACCAAATGATTCAACTCTTGTTTTTATACGAGACGAAAAGTGCGGATTCCCGTATTTAGCTAATAATTATGTTCTGTGAAAAACACATTTCCCACAAAAGTTTTCGCTGTTTGCAGCTATTGTTAAATCACAAAAATATGTCGAGGCTCTTTAGAATGTTAGCATTGCTCAAGTGTCAGATCATGTCCTGACCACCTCAATATGTATGGCATATCTTGATGAAATGGGCATTTTTACTTCCATAATGATTATTGAGAGTCAATATAGTAATACCAGTAGTGACCCACAATTAAAACCAGAAATTTTGAAATTGACCAATAGTAACTCTTGCGACCAACACTATTATTATTATCATTGGCTTTGGCATTAGGACTTTTCGATGTGGTTTTCCAATTTCGTAGTTCTGTTTGGTCATCTTACTGGGCCCTGCTACGTCAACGCGAGATTCACAGCAATTGCTTTCTTTTGCTGCAACATTCTCCAGTCACAATTCAACAATTATTGAATATCATATTTCAAATCAAATGACAATCTAAAACAATCATATTTAATTGTACTAGGTGATGACGATATTGACAGCCAGTTACAGAATATGTGACTTCTTGGTTACATGTGTTTCTCACCTCGATGGTAGCAGTTATTTTTCGTTATTTCGAAAAATATATGCATTCGTAATATGTATATATTCCTGGAGTAACATACTGCGTGCCAAATATGCATGGAAATTTCTCTTCGTGTGGTAATGCGGAAATGCGACCGCAAAACATTTCCATCGTTCCTAAACGTTCTGTAAAAGATTCTTTCTTAGGCGAGGGAAATTCTTTAATTATAGCCATGAGGTTGAAGCAAAATTAATGTCATAATCAAGTGCAGTCTTTTACTATTCTTCCTCATCAACCGTATTACCATATGCCCGACATAAAAATCGATGGAGCATCTATTTTCGAAGGGACAAGTATATAGTAAGGGCGTAACTCGAACTGCTATGTTCGTCGTATAATCTTGTTGCCGCCACACTTTGAGTATTCTTGTCGTCGTTATATGCTGCTGGAGATACCATTGCGACGCGATGGTTCGGAGCTACAGCTTCGTTAGTTGCCGTAGAAGGACTGGCGACCAGTTGAACGGGCTCCTCGCTGCCCCTCCCTCCATTTTTACATTTAACTTTTACTTTTACTTTCATAAAGATTTATATTAATCCATTGGAAACTAAAACTAACACCCACTCATCAGTTAAGATTATCAAAATGTCAGTTCTTCTACATCAATATGATCAGATGCACGATTGACATTGATATATACAGAGTTAACTTATGTATTAACGTGAGTACACTGATCAACATATCTTAGAAACGTCTGCGGGTCATTAAGAAAAACGTCAGAGCCACTCAACAATATATTTTTACGTAGGAAGTTGCACGGTTATAGGCTATATAGCTATTGATGGTCATTCGTTAAGTATGGTGGTAGTGAATGTCGTGGTGGTGGTAATACTCAGACCTAACAGTCTCCCGGACCAACTCTTACTCTTGGCGCAGTGTCGTTTCTGCGATAGCTCGTTGAGCATATAGTTAAACGCAAGTCAACAGACCTATTCGATTCATCAACTATTTTAAGTGTATATATAGTATTTACTATTGCATTTTCCTGGCTAATTCTGTATTGGATTAGGCGACAAAACGTGTCATGTACGTATAATATATTCTGCATATATAAATAATATATGGACTGATAACTAACGACTTTGATCCTTGAGAAACCAGTGGTTATTCATTTCGTATTGTTTGTACAAAATTTTTGTGTAATTCCAATATGGACTTTGATACACGAAATAAAATACTGTCACCAAATTCCGCGGTATGTTTCAAATAGTAGAATCGTAGTATTATTATGTTCAGTAGAGATTAGCTATCCAATAACATATTATTTTCAGTGATGTTGTATCAATATTTTTCGCAGTGTAACTGTACAGATCACATTCGCTAGTGACTTTCTGGTTACTCGAATTCTTAAATATTTGTCAGAATACTGAAATCTCCAAAATTTTTGTCATGCGTGCCAGGAAGTAAATACAAGATATATGAAGACTTTGCTGCTTTAAGATTGACAAGGCAGCGGAACCTAAGCGCTGATATTTTGTTCCAAATAAATACATTATACTAAACAAAGTATCCGAGGATGAGGCAACTGCATATGATCCTCCCTCTCGACTAATAGACATATATTACCTGATCATCAACTTCTTTTCAATCTCAAACATGTGTACACATTCACATAATTATATATACTTTTGTTGTTATGGCGAAAGAATAGATGTACGAGGTGAATGTGCTGAAGAAAATACATGCCAAAGATTGGCCAGTATTGCGCCCACTTTCAATCGTCCCTCATGAATCTCTATAAGGCCGTCAAACTGGTATAATTCGTCTTTGCAGGCAAATCCATAGCGGGGCCCCGGTTGTGAGCCTTAACCTCATTTTTCCTCATTGCTCTTATTCTATGTTTTTTTATTTTTTATATTTTTTGTACCAGACATTTTCGCAGTACATATATGGTTGAGTAGTTCTTTGTTAATACCAAATGTGTCATTCAATGATTGTCACAATTATTCATAAAATCGGAGTAGTAATTTCAAATGTAAAATGTGAGCAATAAAAAAATTTTATAATTATTATAATTTGCATATTGTAATTACAACTGCATAATTTATTTTTGATCATTAAAATTGTTGAATTATCTATACGAACTGAGAAAGAACATCGAGAGATGCCGAAGGCCAATAACGTTTATATCATCCAGTGTGGTTGATGCAAAAGTCGCACGTTTCGTGAGGGTGAATTAGCCTAGAGGCAAGCATCCATATCTCGATGGTAGTTTATAACGGTGCGACTCTTTTCCCGCTCCGCTTTCCTTAGTTCTAATATAATGCCAGTTAAAGTTGCAACATTCTCGCGAGATCTTCAAAGATAAGGTCAACTTTTGTATTGATGTGATATCTTTTCCGATCTCTTGAAATCCGTCTCTGACTGAAGCGAAACAAATAATACACAAAAAATCTATTTTAATACCGCCCGTTTTGTGCAAGTCAATTGTCATTATTCATTTGATTGATAACTGTACACGTGGAATTACATTTAACGAACTCAGGGACTCCGAAAGCATTGAGGAATCTCAAGGTCAACGAAGGTCAAGTATATGATGAAATTTTTGTAACACGTAGAGGCTACAATTGGGGCGGTGAATAAGAATTCGCTGCAATGTTTTGGAATGATTGGAGTCCAATTGCTTGGCGGACGATCTTTACAGTCGTTCTTTGGACTTATGCAAAATCCAAATCGTCAGAAGGGTATTGTCAAATCAAATAGATTCCATCTTGACATATTTCAATTCCGTAACTTAGAATATAGTTATTTTTTATTTGAATCTTAATATCTGCATAAATTAGACCCAATTTAATTAATGGTGAAATCTCTTTATCATTCCGTTTTTCAAATTTATTTTCTGAACCAACTCAGGAGCGAAAATATTTGTCCTCTTTCTCTACTCTCTGCCGTCTTTTGCAGTAGAAGTGCACATAATTTTCCCTACAGTCCTGAGTCAAACAGGTTGAGAATTTTGCACTACACTTCTTCCACAATGATGTGTGTTCCTCAGTTTTTCTATTTAGAAAATGCATTACTAGGAAAATGAAGTGATAATAGCAATTCTCTATCAATTAGCGTTCAACGAGTTCCAATTAACAGGATATCTCGTACTTCCGTACATTCCAAGAAGGGGTAATTTTAAACAAAAATGTAACAACGACAATCTCGAATCACTGGTAATTATACGACAGATTGTATTCTATGACCATTTCTCATCTTACTTAGCGGTCATCGACTGCTCACGATACCAATGAACCGCACAAGTTGTATCAATTACGGCGCGTGAGTTATTGAACGCGACATGGTCTATTCTCTGAAGTTTATCAATAAACTTACAATTATTTAGAGGCTAATTGAAATATTAGTATTAAATGTTTCGTTAAACGATTGATGTACTTTTGAGTTCATATGGTATAGTTGTATATCTACACTCTTTGAAATTGTCATCATTTTGCCAGTATTTGTCTCCATTTTTCCAACTTGCTAATAAGCTGATTGATGCATTTGTTTGTTGAGTCAATGAAATATTTAAGTAATCGCTACAAGAATACTAGAGTGGTAATATACCATTCCTGTAGTAGTCTTTGAAGAAGAAGAAAGGATTCTCCTTCAATTTAGTCTCTTTGAGTTTTGAATTCCGCAGGTGGGGGAACTGTCTATACAAGAATTGATAGAATATATTTTGTTTGAATGAGGTGAATTATGCTAAATTTTGTTCAAAGCACAATAACAATCTATATTTCATACAGCAAAATATGTAAAGCCCATTAAATAATTTAATTTTCAGAAGGTCGAGACACACCTCTATCACCGCCACCACCGTCGAACTCTTCTGTACAAACATCTTCTCGTAGTTTGGGTTATACATGTGGTCCCATTGATGGATCCCTGTATGCGGTTGTTCAGCAGGGTGCTGGCGGAGCTGCTCGTGGTTCGCCGCTGACAGTTTCCATGGACAGTGGTATCAGCAGCGCACCGCCGCAGCGACCAAGTCCTCCAGAACAATCGCAATCAACTGAGAGTCAAGTACACGGTGACCTCGACCAATTGCTTCACGATATGATGATGACTGTTGAGGTAAATACTCTCCATATAGCTTTTGCACTAGTATTATATATATAACAACAATGTCGGACGCAATATTGTCATAACGGTTCACCGTTACAAAAAAAAAACAAAATCAATTGGTCACACCCAATAAATAGATTGGTGCGGGAAGAGGTGATGTATAACCACCCGAGTTTTATTTATTGGTGAGCTCATCTGTCCGTCTTAATAAACTCCACAGTCGATGCCAGATCCACCGAGCCTTAACGAGTACAGCCGAGCGAGCAATCGTGCCGACAAGATGTACATTGAGGACACAACAACGGCAACAGCAACGGAGCAAAATTATACCAGTAGTAATCCAACATCAACATATTCAACTCTCAAAGATTCTTCATATCGAAGTTACAGCAGTAGCAATAGTACACGGGATTCAAATTTATTGGGCTATTCGAGTCCTAGTAATTATGGGACATTGAAAAATGAAATTAAAAATAATATTGATAATGATATGACAAAGAAGTCATTCTCACCTGGTGGACATATTGATTTTATCGATGAAGACATTCCTTATCATGCAAGACAGACTAGTCAACCATTCAGTTATGGCGCTACAACTGATATGATTAAACATCAAAAACTCTCATCGCCTTCCTTGGTCAGGAAAGCGACAATGAGGGGTGCTGCGCCAATTGTAGATATTGATGATATTCTCGGTGATAATTCGAGAAAACCCGTTTCGCCACAAGGTCCAAATACTCCTGATCCACCAGCCCAATTTGCGAACGGACATGATAAATTCAGTGCCGATTCAATCGAAGGGTATGTTATATTTCTTTCTTGTCCAAGAATAATTAATTTATTATTTTTTGAGTCATTTTCCAATACATTTACAATACCGTGTTGATAATTAGTTCGGAGACGTTTTATGTAAAATTAAAAATTCATCAATTCGTTGCATATGGTAATACAATATGTTTGATCCCGTGATAGCTCTCGAAATCTCACATTGACAATAGTAGCACGCAGTATCAATTCAACTAATTCAATACATAATGTAGAAGTATAATGTGATCGACAGAATATTGATTGTGTTTAATTTCGATAAACATTATATTGTAATATTGAAAAACGAATCACAAAAATTGTTCAATTTAGATTTCGTGAAATTACAAACATGAAGGCGTGGCACTGTTATTTCGAGACGCGTAACTCGCCCTCCAACATAATTTCAAATATAGCACATCACAAAATATTACTCGTTCAATAATACCCGTCTCTTCACTCGTTGCATCATAATTAATTTTTTCACGAAACTGTTTGAATATAATTGGCTCGAAATTATTTAGGACGTGTTATACAAGTAAACCGAACGATCAAAACGAGTACGTGCATATGCATTGCTAATAGATGATCAAATCCCGATTGTAAAACACAAACGGCGTCAGTGTTTTGAGCCGTCGACATATGGAGTCAGCCGGTTTCAGGTTCATTGCCAATTTGGGTCATTCAAACAGTTGCTGTACCATATTTACCACTTTTACTCCATTTCTGGGATTCTATGCGCTCTGCGGATCTGTGCGTGTTCATTAGCATCTTCGTCGCGTGATTCTTCTGATTCACGTTGTAGACGAAAATTTGAGAAACTGTAAATTTAGAATCTTCAACCCTCTTATAAATACTAGATATGTTTATATATGAATATCTACCTCCCTAGTGATAAATCTCTTTATTCCATTTTTCAAAATTATATCTTATTTCATGAATCAATCAATGGGTTCAGAATTGATTGAAGGACGATGATGTTCTAACTTTTCCTCAATGAACGCTTTTTCTTATCATCATTTTCTCCCATTAAGTCGTTAACGAAATCATCAATCTTTTGTGACATGCTGTCATCATGTTGTGACATCGCGTTCGTGTTAATTTTTCATTTTAGATGCTTCCATTATCTTCATTCGCGGTAATTGTACATGTATTTTTAGATTCCTACATCATCACTGACTATTGAAATCACTCCAATATAATTTCACTTTTCAAGCAGCGTAGCTTAGTGACAATCGCACAGCAAGGAAAATTTGTCTTTTTCTAGAATATACGTAATTGTGACAAATATATAATAGAATTATCAATGAGAAAACGGAATAATCGGGTTGAATTTAAAAAAGAATGGTGCAGTTGAAACAATTCACACCAAATTCGGTGAACGAAAAAAAATAAATCATACTTCACAGAGTACATTGTGTGGGTAGAATCCGATTCTGACTTTTCATAATGGTTTCGTTCCTATTTTATGATAGACAATCATGGTTGAAACAACAACAAATAAAACTCGCAGCGAGGAAAGATGAGCACAGTCCAGGAAGAATATGGCGTCAAGAAACGGGCAATCGGGTTATCGGTGAATTGAGAAGTTTACAAAAAGGTCGATCTAGACATGACGGATATGCTAGCGATTCAGCAGTTCTCGATGACGATGATGACATATGGATAACTAATAATACCGCCTCACATGTATGTATCACATATTTTAGAGTTTTAACTCAAACGGAATGACATTTGGCACAACTATTTATAGTAATTAGGCTAATCCTGGAATTTAATGAATTTGAAACTGCATAGATCCAGGCAAAAATTCAATAAAGTCGAAAATAGATATTGGATAACTACGTGGATTAACTCATCTTTTTTAGGGAAATTTTATTTTTGAACTCTATACGACGTTCAAAAATACACCTAATTGTCTATTAGACAATAACAATTGCGTTATGTTCTGTAGTTCAAATTAACTCCACATTTGACGCATGGTCAGGTTGTGAAGTTGATGTGAATGTTATTTTCGTTTCTGTCGTATTTCGCTTTTGAGAGAATAGAACGGAATTATGTGAGCGGAGTGCGCAGGTGACGAAACCTGTATTGATTGATAACTAATTGCGATGCTGTCTAAATTGATAAATGGATTGCACGAAATATTAAACGGGACCTTTTTGTATTTCAAGTTTTTATATACAGGGACAGAAGTTGACTGTAAATTCAATTCGATCAATCAATTTGTTTGTGATCATTTATCGTCTGATTTCACACGAAAATAACTTCGATATTCTTATTCTTCATATCGGAATACCTAAGGTATATCACCGAAGGGATTTCGTGGAGTCCATTCCACAAACAGAAATGACGTTCGTGGATATACTATAATGGCAAATATCAAGATCTAGTTCCCCATGTGCTTCTTTTTGTTTCATGCATAATAAATCGCATTGGCAATTGATATTTTTAGCAAACAATGCGTCATGTTGCATCCCATACATCAGCGCCAGCGAGTCCACATCTACCGCAACGATCCAGCAGCCAATACGCAAATGATGTTTCTGCACTAAATGGTACTCATGTACGACCTCGGGCTGAAAGTGTTACCGAACGCCCATTCGTTTCTGTGAAAAGAGCATACGAATTTCGTAAATACAACGATAGCCAGGTAATGTTTATTTTGGTTCCTGTGCCTTAGACACACACTCGCGCGGGCGTTGCTAACTAGTATTTAGTATATTAGTATATCAATATCCTGCAATTGTTATTTTATATAAAAGGTATCACAGTTTAATCTCATCAATGATAACTTTTGGAAGAATATCTCGAGAAGATATATAACATTCACAAATATCAGGAGAAAACGATATAGTAAAAATATTGTATCACACAATTTTCATAAATGAAATAGTGGAAAAACCATTGAATATATCTGATTACACAATTAAGAATTGCATCGATGTGGTAATGCTCGAATGTGAGATATCGTAGTGTGTGACGCTCCGCGTGAATATTAACGTATTGGCAGGTGTAAAATTCGATAAAAACTTGAGAATAATGTTTTCTATTCATGATGTTTACCTGCCATTATATATTTGTAATGATGGTAGTTCACAGACAATATATATTCAATGATGGAAATACATTGTGAGTTTTATTATTCAGCGCCATATTCTTGATGTTCCGTCGACACATTGTGAAGCATCCATATCATGTTGAATTGGTTTTTCTGTAATATAAATCTAGTTAATACTTCGAATCACGATAACTTCATTCCTGATATTTTGTGCTGAATATATTTTTTTGTGATATTCAGTTGTGTATTCAGTCGAAAATAGCTGCCAATATACATTTTTCACAATAAACACTTCTAATGCGCAAAACTCTATAACGAATAATGAACTCTTATGTAGACGTATCTTTCCCGCTATTTCCCCTTGTCCACTGCTGGCAATAATTAATCTTCTAAAGCATGTAATCCTGAGGAAAAGCGCTTGGCTTGCGTTACAGAACCCACCACCATCTGCGCAAGATGCCGCGCAGCAATTAAATATGGCGCTTCATCGCACTCAATTCCACAATGACGCGAAACAACAACAACATCATCATCAACCACCCAAACCAGAGTTGCGTAGTGACAGTTACATTAGAGCAGAAATATTGATGAGGGAATATCGACAAGTAAATAGTACAATGCATTCAACAAAAAATATCCAACACTACAATAATTATCTAAATAATCCAAAAGCCGCAGTACCTATGAAATCACACAGTCATTTAATGCATTCGAATTGTTATTCTTCAATAATGAATAACAGCCAACTGAGCAACAGTGACGATGATAAATACGATATAGACACTGGTCTTTTGACTGTTGTAACCAACACTTTAAATGACCATTCACAATTGAATAATAATGATAATGATCCACTGTTGGCAATAATTGATTCTTTGGCGGAAATCCTGCCAACTGAATCAAACTCATTGAATAATACGAATCAGAATCAGAATCATAATAGAAATATTAATTGTGGTGTACCCAATACATCGTCACCCATTCTGACTAATAACAACAATGACAACATCAACAACAACAATAATAGCCACGCCGATGGCACTGCGACTAGTAATGACATTAACAGTTTTTCTAATCAATCATCAAACGCATGGCAGTTCAATGTTCAGGTTTGTTAACCCCACGCTTCGCAATTAGTTTCTGTATTTCAACACATTCACGTCTCAATTGCTTTTTTTTTACCATTTCAAATATTGCGTGACTGAAACCAAAAGTTTGTACGCACCGTTTCACGCCCATTTAGCGTCGGAAACGAGAAAAGAGCGCAAAGACTGTTTTAAGCAGCTACAATCTATGAAAATATGTTGAAAGATGAAATTTGATGGATGGAAGCAGAAGGGCGAATAACCAATAATCATCGGATACGTGGTCTCGTGGCAGTTATTCAATTTCTGTTCCCAAATAAAAAAAAAATCATGGTAAAAGGATATATTACTCGAACATTCAGCAGAGAAAGTGAACCTCAATTTAAGTAACTTGCACAATGTTCATTCGATATGGGGAAAATATACTCTTGGTGGGCGGACAGGGAAAAAAATTGCGACGGACGAATTTTGGTTGAGTCAACTAAATTTCCCCTCCTCAATTCATCGAACTGTACACTCATTAGTGTATACTTCCAAAATCGCCCATAAAAAATTGAATACGCAGCGAGTGAACTTACCTTGACATGCATGTAATTTTGCGTCTGCTTTTAATTTTCGGTTCACGTATCGGTACTCAGGCACATTTGAACCAATGAAGTAGCAGCAAAAGCATACACCGTTCTGGTATTGAGAACTGATTGTCTGGCCCATATAATCTTTGGGTTTCGGTCACGCGATATATTTTCAAATGAACATCGATATTTATCACGAATTTTTGTTTTTTCTCATTTAGCCTAATGATCCACCCACATCATGGACCGATCGAAGTGTCAGTCCAGTTAGTGGTGGAGTTGGTAACGCATCAAGACCACAGACGCCAGCATTTCCAGTGCATTCTCGGACTCCATATGCTAATAATTCATCGCCAACGGTGACATTCGCCACAGATCATAACTATGTCACAACAACCAACAATATGAACGATTCGTCGAATTATTCAATTCACAATAACAACAATCATAGTAATGATCATGTCGGTAATAACAATAATAACATTAATAAAGGTGGAGGTGGTTTTGCATCCGATCGAACAATATATATTGAGGAGCGACGAGACATTGCGAGAGAGCAAGGATTACCACCCAAGAGTCCGACAACTCAGCGGTAAGTGTATATGTTCATTCTAAAATAACGTTTTTTTACTCAAGAAATAAAATGTTTAATCTACAAAAAATGTGGACTAGTATTTTTATGTAATTTACGGATACATGCAATGGAAACATATTTTGATTCCCAAAACGAAACAATCTTATTCGTTGATTCTAGACGCTTGAGTTTTCCGGCGAGCGGTTCACTTAAACAAATCTCTAACAAACGATGGCCACTCACTAACCTATCGGCATCGTTTGAATATAGGTAAACAATGGTGAAACCAATCGCAAATCATCAATTTATTAATGCGTCCTCTGTAGGGCTGATAACAATTTGGTTTCTTGAGCGCATGAATATCGGTTGTCATATACAACGTCAAAATTAATGCTTAAATTTTATGTATTGATATGTTTTCAAACTAATTTTTTTTATTTGCTTCTTGAACAACGCATCGGATGTTATGTGTTGAATGAAACATTGTGAAAAGTTAACATAATAATGTTAAATTACCTATCAATAGAACAAAATACACTGAAATCGCAAAGTTTTAGTCGATGAAAAAAAAAGAACGTTGATATTTTCAAATTACAGTATGAATAACCCTTATTTTTTACTATCGCATATTTTTCGCACGATTTATATAAGGTATTTGCAATATGAATTGTCAAGAAGCGAGGAGAATGTTGAATTATAATAACATGTATATGACTGATGCACAAATATTTGAATGGACATATGTATATCTAAGTGTGGATCATTTATTGAAATATTGTATCAATTACAGCAAGGACCGACCACTCTCACCCACAAATGGAATAACTTCAACACACGCAGTCAATTATAACTCTGGTACACCAATTCACGTAGAATCCATCTCAAGTCCAAAAGTAAGAATTACAAGAATGATAATACTCTGACTATTGTTCCAACATTAAGTGATATCAAATTCACAAAATTATCATTGAAATAGAGCACGATGTCGTTCAACTCAATAAACAGTGGCGATCATTCTCCAATGCAGCCGCAAGCATATAATTCACGACGATCAAGCATACACTCAAACACAGAGACACAAGATGTAGCAGATGTGAATGTCAAATTTGTGCGGGATACAAGTAAAATTTGGTATAAACCCAATATATCACGTGAACAAGCAATTGCAATGTTGAGAGATGCGGCGCCAGGTACATTTGTTGTACGTGACAGTAATTCATTTCCTGGAGCATTTGGTCTTGCTTTGAAAGTTGCCACACCGCCACCAGGCGCACCGCCAACCACTATGAAAGATCCTGCAAGCGAATTAGTTCGACATTTTCTCATTGAACCTACTTCTCGGGGCGTACGTTTAAAAGGTTGCGCCAATGAACCTGTTTTCAGTTCACTATCAGCATTGGTTTATCAACACAGCTTAATGGCAATGGCATTGCCTTGTCAATTATTGTTACCCGAGCCTGAAGCTGCAGCAAGAGCACTAGATTCGCCGAATGCAAATAGCACTCAACAACTATTAGCACAGGGCGCTGGTAAGATATTAATATTTAAATTCATAATAAATCATGTGAATTGAACCAAATGAGTCTATGGACTCTCTGATGCCTTCTTCAATTCTTGAATGCCATAAAGACGTACCCCAATAGTTTTATGTGGAATGAGATAAAATTTCATGTCGTTTACAAGATGTAATGTGTTGTATAATCAAAAGCATAAAAGGACGTACTCTATTGTTTATGCATTTGGAGTTGCGTTCAACGCAGATTTATAAAATAATTTTGAATTCCCGTGAGGCATATTCAACGTGGCACGTGTTTCTCTGGCAAATTCAAAATTTATGGAGGAAATGTTTTCGTCTTAATGTTGAAAGGCAGTGCAGGAATTTATGGAATTTCAAATGTTTTTACATGTGAAACTATGGACAAACACATATACAGTAGCTGAATTTTTTTCTAAAATATGTTTGTGACATATTGGAAATAGATATGTCAAACGGGAAATGAGTACGTTCCCCAATGTATGAAAAACATGCTCGTTTCGTTGATATGCCCTGTTGGGCGCCACACATTTTTAATATAAAACTATACACATATGCCGTTCTATTGGAACAGTTGATTTTATTTATAAATGATTGGTCAAATCTCAATTAATCAGAAATTTTCTTTCAGCCTGTAATGTTCTGTATCTTTTTACAATTGATACTGAATCACTGACGGGTCCCCAAGCAATAAAGAAAGCCGTTACGTTACTTTTTGAACAAAAACCCTTACCGTCGGCGACAATTGTTCACTTCAAAGTTTCAACTCAAGGCATCACACTCACCGATAATGCGCGGAATTTATTCTTCAGACGACATTATCCCACAAACAATATAAGTTATTGTGGCCTTGATTCTGATGAGCGTACCTGGAACTTCCTTAGTATTGATACGGGCAAACCTCTGAGCGCACAGTAAGTATTGCTTCCTCTTCAGTTCTCTTAGCATAGCGAGAAATTTCAATCGTACAGTTTTATAACTAAGTTTTTTGTTCTTTTGTAGTCGTTGTTTCGGTTTTGTTTCGAGAAAACCTGCACACAAATCCGATAATCAATGTCATGTATTTGCTGAACTTGAACCCGGGCAGCCGGCGACTGCTATCGTCAATTTTGTCAACAAAGTGATGATGGGCAGCCCAGCAACCAAAGTGAATATTCTTTGAAAGCGCCACCTGCGTTTTGAATTGCGTGAATGAAAATTCACATGTCATTCATTATTCATGTTTGAATGAATTAGAGCAACTACTTATTCTAAAATAGAGTTAATCAAACGAGAATTGACGTTAACTTATAGGTACATAATTTTTCTTGTGAGAAAAAAAAAACAAAAATGAAAATAATCAAAAGTTTCATGTGCCCGATCGATACCTCGTGACACGAGGCCTTATTACATAACAATAAGAGATAAAAACATACTGGGAGGGTGAAACAACCTAACCAGTGAAAATAGTTATCACTATATATAAGGACACTTCGGAAACTAATGCCACTAATTAAATTAATAACAAAAGAGAGTTGAATATATATGAATGAATTTAAGAGTAAGTACAGTCAGCAATAATGAGGCTGTTCTGCGTAGAATCCTATAATTTGGAGAATAATTTATTCATGTTGCACGAACTTTAACAAATACAAATATAAACTGAATTGTATAGATTACGTAAAAAATGTAGAGTATTGAATAAGCGAAAT
Source organism: Zele albiditarsus (assembly GCA_958496275.1). Lineage (NCBI taxonomy): Eukaryota > Metazoa > Arthropoda > Insecta > Hymenoptera > Braconidae > Zele > Zele albiditarsus. The sequence continues at coordinate 2,134,757 of OY292414.1, read as the reverse complement.
ATAGTTGTATACCGTATACGCTATCATATCTATACGATATGGTGTGAACTGCAGTGCGATATAAGCATTATCTCAAATTTTATCGTTGTCAAGACTTACTTTTTTTTTATGGTATCTGTCGAATTATATAATAATGTTAAAAACTGTAAATAACACTAAGGCCTTCCGAGATGACAGTTGGGAGTGGTAGTTACAAAAACAAGCAATTAATATTAGTACGGTTGCAAAATCAAAATTGCGTTTCCTTAACCCATTCAACTATATCAAAAAATATCCATATGTTATAAAAGTACATTAGATATTTTTCTCTTTTACTACAATTTTTTTTTTTTTTTTGGTTAAGGTGCGCACACTGCGTTGAAGTGCCGCAGAGGAAATCAAATGGAAATTATTCTGAAACACGCTGTGCTAAAAACATGTTTTCTTCTGGAAGATAATCTCATGAACAAATGAGTAACAAATAACGTCAGATAAAACCATGTTTGAAAAAAAATACGATGATAAATTGCAATGATTCACTGTTGTAGATATTAACTAGTAAGGTGAATTTTACTTCGAGTGTATTAATAATTCTGTCTTGCCATTGAAATATGAAAACGATCCGTTTTTTGCAACATAACACATGACTGCGACAGTTGTGACTTTCTTTCCAAATTTATATTCGAGCCATTTTCAGATTTGAAATGCATAGATAATGAAGACAAAATTGTTTGGTCACTCAATATACATTTATGCCACACTACATGTGAACTAGTCAAAATTCGATTTATATTCCAGAGGGTAAACTTAAATTCCACAAACGATCGCTAGTACATTTAAGTTATGTAATTGAGTTGGTCAAAAATATAGAACTACAATATTAGCTGATCGCAAAATACACTCTCGAATCAACCCTCTTATTACAATGTATGCATATCGTTATATTAATAATTAATTTCTCCTTTCCTTTTTACGAATCAAAAAAAAAAAAAAAAACATTAACTCACATTTTAACGCGTTAATTTAACATCAGTCATTACTATAACTTCCGAGAGAAAACAAATTATTAAAATTATGTGTCTTAAAAGGTAAATCGCTGTAATGTTCTTTCCCAATGGAAATATGGAACACACATGTTACAACTCCGAGGATAACAATAAAATTTATTCACAATGAAAAAAAAAATGATTGATGCGATAACATATCACATGATTCTAATTTCCCGAATGAAGATTGGGCATTTCATTTCAGCCCAAAGCCGATGATGAACATGCCGAGCTAACGGCAAATACACGAGTGACCTACTGACGGGACTCTTGACCACGCACATAGGCGTCTGTATCACGCAATTGTCCTACAGCAAACAATCATTAGTACCCAAGACAGCGTTAAAAGAAAGTTTCCTACACCGTTGAGATCATTGTCCTTTCAAACTTCATCCAAATAATGCATGGTGTTTTTTCATTCCATACATTCACCGTTATTCGCTGGAGATTTTTACTTCATACGCAAAATAAATTCACAGTGAATTTTTTTAACGTAAAATACCTTATGAACCAACTAATGTGTTGTTATCATGAATAAAAAAGTGATAACTTGAATGAGTAAATTGAACTAGGAATCAGGAGCAAATCGTAAAATGTAACAATAAAGTGAATACCTTTTCCTAACTATGGAAAAACCGGTCCTAACGCCAACAGTTGAAAGCGCACTCGGGAGACGAGGAACTCTTTGAAGGTCAGTTAGTAAACGTGAGTGTTTTCTTACAGTCGCATCTGTATAGTTATCCGGTGAATAACCCGTGATTGAGTTGAAATATAAAACATTCCATAATATGTTGTGCTGTCGAACAACAAAGTCCGATCGACCAATGTATTTTAATCACCGTTGGGTGTCTGCTCTTGTGATTATCACTGCGACATCATTAATTAATTGCACTCCGTTATCTGAAATCAAATTCCCAAAGGAATTTTTTTTCAATGACACTGAAACAAATACATCATCTACCAATAGGTAATTTGATTTCTTCATCCTTCTCATTGAATGTTAATCGAAGAGACAACAATGACGACTATTAGTTACAAGTTTATTTTTCGATCGTATAAAAATTTTTTTACCGTAATTTATTAATATGGGTACACTTCCCGTGATTGTCATTGTTCTAATCCCATATTGAAATAAAAAAGAAGGAAATAAGAAATAATCGCAATGTGTAGATAGTTGATTTTGTTTACATCGCAGAGATGAATTAGGTATAGATACAGTGGCCTAGCTATGTATGTTTGAAATAATACGTAACACTTGATTTTAAACGCCTACTATTAATGAATTCATATCTCCCAGTAATATTCGTTTTCATATTCACCAAATGATAGAATCAATTATTCTTTATTGTTATTATTTTCACACGATTTATTTATTGACAACGAGCAGATTATACGAAAATGCAACGTTGCTCTTTCATGCCAATGATGTTCTCCATGAAATCGACGGATTAAATGAGAATCATGTGAAAAGTCACCATCAAGAAGGGCAACAGAGCTGGTTTTCACGATGGATACCGCGGAAGCAAGAATTTTCAATATCCAGTTTATTAGAATCTGTATTTGATGCTGTTACTGGTGGATTCAATAGCATTGTAAACAACGTATTGGGCAACGATTCGAAAAGTTCACGGTTTGTGACACCTAAGGTAAATTATAAGGGTCATCAATTATTGAGAATTTATCCGATCGGCGATAGTCAAATTGATGAATTGTTAGAAATGCGGGACAGTGAATCTGATGATATCAAGTTCTGGACGCAATCATTAAATAACAAGTTAGTAAGATAAGCTTTATGCGAATTGTTTTTCTGTCATTTATGCCCTTGTCATTGCGAATTGATTCAATTGATAATGTTTTTAATTTCATCACTTTAGATCCATGGATATCGTCGTAGCGCCAGACATTGTTACTGATGTTAAACATTATCTTCACCAACGGAGAATTGAATTCCAAGTATTGATATCAGATTTGCAAAAGATAATTTCCAGTCAGAATCCAAAAATGTCGAAGGAGCAACGTGACGATCTTGTGACAAGTCAAGGTCATTCAATGACATGGAAACGTTATCATCGATTCAATGGTGAGCTATATGTTCCCAATATCTCTGCAAAATGTTTTTCGTTTTTTCTATATTGAAAATGGATTTGAGAACATTATACATAATTTCTAGAAATAATGAAATACCTTGATTATCTCGCATCCACTTATCCATCATTGGTGGAGCTCGAAACAATTGGTCATAGTTATGATGGACAACCGTTGAAGGTTGCCAAAATCTCCAGCGGTAGATCGAAATCTGGCGAAGCAAAACCCACGATTTGGATTGACGCAGGTAAGCAATTTGTTCAATTATATAATTATGAGCGTTCATGTACTAGTTGCAGTTACTTTTTTCCTTGTTTACGCTTGTTATGGAACCGTTTTGTGATTTAGATTTCAACTATCATGTATGGGTGATCAACCCGTGTTCTGTGACTCACGTTTCACTTTCGAGTTTTATATTGTTGATTTTCCGGGACTCTAATTTTACCGTTAATCTGCAGTTTCTCCCTGAATTCGATTCACCACAAATGGTGGTTAATATAAATGATGTCTGTGGTCATCCAAGAAGTGTGATGAATAGACCAATAGTTTACATAAAACTAGGTGCGCTGAATTGCAGGGAACCGAAAAGATCTTAATGGTTGTAAGATGGCAGCCTATAACTGATAAAAAGTCTTTAGCATCGAAACAGTGTTGAAGCATATATAGTTGTTCCGTAATAATATATCCAAACATCAACGATTTGTTTTGCCCAAAATAAAAAATGAAAATGCGACAAAGACAAATATAGACGACTACATGCGTTCCTTACAATATATGTAGCTCTCATTCAATCTCGAGTATAATAGGTGTTTTGGAACTAGTTTTGCAGCTTTGAATTGTATGCTGGTGCAAAATCGTACTTATATGCAATTTTACAGAATAATAACTAATACATCGAACAATAATTCATTTGCGATTTATAAAAAAAAATGTTCCCTCTCAGTAATGCATAATAAGTCCAATAGTCGCTTATGATTGTATAATAGGTATACATGCACGTGAATGGATTTCAGTTGCTGTAGCAACCTACATTTTAAGTCAATTAGTTGAAAGAAATTCATCATACACAAAGCTTCTAGACAAAACAGACTGGATGATTATGCCTATTGTCAATCCAGATGGATATGAGTTTACTCATACGGGTGATCGACTTTGGCGGAAAACTCGAAGCAATCATGCAGATAATAGTGAATCTAGGTATGAGCTTGAATCAAAGTCAGTATATAGATGATAATAATAAGAAAAAACACGCATTCGTCAAAAATTTTCACGAAAATATGTATAATTCTGATTGCAAATCCCTATTTACAGGTATACCCCTACTGGACTATTTCATCTGGTCTCACACTACACGAAATGGTTTTGGGAAAGATGCGAAGGCGTCGATCCCAATCGTAACTTTGATTATTATTGGGGTGAAGATAAGAATGGGAGAAGTAGTGTCAGTTCTGATCCTTGTCACGAGACTTATGCGGGTCCAAGAGCATTCTCTGAGCCCGAAACAAAGGCCATGGCCGATTACATCATGGCACACCACGACAACATCAAGTAAGTAATTAAAAGTGACAAGTCATTTTAATAAATCTCTGCAGATTTTCATAATTATCGTAGATGTTCCAGTACTAATTGCATTATTCGTTAATGTTACCGCAGTGTATCTATTATTTGGTTATGAATTTCAGATTATATTTGACGCTACACTCATACAATCAAATGTGGCTTGTTCCATGGGGTCACACACACAAAAAACCATCTGACTATGCCGAACTTGCAAATGCCGCGAAGAAAGCCGCGAGGGCCATTACAAAAGTCCATGGTACAACGTACAAAGTTGGTTGTTCCTCTGACTTATTGTATCCAACTACAGGTGAAATTAGACATCTCAACAATTTTGCATCGAATCAATTCAGTCAAATAAAAATATAGTTATTTAAATAAATAAAATTTTCTCAATCAGGTGCATCAGATGATTGGGCAAAAGGTGTTGCGGGCATCAAATATTCTTACACAATGGAATTGAGGGATCGTGGAACGTATGGATTCCTGCTGCCCGCTTCACAAATAATTCCTACGGCACGGGAAACATGGGCGGGGATACGAGTAATTGCACGTTTGGTCGCGAGTCGTACTTGAAAATGTTTATTATTCATTTTATTTATTCATTTATTCTTTCATTCACTCATTAAGGAATAGCTGAAATCTCTGCATCTCTCATCTTGAAACGTAGATTCGTAAAACCCGAAATCATCTTAATTGTTGGGGCTGGCCTGCTAGTTTCGATTAGCTGTTCATGTCGTGAAGGTCGTTGCGCTGGGTTCTGTATCGGGAATATCGGTTGAGTGAAAGCTACACATACGGGAAACAAATTTATATCATTTGTAATTGAATAATGTATCAACTCTTCGAAGTCACCTCATGAATTTCCGGATCGGCATTTTTTCCGAAGCCTTTCGGACCTCCGATACTAGACTTTATATACTGTTTCATTCTATAGTGATTTAGGAGATGTACGCGATTAAAATGGTTAGATGTGCGTGATGTTTGAAATGATAAATGTCATATTCTATTCGCGCTACGAAATCTTTTCAGAGCAATCCGATGGGCGTGAAAAATAATGGAACGTATGAAAATGATAATAGTCAATGGGGGTTATTACATAAAACATTTACGAGTCATGAAAGTCACCATGATCAAATGAAATGGATGGAAAATAATTATTGCAATTCCGAAATTGTCTGTCACACGTCCGCTGACCTCCGCATCGAAAGCGATCTCGGATACGACCAAATTGCATATGACATTTTTTGTAAGTCATAAAATTTCCCATGTGAATGTCCGCGACGACCTTGGTCCAGAGTCCATAGGTGAAGCGTTGGAGAGACTCAATAGAACTCATTGATTCATTCAATAAATTACGTTCCAATACCAAAAATGTGGAGTGACCGTTCGCGCCGTGCTATAGATATACTGTGAATGGTACATCGCGTTACCTTTTAAATTTAAATTCGTTCACATTGAAATGATTTGATTTGGTAATTCGAATGAATCGTTTTCAACTTGGAGAAATTTTAAGATATTATATATATTCGATTGAAAATATTGAATAGTTAAAATTCTTGATCGTGATCTCATTTCTATTCTTAATTGCGTCCTAAATTGTATTAATTATTACGTCCTCACCAGTGTTGCGTGGCACTACATTTTACGATTGCCGATGTCACATGGACAAGAATTTTAATTGAATCACGTGGCGAGCCTCGAATGGATCCAGTAAAGAATTTTGAATTATTATTCGTTTGTTCAACAATTTCATGTTTGGATGATGAATTTCATTCCTTCAATTATTTTGTATGAATCGCCGAATCATTTTATATATTATCAAATTGTTTAAATGATGTTCAAGATGCGGTTAAATTAGAGTTCAAAATGCGGTAAAATTGGGGTTTGAATGATGTCCAAATTGAAGTTCGAATTGCGATCAATTCGGAGTTCAAAATTCGTTCAATTTGGAGTTTAAAGTGCGGTAAAATTTTAGTTCAACTGGTGTTCAAATTAGAGCTCTAATGACGTTCAAAATGCGGCCAATTTGGAGTTCAGAATGCAAAAAAATTATTATTTAATTGAGGAAGTTGTGCTGTAAATGGGCAATTGTCCTCATAACTAGTGCCAGGCGACACTGGTGAGGACGTAATTAATAATAATAACGTGTGAGAGACAATTTCGGAATTGCAATAATTATTTTCCATCCATTTCATTCAATCATGGTGACTTTCTATGACTCGTAAATGTTTCATGTGATAACCCTCATTGATTATTATCATTTTCATACGTTCCATTATTTTTCACGCCCATCGGATTGCTCAAAAAAGATTTCGTAGCGCGAATAGAATATGACGTTTATCATTTCGAACATCACGCTATTCGGTGGGATTTAACCTCAGTCCGAAGAATTAATTTTTCCGCGCGTCCTAGCAGCAACCTTCACATTTATCGACATATGTAGCGACAGGAACTTCCGGGTCCTACTAATGGGCAATATTTCAGGACTATTAAAATAAAATATGGTGGGGAAAAAAAATATGCGCCAGTATCGATAATTCGGCTGTGACAGGCGTTATCCAACTCCACTTCGATCGGAAATATCTGCACAAAAAACGACATTTACGTATACCGATCTGAGCAATTTTTTCGCAGAAAGAAAAAATATGAAATGGGAACAGTGATGAAAAAAATTAAGGGGAAAAGTAATGGAATTGGATTTTAGGCTTGAATATTCATAAAAATTTCATGAGATGTCTGCTGAGACTAGTGGATCCTACAATAGCTATAAATAGCAGCTATTGTGATTGTTCGTATGAGAAAGTTACCATTCTCATCTGATCAATATCAATAATTTTGCATACTCCAATATTTCCAACCGAGGAAGTATTGATAGTTTGAATTCAATGTTATTTTCTTCCTTTGAATCATGATTAAATATAAGTTCAAAGAGGGAATATTCTACTTCAATTTATACGCAGTATTATGCGACGAAAAAAGACAAAATAGTGTAGAAGATTATGTCACATAGCAGCCATTCAAGGAGTGAGAAAAAAAAATAACGGATGGAAAACGCTGAAGACATGAATCAGTATGATAGAATCATAATAATTTAGAAATGGTTGATTGTCATGAATAATATTGATAGTAATTTTCTGTGAGATGAAAAGTGAATTTTCGCTTCTGAATATCACTTGCATGTACATACGAGAATAAAGCAAATGTGACATTTTTATAACTACACTGTTGATTATGTGAAGATCCTAATTCTTGTTGAAAATATTAACGACGTAATTGAGTTCCAAATTGAAAGAGCAGCTAAGAGGAGTCGGCACCATATTACGTATTTATCGGATTAATTAACTGATAGTGATCATTAAGTGATGCCAGAAAACAAAGTTCAAGAGTCTCTAAAAATCATATGTGTGTCATATCACGGGCGCTCGTGATGACACTCAATTGCATGCTCAGTGATTGATTCGAAATATTATCTATAAATGAGATACTTGAAATCCCACATCTTTTTATCGATTATGATATTGTGTTCATATAATTAGCCATTCGCGAGTATATAATCCAAAACCAGGGCATTGTATTACATCAGTTCCAAAATGTTTGCTCAATACATAATCGTAGCAGTGCTGGTAGCCCATGGTACGTATCCATTTCTAATTCAATATTTATGAAGATTCATTAAAGTTGAAATTCATTATAAAAAATCATGAAGACAAAAAATCATCATACGATTTGAATGGAACTTTTTTATAGACGTCTCAATAGTGACGAAATTCTATTGTATTGAAATGTGTCATAATAATGTGAAACTAATGAGGATGATCGGTTTCGAAAAATGCCCCACTATAAGTCGCATGCATTCTTCGATTCCCAAAGTTTTCATACTTTTACTCATACTTTCTGATATATTTTCACCAATGATGACAGATCGGTCTCATTCCCCCTCTACATATTATTATATTGATCGCTCTGATTTCAATGGATATTCATGCTTCAGAATTCCGGGCATCATCGGGTTACCGTAACGGTTATTTTTTCGATTTTTTAATCGATATATATTGCTTCAAGGATATTTCATGCACTACATGATTATATAACATAAATTTATCGCACAAAGGTTGCTTGGCTTTTCAACCACGCATCACTGATGGTGAAACTGCGGAGCCACACAAATATCCTTATCAAGTTTCCATTGTTTGGGGAGCTCCACCTCTTTTGAAATTTCGACATGTCTGTGGTGGATCCATTCTCAATGAACAATGGATTCTGACGGCAGGACACTGCGTCACAGAAGTTCCCGCAATTGGCCACATTGCCGTCCAAGCTGGTAAACATTTCGTCGATCGCCATGAAGAGGGTCAGGAAAATCGAGATATAGCTGTCAAATTGGTTCATCACAATTATCCAGGGTATGTAAACTTATCATTACCATTGGACGGATGAGAAGTTCAGCCGAATGAACAGAATAGTAGATATTTGGTTCAAATATTTCCCCTATTGCTGCCACCTTATCGTTCAGATCATGTCTATTTTTGTATTCCCTATATTACATAAATAGCGCAAATAATTTTCGATGGAAGAATTGTTGAGTGCAATCGTTTAATCTACGTGCTTGTCGAGTGACACTATGATGTCGCTCTGGAGATATGATATTTGTGAAACTACTTTCGAGCTAAGAGCTTTTTAAAGAAGATCCGGTGTGGGCGCAACCAAAAATGTACAATGCTCATGAACTTCCTTTCTATAAAAACCCAAAAATCATTCATCTCCAACTCCTTCAACATATATCGCTCATAACGCAGACAATTCATCCACGAAGTATCGTTTGAAAAATGTCCATAAAAGTTACAATGCATCGATCCCCTTCTGAGCCACATATTTGCAGTAAATTTTAGTATTTCGAAGACTCGAATGTTGAAAGAGTGAGGATCATCATTAAAGAATCCGCTCCGTCTGAAATTCACTATAGAGCTTTCATGTGATTGGTTTTTGACAACATAGTAGAATTACTTCCAGCTATCAATGTATATTTGAATGTTTTTGTGTTATTTTTTCAGAGGAGTTGCGCAACACGACATTGCCTTGCTAAAATTGAAGACTCCATTGACATTCAATTCCCATGTTCAACCGGTGACGCTTCCAGCCCCTAATAAAACACATACCGGAGATGTTGTTTTAACTGGATGGGGTTCAGTTTCGAAAAACATTTGGCCACAAATGCCAAAAGAGCTTCAAGTAGCTGTTATGCCTGTCGTTGACTACGATACGTGTTATGAAGCATTTAAATCAGTTTCTAAGGACGTCGAACTGTTTAACACTCAAGTTTGCACCGGTCCTATTGGTGGATCTATGTCAGCATGCTCTGGTGATTCTGGTGGCCCTCTTGTCCAGTTCAATGCCGATAACAAACCCGAACAAGTTGGTATCGTTTCATGGGGCAGTTACCCTTGTGGAGTGAGAGGTACTCCGTCCGTGTACACTGGAGTCTCATCGTACATCGATTGGATTCAAGCCAAACTCAATGCTTCATAAATTAATCATATGATAAAAGTGCAATGAATGCATTATATTTGAAGATGTAGGATATCAAAAATAAAACGTTCCCCATTAATGCAAATTTGTAATAGTTTTATTTCAATTTAATATGGTATGTATTCATACAGTCTACTTTCCGCAATCGTTGTTTACACACATCATAAAATACCTTCTGTCGGCGGAAAAATTATTCTGTGGAACTTCTTTAAGGGTGGTAGAATAGTGAGAGAGATTATTTACACATTGCACGTGATTTGTTCGTCCGTTAAGTGAGAATACAATTGTGGAATTACAAAATGGTTCTTGATGCAAATACTATCAAGGGTATAGAACATTTTCTCCGTGTATTGTTACTCATCTGCACTTATCCTAAACTCACCATACTCCGTATATGCGAAGTTTGACAGATTGACCGGTTCTAGCAAAATGTATCATGCGCCTAATATCAATATGAGGAATATTCCAATTATGGTGAGAACCACTGATAAATGACATGGGATAAATGAGTTGTTTAATTCCTATTATTTATCAAAAATCTATTTCTTGTTAAATTCCATCGTTCCATCAGCATATATTTCTACTTATATGAGAATTCTTATCATATGATAAAAATTATAACATCACCTTGTAAAAATACTTGGCATATTTACGAATTTTTTTTTCTGAAATGATTATTGATTTGATGAAATACTATATTTTCTGACAGAATCTGGCATGTTTCATGCAGCAGACAAATGTGAGAAAAGATCACGATAGTTGCATAATTCAATCAATCTAATATGACATCCAATAAATTTATTTTGTTTATTGATATTTGTCCTCGATTCTCATGTTGAGTTCTGCAACAATTTGACCCTGAAATGATTCCATCTATATGCAATCATTTTTTTATTCTTTTTCTCAACTGATATCGAGTTACAGCGGTAAACAAATGGAAAATTTTTGCCCAGGTTGTAATTACTAAATTGCCATGTTTTAGTGGACACTAGAAACTGTCATAACGTCTCTAGAATCTCCAAGATAATTGTTCATCGGTATATGAATTATCGGCAAATGTATTTCATATATCCGTTCTTAATGGACATAATCTATCATTTTTAATAATATGTTAACGATAAATGTATGTTACATTAGTAATTAATATAAAATTTATTGTATTACAATGATAAGACGAGATATATTTTAGATATTGATGAGAATAGAAACCGCAGCGACTGTTTCAACTGGGAAAAGAATATCTTTGTGTGATAGTTATCTCGAAAAAATAGATAAGAGGTTGAATAGATGCGACTAGCAGAGAAGTTGAACGGAAAAAATGACATGGGAATACCCAGTCAATTATTAAGATGGACTCTATTGCGTATCATCCATATCGTCAGAAAGAGTTGCAGAACCTAGTTGATTGGAAATGTTATCTCATTATGGAGTAACGCATTTACGGTGAACGGTAAAATGGTATAAAAGGAGTGTCGATGTCAGTATTCGGTCAATAGCCAACAAGATGAATAGAATGATCTTCATTGTGTTAGCTTTGTGTTTTGTCGCGACGCATGCTAGTAAGTGAACATATGTGTAGGGAATTGTGATGGAAAAAGTATAAAAAATGTTTTGCCCGAACTGATGTTGCAATCTAGTTATTATATGAAACGGTAATAAATTATCTAGAATATATACATATGTTTCAGGTCGGCCATATCTCGGTTTCAATGTGCCACTACTGAGTACACGAATTGTTGGCGGTGCAGAAGCCATCAAAGGTGCATTTCCTCATCAAGTATCTCTCCAGTGGGGTGTACCACCACTCACAGCCCCTAAACATTTTTGCGGAGGGTCAATCATCAGCAACCAATGGATTTTGACTGCTGGTCACTGTGTCCTTGCTGTTCCAAATTATGGAAGTTTCATTGTTAAAGCTGGAAAGCATGCTATCAATGAAATTGAAAGTACAGAACAATCAATAATGGTATCTACAAGTTTTGTACATGAAAAATATAAGGGGTAAGTTTAAAGTGTCTTCACAGCTGTAACATCCGAATAAAAAAAATCGTTCCCATTTTTTCAGTGGTATAGCGCCTAATGACATTGCTCTACTTAAATTGAAGAGTCCTTTCACTGCGAATCAATTTGTAGCGGCTGTCAGATTACCCAAAGCCTTATCTCTTCCAAATGGCAACACAATTCTCTCGGGCTGGGGTTCAATTTCAACTAGTTCGTCGAATATTATGCCGTCGAAACTGCAGACATCCGTGCTACCGATCATAAGTTTGTCTCTGTGCAAAGAAGCAGTAGAAAATCTTACCGGCCCATCTCCACTACAACAGACGAATATTTGTACTGGTCCCCTGACAGGGGGCCATTCTGCTTGCAGTGTAACAATTTTTGTTTTTTCTTCTTTCATAAGAAGGTGCGATGATCGAAACATTGAATTGATTCGAAATTAATCATTTTTTCCAGGGCGATTCAGGCGGTCCTCTTATTTTGAATACTTTCAATGGATCTGCTGAAGTAGTTGGTGTTGTATCTTGGGGAATCATTCCATGTGGATCAAAAGGGGCGCCATCGGTTTATACGCGAGTATCTGCATATATCGACTGGATTCAAACTACAATTAGCAAGAACTAATTTTCGTCTCAATTATCTTAGAAAAACAGTGATAAGCCTGTTGATTATTGTATTATTTGCATTAGTTAAAGTAAATGAAATAAAATTTATTCTATTTGTGAATTCGTGCTCGATTAGATGACAAATATGAGTTTATTTCATCATCTTGAGTCGAAACCACATTGAAGTACGGTAAAATATCTCCATGTTTTAACATATAAAACAGTCAAAACAGTGAGTCTACAATAGTTCCACCATATGTTTCGATTGGATTATGGATAAAGAAATACATCAATTATTGTTTGTTTCAATGACATCTTTGCCAACTGATGCATTAGTTTTTATGTAAGCTGTCATCCAAATGTTTGCAAGGATTTTAAAAACACAAGCGTGAACTCACTATTACCACAGGTTCTCAGTGATAAACATGATGACATAGCTGAATTCATTCGGTATGAAATGTCATAAGGACAAATCTGGATTGATCCGATTTGTACACAAGGTAATTTGGATCATTTGAAGTAAAGTCGTATGATGGTCATAGTAGAATGAATAAGGTTTATACGCCCACAAAACAATAATGGAAACAATGTCGGAGGAAGGATAATTTCGCCTTATTATATATGATATATAAATGTCCATAGGTGATCGAATCAAAAAATTAACTGCGATTATATATTGTTATATAAGATTAGATTTGTCTATATTTGGGAAAATTTGTTCCAATTAAAATAAATGTCAATGAAAATGATACAAAATAGTGTATTATGAGCCGCACACGTCCTTTCGGCTGTATAGTACTCAGAGATATTTTTTGTAACGAATGCGCCGAAAGGGCGGTATCAGGGAAGGATGCAGTCGAATTAGACATTAAGATACAATGGTGTGAGAATGAATGCCAACCAAACCCACGATCGGGGTCCAAGGACGAGGCCCCGCTGGGGGGGTACGATATTTGTTCATATTTGAATTCGGGGAACGTCCTATTCTTTTCATTTCTCTATCTTTCCATTTCGTGCAGCTACAAGAAACAAACTCACACTGCTTCTGCTCCACTACAGCCCGTCGAGTTGAACAATTTGAGTTACTTCTTTTTTGCATTTCCCCAATGTACATACTTCAAAAGATTTTCATGTTGAATATCAAAACGTGGAAGAAGGTATATTTCGATGACTATCGTCCTCAAAGATTTCATAACATCACTGCTATTCGTCGCAATATTTTCCAATCAAAATTCGGTCGCGCTTTTATAAAATTGCGCTTTGCATTTTCAACATTATTTTTTTTCATCCATTCGTATTACAGACGCCAGCGAAAGACACGAACAGAAAAAAAATGAATTCTCGAGAATTTCTGCGCGTTTTTTTCGTAAGGCGAGAATTCTTTCTCTTCGATCAAACAGATGGTTTTTTTTTTTAACGGAATGTTTCAGTTTTGCGTCTTAAAAATGCTTCCTGACAAGTTTGGGAAGTTTTCAGATTGAAACGTTGTTAAATAATCCGGTGCATAGGCATTTGAATATATTAAACTTCAAACTTCGACCGCGTTTTCCCCAAAGTGTAATTGTCGGATTTGGTGTGCACGATGTTCCTATATACACTGATACGATTAACTCAAAACTTAGCCGGCATTTTCAACAGAAATGTCCTTATTATTGAAGAAAGTAGAATACGTATGAATTATATGCTCATATTTTCTCTATTACGACTGAATTACTCTTGAATAAAATTTCTCTTCAATTCCGATTCATCATATCAAAGCTACATATATATGAAATTGAGACACCGTATCATGTTAGCGGAAATAAACCGCGTCAAGGATGAATAACAGCATCCCCAACACTGTGCATTAGTCAAATCGCTGGTTTCTTCAAGAAAAAATCCCGAATTTTACTGTAAGTTTTCAACTCAAAAAGTGGATTTCTTCTCTGGGGAAAGAGTAAATTCCGATTTTTTGCGACATTTTTCCCTCCATAATGATTATGGAGAGAAAAGTGACTACGGACACAAAAATTCGATCAATCCATTGGGAAACATCATTAGTATATTGTTGCCAAAGATTCAAAATTATAGAAGTGATGTCGAATCAAAATATTATATGAAATTGAAATGAAATATATTTGTCTACTATTTATAAAGCTGAATTATTCATTCAGTTACGATCATGCATGGTCTTACTAGCGAGTCTCGAAATCAACTCGAAAATGGATGAGAATCGTAGGCAAATAAACTGTTGAACGAACACGTAATAGACTAATGAATCTCGAAAAATCATCTCTTTATGATCTATCCTTGATTTTGGATGAATGTTATAAATTGATGTAGATGTTCGTCACGAGATGAATTCAAACAATATAATAACGGGTAAGAATTGATTCACCTTGTATTTGGTATGGCCTATTTTATTGATATATAATCATTAGTTGTACTTTAGCATTTGTACATCACCGAATAGACCTGGAAAAACGGGTGAGACTATTCTCAAACATACATTTTTTCATAACTATGTACTTTGATTCGTTCTAGTGAATTTGCCGAAATATTCTCAACATGGATTTATAGTTCACAAAAAAGACTAGGTACGATCACTATATACATTTTTTGTTCAACCTCAAGCTGAATCATTCCAGCTGACTATTATGTGCCATACAGTTCCGTCAAATGATAGATTCATATATATGAAATTACGAAATATTCCATATTATACAATTAATGAAAAACAAGAACGAAACAAAAAAATATGCTTATGGAAATCGAACGCCGACCATCTTATTGACGAGCAAAAATTTTGCCGCTGCGGCTGTGTTGTCCAATAAATTTCATTACATTGAAGTTGTATTTAAGTCGTGAGCAGATTTGTTAGTAACAATTACTCATTGCATACCAGTCGTATTTGGTGTGTAGTACTGCTGGCCGTAGAGCCATATATACAGCCGAATTTGTGGGCCTGAGCACAATGTTTCCTGAGAGCGCACTGAGAGCGCAGTTTGGCCATTTCTGCGCTAGATGCTGCTCCCACATAAGCGCAGTCGAAGATAGTTCGTTTTTCGATGCATTAATAAGTTTAACGATCATGCAGCAGCCGAGTTGAGGACGGCAACTTTGAGAAAGTTAGTGGCGCCACAGAACTTGTTAGCCCAGCTTTAAGAATGTATGCCCAGTCAAATCCGCAGTACATCTATTTGTTTTTTAAAATCGATTATTATGTAAGATATCAACCATAAATATATTTTTTTATTAATTAATATTAATTATACATAACAAATTAACCCAATGAAAGTTACAGTTATTAACTTCAAGAATAATTAGGTCTTCATTTGACTATTTTTCACTGGAGCTAATATCCGTTATACCAATCAATCGAAAAATTCCGTTTATATATCGAGAAAATTTGGCAACAGTGCCGCAAAGTGTTTCGTTTGACAGCTAGTTTCTTAACCTAATACATTGCTTCCTAACAAACTTTCAATCATCAATATCAATCATTTCGTTTTTTTCTTCGTGTATAATGTGAGTGAAGAAAATGAGTGACAATTCTCATGTTGTGCTCAGAGACAAACCAGGCAAATTTGCTACACAAAAAAGAAAACAGTGGCTTGAGAATGTTGCAAAAGGTGCCGAGAAACGCAGACGTTCGAACGACACCGGAAAAAGGTTTACATTTGACGGTCGGAGAATTGTGGAACTAGACACTTTGGCAAAAGAATTATGGTGCAAATCTTGCGACGTTCCACTATCACTACGAGACACAACAGCAGAAAAGCATTATTGTTTGGCCAGTTGCTTGGAGGTTTGTTGTCAGATTTGCAAAAAAAAATATACTGTCAACACTTGCAAATCCCAACGCAGTACAACGGAAGCTACACATTATCCTGCTAATGGTAGAATTGTCATTGGTAAATAAAAAAATCTTTATTACAAAATAAAGTAATAGTGATAAATTTGTGGAAACTTACCACCTATCGTTAAATTTTTATTTTGCAGCTCTGTACGATACTGGCACTGTGCAAGGTAAATGACATGTTATCAGCGCTTAACAGCAACGAGGCAATCTTTTGTGAATCAAACAGTGACACTGAAAAACATGAAAATGACTGTAAAGAAGTCGAGGGATGTGATTCCGATGATTCCGCCGTTCATGAATACGCAAACGGTGAAATTTAATTTCAATATTTGAACACGATTGGTAAGCACTAATTAGTTTTTATTTTTTATGAATAAACATGCTTCGTTTCCATAATCATGCATCTTTTCATACTTTCTTTTCCCTCCCTGGCATTCACTGATATAAATTTATAAAGAACATATTTTGGTTAATTTATTTATATAGCTCATGTTCAACTGCATTATATATTTGCATTGACATTTCATAATTAGATCACACTTGAATGCATTTTCTTTCTCTACTATTGTACGCTCGGTTCGTACTGCCCGCGCGTGCAACGTTGCCATATTTTCACGTTTCGTACATTATGTGGCGGCTGTAGTAGCAGTTTTTGCACGACCCAAATGACTCTACTTTTCCTTGAGATTTTTGAACAAATACGACGGTGACATCGGGTTTTTTTTCCCTTTGAATGGTGAAAAAAATACAGTTTCTAATAATATTTCTTTTAATTTGTACACTTACATATAACGGGCTTTATTTTCTTATTTTCTTTCAAATTAGGCAACTTCCGATATGCATAACATGAGGTCTAATGGGACTGAAAACATAAGTTTATTTAATAACTATACGGTGAAGTCTATTTTTTTTTTTTTCAATCGACGCAACATCGTTCACTCTACGACATATCTTTTATTCGACGGTCAAACTCAAATTGTATATTTTGGGCATACATCCTTAACCCTAGGTTAGTCACCCTATGAGGGAAAAGCCTGAAGGTCTCCAAGCTTTCACGTTTTCCATAGGAGACCAATCTCCATCCACGAGCAGGGATTCGGTTCAGGCAACTAACACCAGTGATCGTTCTCCATCAAAACGTCCAAGCTCACGGTTGATTGTCATATCTACGCCGAATTCTTCGATCCATTCTACGGATATCATACCATCGTTTAATCGGTCATCAATCCAATCATCGCAAACACGAAGAAACAATGCAGCCAATAATAGAGCCACATTAACTCGACAGCAAGTTCGTGAAGATTTGCTGACTATTCATCGATCAATTATCGACAAAGTCGTCCGAAGGTTGGCACCAGTAATACAGGCAGCAAGATACGATGAGAATGATGTTCCGGGTGAGGAGACTATGAAAAATGTCCCAATTGACAATGATAAGATAATTATTGAACTGATATTTCTTGAACAGATCGGATATTTCTTTGTAATTTTATAATTACATTTATCAAACTTTTTTGCAGACGTCCGTACTGAATGGCCGAATTCAGCTGGACACCCATGAATACATGCTAGCTGCGAATGCACTAGACATTAGAAAACGGTGCAACCATGTCGCCCGTGCTTATTGGAACCAGAGGATTCGTTTGACCTTGACGGTGAAAAAAACGAAGAAAACGCCACACATGCGAGAAATTCAGTCGAGAGAGCTGAACGATATAAGTGGTAAGTGTCAATAAGTAGTATATTTGGTTTTATACCTCGTGTTATTATATGATGACTTTCCATATTGAGGATTTTCAGAAATTTGCTTGAAATAACAAGCCACAAAAAAATTGACGTGTCGCCGCGAAATGAATCCTAAAACTAATGCTCGTGCATGGATTCGAAATTTCCTAAAGAATGACCGAGCAAACTTTCAGAAACGCTTTTGTTTACAGCTGTAGAAGGAGCTCATGATGGAGGAGACGCGGAAAATGCAACGGAAAAAAACAATCGAAACAAAGCACACATATTATGTTTATTTTATCAAACATACTCTCATTAATACTTTGATAAACATATTATATTACTTTAATAAACATGTAATATTACTCTAATATACATATTATATTTTGTGAAATAATTTATCCCATCTCCATTCACAATAATAATAACAATAGTCGTCATATTATGTTAAAAATGAACGACAGTGGATAGTAATCATGACTGGTATAATCTGGATTTTTTTCCAGTTTTATACCAAAGTTATACGAAATAATCCGGCAATAATTGAGCAACATTTTTTAATATTATACCAAATCGATGCTCAAATTACCTGATATTAGTAGTACGATATTGGTATAATTCCGATATTTACTCAGTATGATTCTGGTATTATTCAATCTGGGCACCCATATAGTATTTTTTTATTATTAATTTGGTATAAAAAGTGACAAATTACACCGTATAGATTTGGTATAACTTCAGTACGGTCGGATCCGCTAGGGCAGTGAATCGTTTTTATTTTTTTCCACCTTCATACAAATTCGATAGTAATTTGAAAAAAATATGACTGTTCTTTAGAGCTTTAAGAAAATTGTCATATTTTTAATACATTTTTGTCGAATTTATGTGAAGATGAAAAAAAAAGAAAAAGTGATGCACGGCGGCTTTTCTCTCATCAGGTGACCAACGGCGTTAGCAGTTTTTTCACTACGATGTTGCCAACGTTAACTCTGGAGTCCCCTACTCGTGACTCCCGCGCGCGCTTTCCAATGCACCAATAACTCGAGCGCACAGAGATGTGGCAACATCGCAGCCAAAATAACATTGTGGCGAAGCCCACATCAGGTGCCCAAACTCGCAAGTTTCCGTTAGGTGACCAACCTAGGGTTAAGGGAGTAGAGAGTGCAGGCTTTGCCATGTACTCTCACACTGAAGGCATCCCTAGGTTAGGTAACAACTGGAGTCATGTGGTAACGCCGACTTCAAACCGCAACAGGGCATTCGAATTAGAGTTGTTATTATGAAACTCAAAGAGAAAAGACTCTAGTCACTAGAGACTTAATGGTGATTGTATCTCGGTTACACGTACCGTGGAAGCTTATCCATAGTAAGAGGAGCCGCGGGTCTTGGAAAAAATTCTGTTGGTATAGTCCTGAAAGGGTTTAGATTCGTGGTGGCAGTGGTTCCCTCATCTGGACGTACGACGGTATAGGTCGGCACTCTTTTGTTTACATAAACACTCTTACACTCTTACACTCTTTTGCGTACATAAACTCTGGTATAGAGCAATGTATACGTATCTCTATCGTAACGGGAGAGTAGTACTTATGTGCGTAGTATTAGTCTGGGAAGTTTGAAGGTGGACCTTACCGCCATTGGATATGCTTTTCGGAGCGAGATGTCAGTTTTCCAGTACAAGAGAGGAGGCCACAATGTTGTATTGCAATCGATTGTTGAACCTATGATGCCAATCCATATAGTTTCAAAATATTGAATCATAGGTTGTCATTCGCCGAGGTTCTGCTTATAATAATCGCGTGATATCGAACTATTGAATGCTTGTAGAACGCGAAGGTATTATCGGTATTATATGAATGTTGTAAACCATGTTGTTGGACTTGTCGCCACATGCATTGGCGGCGATGGAAAACGACATCCTCGAATTGTTGAGAGCGGAAATATTTCGATTGAAGCATTAGTGAAGCCCTGTTCGAAATCGACTGCTATTGTTTTTGATTTTAATTATGGTTCACGTGTTTTCACTGCCCTCAGTATTATTGATTTGTACAGTTTTCTTGTTTTGCTTGGTGCTCAAATGTAAATAAATGGTATAGTTTTATTATTGACGCGGGTATGGATTGTGCATATTTGAGTGAAAATTTTTGCTGCAGATGTGAAAGGGCCGACGGCAAACCAGTGTTGAAGTGTTGTTTCATACGTTAGATTTGTTTGTGTTGTAAAAATAAGAAATGCTTGTTCATCATCGCCGCGGTCATAAAATAAAGTCTTCATTGCAATGTGGTATATGGTATATATTTCTGGTAGTATGAGTTCACCACGCGACGCCGGCGTTTGGAGATTGGGCATGTCATCGTATTAAATCATTTGGCGTTGTACCGTCCATCTGAATATGGAAAGCTTGTGAGAATAGCTGAAGTAGAGGCAGAAGCATGTGCCGTGACGCGTCTGAGAATCGTAGCCGGTAGTTCAACTAAATTTTTCGCCATGATAATACATAAATATAGTACTTGATAGAAATCAGACATATTCATTAGAATCGGCTAAAAAAGGAGAATAGAATAAGCATTGCCGATATCTTCGGTGAAGAATCCAGTTGGAAATAAATCAAATTAAATAATATAGTCCCTTGATATCCTTGAATAAATTGATAATATTGAATATATAGAACCTTAAAATGAATCGAAGCGAATGGGAAAATTGGAAGGGTAAAAGTTGTGAATCAATATGAAATGATAATGAGAATAATATAAAGTACCTTATTTTATTGAAGCCAATGAATTGAGAATAAATGAAACGATACATAACACGAGCAAAGCCCACCGGAAAATATAACAAACGTGAAGTAGAAGCATCCGAATATTTATTTTAAATTGACATGCTGCCAGAGAACCGGACCCTGAGCGTGAGACTCATTACCTTGAGATGAGCTGGAGAAAACTTATAAATAAAATACTCTATTGAGGTAGCAGGAATAATAAATTACATTAATAAAAAAAATTAGATTTGAAACGATTTTAGATCTTGAGCAGTAACTAAAGTTGCGACCATGAAAATTGAATCAAATATACTTGAAATAAATAGGAAATTGGCGTACCGCGCCTTGTACGACCACTGTTTCCCTCGAACAGGCTGAAAACAGGTAGGGGTTGTGTCGCTACCGTTTGAAAGCCAGTCGGTTTAATGATACACAGTGAGCGTTGTTACAATAATACTTGGCATATCCAACAATTAAAAATCGCTGAACACGGTAGATTAACTGCATGCGACTCTAACGCATGTTTCGAGTCAACGACTGATTCCAACGCAATTTCTTACAGCTATGCGAAATGATTCCAAAAAAATTTGGGAAGAGGATAAGTTTTTTATAAAAAGTAGAAATATTTTATATTCAGGGTCGACAAACCGTATTTTATTATGCACTATTTTCTGGTTGTTCCAGAAACTGTTCGAACCTTGAGTCACGATAAGTAGATTGGTACTAAGAGAATCCATGTTACTGACAAATTGCTTACACAAGCTGACACGAGTCTGATTCGGGCCACAGATTAATCCAATCGTAATGTAGCACAGCGTATAAATGGCAGATACATACATCTCTATTTGAATTGATGTTTTTTATGGATTTTACACCAAACCGTATACATATACATGTATTTATGTATTGGAAATTACTATAATGTTGTTCTGACATATTATAGCAAACTACTGGAAGTTCTGGATAGGCGAAATGTTGCCGTAATATTCCTGTAGTATCCCATGCTGTCTGGGATCTACTATGCTGAAAATTCTTGCTTACTCACCTCGCCCCATGAATGTTAGAAGCCCATGCAACAACGTTTACTGTAACGATTATACATTTCATCATCGGATGAAAATTGCACAACTCAAAGATATGCAACAGAGCGAAAGAGAAAAAAACAATTAGTAACTATTTAATCTATGTTGACATTACGCAATTGTATCTTTTTTTATTGCTCTTTCTCGACGTGTGTTGATGCTCATGTCCTCAAAATTATTGTATTGTATTCGCCACATCATGACATGAGGGGACAAGTATTGAAAATTTATCAGTGACTGCGGTTTATAATTTTGTGGGATCTGACATAAAATCATGAATGTGAATGATTAGAACTGTAGTTGGACTGTGAGTACCGCGGTTATAGTGGAATTGATTACAATGGGATGGTTAATTATACCGTTGTTTTCAAAAATATGATTTCAACAGTACGACAAATATTCAGTGGATCGATCCAACAACAAGGAAATATAAACAATTCAGTTAGTGAATGGAATTATGATAATTTGTAGATTATAAACCCATCTTTCTCGCTGTCAAAGATATCACTGAGGATCTTAAAATAACAACGATGATTTGAGAGGGATTTGTCATTAATGAAATGAGATACTTGCGGAATCAAATTACATGGAATTGGGTGATGAACATCATTCTGTCGAGACACGGTTTTCACATCGATATTAAGTAAAAACAAAATGAATGACTTATCGATGTCGCTGTCACAAAACTTTATTTACATCTATTTTTCGCAGAAAAATATAATAATATAATATTAATGATAATTATAACAATAAAATAATCATAATAAATAATAATAAAACAAATAAATACGTTGCACGATGATATATCCCGAATAAAAATTAACTGCAAAAATATTACAAATACAAATATAATAAACTGGAATATCACAGAAAGTGATATTATTGGAGAAAGTATTCGGGATGCAAAAACTATGTTACGCGTCGCAACATGTCAATGCAACAATTAGAACTTTACGCTAATTGATAAATTCTCACAATAATTCCACTCTCAACAATTCAATGATATTTAGGCAGTGTAATTTATAATTCAACTCTATGGATCCATATTATCACCACATGAATCAAGTCCGTGTTGGTATTCCAAATAGACAATTAAGTGATGAAACATTGTAACATATATGTTCTCACAATGTTTCAACTCTTACATTAATTCTCTTTTCTGAATATTTTATCGTGTGATGGTATCTGGTCCACTATACTATTTGATGATATTTTTCCATGTATCATGTTTCACATGTGATATTGTAATTGCGCGATATTTTGTCGAGGAGAGACAAACTCGCCCAACTTGAATCCGCGATTCATGGGCAATATCTACGGTATAATATTCCATAGAATAACAATTCAACTATAGTTTTTATGAAATCATTATGGATATTATGCACCTTTTTCTTTTTAAATTCACATATTCAGGGGACAAGGTAACGAACCTCGTGATTTATCTCACGCTCCATATCCCACGTCGACGTTACTCTTCATTAGGAACTATTGTCAAATTAAGTTTTGACAATTTTAAATGACAACTGCGCGGTATAAGTATCATAAATGCCGATGAACCCCGAGCAAAATATGACGGATAACCAACCGCGAATTGGGTTTCTCTCTCTGTTTAAATGCACTGTCCACTTGCTTGGTTACAGATGGGTCTGAAACGGGTGGAAACAATAGATAGAGTCAGGATAAAATTACATATAGTCAACGAAAGTCAAAATCAAAATCATAATGAGAAAATTTTCGTTTCATCACGTCAAAGCGGTATGACGACAGTAAAAATGATCCATGAAATCAATTTTTCATATCGTCATACATCTCATGGATGTGTGCAATGGTAAAAACGATGCATCGTTTAAAAGTTACATAATCATGTATACGAATGTGTTTGTCGTCAATGTGGGATAATGTAATTTCGGCCCAGTCACTTATTAAAAATATTTATAGAGCAAAAATCATATTAAATTTATTCATTTTTTCATTTGAATGATATTAATTTTCATGTATTGCCGAGTATTCCTGTTGATTGACAAGTTATTGCCTGACAATGATTATTAAAAACACTTAAATAATAGATTCAATAACATTATAGTAAAATTGATAAGGCATTAAAATGTCACTCAGTTGCACGCGGAACATCATGAGAAGCATATTTTTTCGTTTCCTTGCATACCTACTAATCAAGCGCCTCCCGCACTTTCATGATTTCAAAATCAAAAAAGTGCTGAGAGAATAAGAACAATACATATATTGCCGGCGAAATCGTAATTAATAGCATTTTTTTCTATAAGTACAGAGCCTCTTTCAGATATTTCGATTACAACTGCCGAGGGATCATTATATTATTGATAGTAAGAACAATTGGGTGAACTTCTGTCCATACAATTCTTAACTTTTCTCATATATATAAATCCATGTCTCATATACCGCACTGCTACAATCCTGGAAATGTTTGATTAAACTACAATCTACAGTGAATAATTCTTCTCATTATACATAGAAATTCAGTGATCAGCGCACGCTGCACGAAATAGAATTAGGCCGCTGCGAAAGTCAATAACTGTCCACTTAAATATGCACACATATTTTTCCGTTAGAAACGTTTGATTGATCTACATAAGATAAGAACAATGTCCAAATGAAATTATTACCTATTAACAAAAAAAATGTTAGAAAATAGGGAGTGAGAAATTAACTGAACATTGCTATACGCATCGATATATAGACACATCATTCTTAGTAATAATATTTATGTACACGAAAATTGAACTTAATTATTACATGTCCAGTAGAATCGCATTATAAGCAATCTCTCTAGATACAACTTGTCGCTCAATTCCTATGGAAAGTTTGGGCCGAACCGTTGCTTATAAATAAATTTAACTGTTCTTGTAAGATATTCGTTTGAATCGCTTTTTAATTGTTAAATTCGATGAAAAATAGATGAAATGTTTTCAATTATACAATTTATAACTCAATTGAAATATCCAAGAGAAACAATGAATAGGAACTCGAATTCTCCAAGGATATGTTAGTGTCTTATTAATGATTTATTGATACTGGACAGACTGTCGGTGTAAACTTTCAATAAGTGGCAAGAAAATTTTGGCAATATTCATGTGTTAATAAAGCATGAATTATGTTTGAATTTTTTGCATTCTATGCTAATTTGTGACAGGTAACCGATCAAAAGCTGATCGGGATACAACCACCGTTCATTACGCTTGCTAATTGCGATTGCGCACTCTTCGTCGTTTCGTTGGAAACATAATGGCTTCTGCACGACACGAACTGCTCTCATCCGAGCTCGATTCTTTCTCCCACTTTGTAATATCTCTCTCTGCCAATTGTTCATATGATCCAGAACTGTTATGTGTCTGCATGATTAATTGATGACATATCAAATATAATAATTATTTAAAGCATCGAAAAAAAAAAAAAAACACGCATGTCATTCAGTTATGTTATCGTAAATATTGCGCGGTGATTGAAGCAGAAAAGAAGCAAACACATGAGTGATTCCATTGCTTATTATTAAGCTTTGTAACGGCCAATTCGTAAATATTCTCCATTCATCTCTCACTTGGAGAAAATTCTGTTCATGCAGTGGCAAAAAATTTCACAACAGAAAATTAAAATGATTGATTATCAATTATTTTGGTGATATTTTTGAATAGGTGTATGATCAGTCCAATTAATATATATTTTGGTTTCATTTTTAGTTCAATGTTTACGTTGTAAAATCGATTTTTTTATATTGTATTTTCCATTTTTAAAGTTTACACATTGATTGATAAATTTTATGAAGTTTATACTCAATCACTGATGTTATAATACTTATGATAATTTCAACATTGAACACCATTTTGGCCTTTTCTGCAATTTTTACTAATATATCCCCAAGCATCTGCCTCAAAAATTCCAATTTACTTATATTGCCACACAACTTTTTACATTCATATCGGCTGAAATACTATATACCAATATATTGTATGTATGTATATATATATATATATATATATGAAGACAAATTAAAAATGTTTTTCAATTGCTTAGGCATAATTGATATTCTGCCAAATCACAGAAAACCGAGAAAAAAATTTTAGTCAAAAACGAATATTTCCTTCAGGATACTTTGACTTCGTGTCTGAAAAAAATATTTATTGACAATTAATTCTTCTTTGTCAATGCAGTAACTAGATTCGGATTTACGTTGGATATATTCTACTATTACCCCTTACGTTAAATAATATGTTACACAATATATCATGTCAATGTTATTAATATAATATACATGTTTAGCGTAATTTTCATGAAGAAACAAATGACACACAGTCAAATATATTCTCATCTCTGTTAATTATTTATAGCATAATAATGAAATGATATACTTGTTTAAGACTTCCACGCTCTGTCACGTTAAATGCCATAATTATATTTACATCATACTTTTTTTAAGTGTCGAAGTGCCAGATACCAGTATCGCATTGAAAAACGAAAAATGAATGTTGAAATGTATAGCTACGTTATAGGTTATGATGTTTAAATCCCGGTACATGATAGAAATATAATAAACAACGCATCAGCCAGCTAAAATGAAGAATAATCGCTGTTTATAATCTCCATTGATCGAACTGTTACATTAATGTTATCGTAATTTCTTCGCTGTAACATCTCTGATATCCTATAAGTAATCAGAAGTTGGAATTAAATTGGACTCCATATTACGAACAACGGAGAATAACGGTATCACTTGAATAATTAATTTGTAATCAATATCACAAGTGTTCTCTGTATCCTAGATAACTCCATAGACGTTTTCCATCTAGATATATAACGGAACCACAGTCACACGATCCCACTAAATTCATAACGATATTAATTGACACACTTATCATGGGTGGAAGATTAATTAATTCATAACCAAATGATTTACTCAATATTTATCGACTCGTTTTATCGTTATTTTGAATGACGTCATTGAATATGCGAAGATATTAGTTCTTTAGAACGACAAGACTCATGTTCCTCTATTCGTTACACTTTCGCCAAATTCTTCTGTCGATGAGAATATGTTGGACCTGTCTGCACACTCCACGTTTTGTTGATGAAGACTATTTTCCTCAGACCAATGTATTGTTTCATTCTCGCTGTTGTACTTCCTAATTTGTGAAAATTCACAATTCTTTCAGACGATTATAAGTATCTCGTAATTCAACAACAAGTTAAAGATTCATCCATCATTTATAATCTACAGTAAACTATAGGTTATCCATGAATATATATATTTTCATATGAAAAAGAAGAGGAAAAACGATAGTACAAAAAAAATGAATGAATGAATAAACAAATAAATAAATGAACTAAGCGAAGAAAGCAAATAAGTATAGCAAAATAATTGTTTCTCAATAAGTCTAAATTATGGTGTAGCATAACAAGCATGTGTACATAACACACCTGTCGGTGATGCATTAATTCTATTTCAAGGAAACGATGTTTGCGACATCAAATTGTCAAACTCACCATTTCAATGGTGAGGCTTGCGAGAGCTTCTTCAACAGTGGCTGCGACTCTACCGCCAACGTCATGACGAATGTTGCCTTTGGTTGGTGTTGTGGGATATCCTAAAATTATTCCAATTCTTTACCCGGATGAAAATGATAAATAAAATACGTACAAGCATATAGACACATATTAAAATATGAAGTAGGCATTTTTATTATGTCTGCTGAATAAACGATAATTTAATTCATATAATTGGTGATCACATATGAGGCATTACATCGGAAGCGTGACTATGTATATTGCGTGAATATCGTGAATCGTCATAAAATTGATCAATAAAATAATAGAGAAACAGAGAAGAACTCAACTTATCTCAACACTCGAACATCCTAATTGACGGTAGACTTAGAAATTGAAAAAAGATTCAATAGCGATGGTAGGAAAGGGAGATAGCGCATAAGAGCAAGAGCAAGAGCAGAAAGAAAGAGAATGGGAAAGAGCGAGAGAAACAGAGAGTGAAATAGAGGAATGAATAGATGCAGAGAGACAGAGAGACAGAAAGACATAGTTATAAAGAAATTGTTCAAGTTGAATATGCGAATGTATGATTTATTTGTGTGTATCAATAACTTTTCGCATTTAACATTTGTTTTTATCAATTATTTGTCTAGAAATCTCTAAACAGAGCTATTTGTTAGAACATTATTTTCATATACAAATGTTTCAAAACAATTATTTTTGTAGAATATTAATTTCATTTGACGAGATGCGAAAGAATTTGTACCAAAATTTTCATCCAGCTCAAATGAGTGATCCCTTCGTCTTCTGATTGATATACTCAGGTATGAAGGAAAATATAACACAGATAATCATAGATATAAATACATATTTTTCTATCTTGTTCTGTTCATTATGCAACAGATATTTCGTCAAGGTAACTTAACGTAGTAGTCATGATGATGTTTGATTTTATTGGCAAGAATAGATGGGTTGTATTACATATAAAAAAAGCAATTCATTTTAAATTTTCACTGGTAGGATGAATATGACCAATATTACACATGATAGTTTTTGGATAATAAATCATCCGATCTAATGACTTGTTATATCGCTGCAGTGTGGCAATACTAATATATATGTATATATATATTCATTCATAGTTTTCCTGATCTATTATGTTAGTAACAAAAAGCTCTTACACTTCCACAAGAATATTATTCTGTCTAAATAATTATTTTTCGCAAAACTATCAATAAATTGGATTACGATAATTTATTTGCATTTCGGATGCGGTTGAACGATGGCACATGTCCTACTAGCAGCCATGCTAACAAACGTAGGATACAATACCAATCGTCATTTATTCACACTCGATGTAACTTATTTGTATGCATTCGGCCGTGAAATATTTTCATAATTTTTACAGAATAAATTGGAGTCGTGGGATACTGTAATCAAATTTGGGAACACCTATCTTGGGTCAAACTATTTTATTTCTCAATTTATGTGGTGACTTCCGAGCTCGGCGCTATTAGAACCCATACTCAAATTTGAGATTTGTGTACTTGTCTTATCACTCGATAGCATATAAGAGATACAGTTTTTTGCCTTGGATTGAGTCCATCAGGTGAGCTACCTTGATATTGATCTCCACTATCTTCTCATATCTGCTAATATCTAACGTTAAAGTATGACAAATAGCTAATTTGAACAACGGTGACGCAATGTAAACGATCATAAGAGTATTTGAATAGCACATGTATGAACTCAAGTAATGAATGCGTTGGAGCTATCAGACTTTATTTCTCATTACATGTATTATATAATGCGATGATTTGTGTTTCGACTCACTATCATTGTATCCGTACAAAAGAGGTTTACGTATAGCGTGACTACCAAACGAGTGTATGAGATATTTCACGCCGTTTTAGATTCTATAGAAACGAGAGGGTGTATATGTATTCATTTTTATGGATGATAAAACTACATATCGCCAAGAGACAGTTTGTGTTACATGTATAAAATCGAAAAGGCGTGAGTATCGCATCCCATACGCCTTCTTTGGTTGTACCAGATTTCAAGTCTATAAAATCTAGTGATAATTTGAAAAGACGTACTTGACGCATCATGCGCGTCATTGACACGTAGAATTATTTGAGAAATATATACCTCAATGCTACGGGGCGCATATAATTGATGGTTGAAACTTATCACATTCAAGGAGGTTCACGCGTGTCTAGTGCAAAACGGAAATTCAAACTTTGAGACTTGAAATTTCACAGTGTCATCGAAAATTATATCATACATCTATTCGCGGAATAATTTATGGCGTCGCCATCTAGTTATCGAGAAAGAAATTCATAAAAACCACATATATAAAATCCTTATACATAGGCTCTGATGGCCGAAACCAGCCTATCAAATTCATTAGACGACAGAAGGTTTGGCAAACTGCTGGTTCTTTATGTGTAAATTTTTTATTATTCTCGACTCCATTTTTTCATTTTGCAACATTTTTTTCTGCAAAATCTACCTTCATATCGGCTTTGTTCCAATGTCAAATTGAAAAAAAATACATCTTTTGAACTGAATATATATGAATGGAAGAGCGCCGTTGCCACATTTAATTTTATGATTCTACTACGGAAGTATTTTGAATATTTTTGATGTTTCAAACACTGATTTATTCAAATAAATAAGCTGCATATAATTTTTATAATTAAAGTAATTAATCATCATCATTTTTTTGACGATCAAAAGAGTGAAAAAATTCAATTGCTCCTTTGAGTCATAGATTTCGCGTGAACCTCTTTAACTCTGAATGAAACATTGTTGATGGAAAATGAACAAAAATAGTTTATCCCTGGTTATCTTCACGAAAATATGATGGTTTTTTCATCCAACTTTTCAACGGGTGTCTGCACATACTAAGCAGATAAGCTTCAGTTTCAGAAGAGCGAAACTAATATACATTGGGCTTTTTTACCTGAGCCCCACAAGTATTATTCTCAAACACACCTTCATTGAAAATTGTGCCATGAACAGTGGGAAGAATTTGAGTCGAGACTGGATATCTCGACGGGAAAATGCAAACAAAAGAGCGGAGAGAATGGTCCTGGTAGAAATGATATTAGGAGCTATGCCGCTCGCGAAAAACGCCCACATAGAAACAATAATACCATGATACATATCTATATTTGATCAATATCTATAATAGATGAATGAATATACGATTTAATTTCTTTTATTTATTCATGAGGTGCCAACTATTGTACAATTTCATTCGTGTATTATTGCCGGCACCCAAACAATGAATAACTTGTGCACCCCCCGTATAACTATCTCATGACTGTCGTATATATATTCGGAATGCATGTTTAGGAATCTGAAAGAAATACGTCAGAAAAAAAAATAGGAAACTTCATCAAATTATTCTACTGGCTCAAGCATACTTCCGTACTAGTCTCCAAAGGGTATGTTTCGTAAATGCATGTTCTCGAATTTTGTATTGTGGATCTATATTCAATTTGACAGTGGTGTATAATGATATTTTCATGAACCGTCACTGCAAACAACCCTTCCACATAATACCTATACACTTATTGACCGATATGTTTCTGAGACCAGATTAGGTATGAAAAAGAGGCAGTTAATTGCATAAAAACAATAAAATTATTCATTTTAATTTTATCTTCCCTAACTCTCATTACATAAAATGACTTAATTTGTTGTTCGTTTCAGGTACAATTTTTTTCTTCAGGATATAACTGTTCTGGCTGGCATTTTTTCTGCTACTATTCACCCAGGGAGACTTGATTGAATTGAATACGGTCGTGAGGTATTATCGATTACTTGTGATTATGAAAATATTATATTATATTATGATGATTCTTATTATTATCATGCCTTTATTATCAACTTTTTCTCTTTGCAGATGCATATTTGACAATGTTCAGAGCGATGAAATTCTTTCGAATCATAAAATCTGATTTAATATACTGAGTATAGGTCGCACTCGCGAGAAGGTTGAGCAATTCCAATTTTTTCAGTAGATTCTACAAATAAACTCATATACAAAAGCTCTGTCTTTGTAATGATCGTGAGCCTTTTCTCACCAGAATTTCCCTATTGTGGATTGAAATTTTTTTCTGGCAGGTCATTTGCGTCGTCACATCAATACTTTAATTTCACAGCGAAAACAACTATTTAATGATGCAAAACAAATATATTTATATGTTTCCTTTCATTTACCGTCTGCACAGTAGGACGCTTGGTGTGCAACAATATACGTATATACCCCATCGTCAGAATAGTGATTTTTTCGGCGTAAATACCCCATTAGGTTCAGTCACGCAATATATGATGCACACAGGTTGGGGAAACAGGCGATGTTCAACATTCGAAGTATAGGTTGAGGGCATAGATGAACTTACCTACATCGCCACTGCTAGAACTCTCAGTAAACGACGGTGTGCCTTCCGTCCATGTTGGTGTTGATCCTTCAGCACTGCCTGTCGGTGGTGTCCATGTTAAACCGCCGCCAGCTCCCCGACTACTACTACCACTCTCAACACTCAGTGATGACTTCGTATCTCGACCACTATTTCCACTTCCGCTCCCACTGCTTTCCAAATGTACATCTGATATACTAAAATTTAGATATTCACGGTATGAAAATACTATTTATGAGCCTCAATTTCCTAATATTCCATCCAATTTCTAGATGAAAATTTATTTGATCGAAAACGTATAATGTGATTATCACGATTCTTGTACGCAATTATTTGCATAATTATTATTTTAGAGACGCGATTTTATAGTTTTTTTCGATCAAAACATTTGCATTGCGTGTAAACAGAATGAGACTCTTCTAGTTTGAATAAATTTTATTTCGAATGTTCTCAAATCAGCAATTTCATTGTCATGATTGGTTGTAGCAAAGTGGAAGTCTTCAACGAATTCACGTTTAGGGACTCACACTTCCATAACTTTCAGTATGCGAAAATGAAATTTATTCAAACTTTTGTCCATAACATAACGGAATTTTTGCGTCATTACCCATTTTTCAATTCTTGTTAAGTTCAGAAATGAATTTTTCTGAAAGAGTTTCATTTTTCGACTCATTACCCTGGTGTTACCCTCTAAAAATAATTTAGTCAATAAGAGATAATTCACTCACCTGACAGAGTCATGATAAGTCTTGGTATGCGTGACATGATGGACTTTAGATGATTTAATGTAGTTGGTGCCAATATTACTAGCGGAGACGTTGACAGTGGCTTGAAGATGACCACCCGACGCCAAAGTTTGATCATTCGAGCGTACAGCATCGTCAAAAGGCGGGGGTGGAGTGGAGCAGGTTGAAGGGAGGGTACCACCTACAAGAAGCGTACTACAATTAGCCCTACATTTTTTTCGTATGTTTGAATTATAATATAAATATCTATTCACATCAATATTACTTATGCAATCGAACGAAATGTCAATGGGTGCAGGCTGATTGATATTTTATCAGGAAAACAAACAAATGTGTGATGTTCATACGGTGATGTATGGAATATTTCCATATTCTTTTCTTATTATACATTTCATCAAACAAATGGATTGACAACAGATGGGGTTCGCAACGAACAGAAGCGATAAAATTCAGAAATACTAGGCAATCAACAGAACACAATTGGGATTGGAATTTCCATATCCCGCCATCATATCTGAATATGTCAATCTGGAGCAACAACATTTAAGGAATTATCTGATACTGCTAACTATACTTCTTAAAATAATTTGAGAATCACACATTTGGCAATCCAACAACGGTGAAAACTCAAAGCCCTGTGTTATTTATGGTCACAAGAAGTTGGCTGGGAATTATTATTGCATTAGAATATGCTACGTTCATGATTGTACCGCGGATAAGGAATTCAACAAATTAGCGTAGAATTACGTGACTTTAAAGTGCAAACTTCTAAATCAGAATTTGTGGCGGCAACATAATTTTGGCGTAGTTATTTATCAAATCGGAGATCGTCCCACATGCTTTGGATACTCATAACAGGCGAACCACCTCGTGTGGCATTGAGTCAAGAATTGAAGGGAAGCTTTGATTCAATGTCCCATCGATAAGACCGGTTTTTCACAGATCATAATGTACAGTTGTGAAAAACTGATGAATATCTTACTCATGAACAGTTCAGGAATTGCATTGCTTTGAATTTTCACCATATTTTGAGTGCGACATGAGTGATAGTAGAATGATTTCATGATGTATACTGATGACGCAGGCAAACAAGGGAGTTAAAAATGGCATTGAAAATAAGCATGCAACCATTGGAAACAACAAAGGGTTATGAGATCTTTTGCGTTACGAGGAGATAATGATTACTTGAAAAATTGATTAAGTTTATAGCCATGCAAAAAGGATGGGTTCTGTGACGTGCTCGCAATATTCGCAATGGTATCACGACTTGTCTGTTGTTTCAAATAAATTTCATATTCATCATCGGACATATTGGATTTCAATGTTTCCGGACACTTTATCGTGTGTGTATGAATATTCGGCATTGAACCTTTCAGACTGAAATCACTACCAACCGTAGTTTTGTAGTCTATGATAGTTTGAACATTAGTTTTGGTTGATGGCACTTCTGAACTCATCGATGATAGTCGAACCACCGGACGTTGGATCGATTTCTGTGTGACTCTGGATAACGTATCGAAAACTTGCTTTCGAAATGACGGTTCGGGAGCAACATTTCTCTTCCGTTTTTTCATTTTATATGGCTTTATTTTCACCTTGATTGGGTTTGGTTTATTCAAAGATGTTCGCGATGTATCATCGCAAGAATTGATTAAACTCATCGGTTTAACGATCATTCTCGGGTAATTTTTTGCTTCGCGGCTGAAGCTCTCCTTCAACCTCGTAGAACCTCGGTGTTTTTCTCGTTGACATTCGGCGTATGTGTGAGAATGTTTTTTATCCTTTCTCGACATTTTATATACATCAATTTCAATAGGATTCGACATTTGCTTAAACTTTCGCATAGTTTCAGTCAATCGTGATACAGACGGCGATAGCTCCTCAATTGTGGTTCGAGTAATATCTGTTTGTAAAGGTTGTAAAGAACGACTTTTCTGTCGATTTGGTCGGAATGGATATGGACTTGTTCGAATAAGATAACTATCATCAACTCTCTCTACACTGACAAATTCATCTAGTTCATGATCATACGGAATATTACTGAACGATTTATGTTGGGAGTAGTCCAAGTGATGGGTACCATGCAAATAATCATCGGAACGCTGATAATGGGAAGGAAGTGGTGCATGCAACGACGATGGAGGCGGCTGTTTGTAATTATTCTTTCGGCAAACTTCCATCATAATCTCACTGTCACCACCATGCAAACTACGCGCGAGCTTGACGTCACCTCGGCCAGATGTGGAAGAGGAAGAAGATACATTTCCGGCGCGATGTTCGTCTATCCGTTTACCAGTTCCACGAGGTGGTACTGGGGGTGGGACTTTTCCTGACGGCACCAAGTTTGCTACGGGCGGACTCGCAGCACTTCTACCTTTCAACACCGCAGGATAGCTTGCACGAACCGTGGAGTTAACAGTTAACGGCGGTGGCACCATAATTGCAGTGCCATCTGCAGTTGTTGCTGTTGCGGTTGATGGCAGATTGACAGGCGTTGACGTTGCGATAGGCATTGTGTTTGTGCACGATGTGGGCACCCCACAAATCGTTGGTGGTACATTCTCTACTAATGTTGGATTAGCTGGATTAGTCGTGAAACATTGGACGATACAGATGTTGAGCGTTATGGAGGATAGTGAATCATAGACATAGAGACAGATAATGGATGAAGAATGAAAATTGTAATTTCATTAAAATTAAACATTGCGGTGTGAGTTGGAATTCGAATAATTGTTTGAATACGCGTGCGAAAATGTGACTAAATTTAGTCCACTACAATTCTCAGAATAATTTCGTTATAATACTGATAAGTTCGCATTTGTCTGTTCATTACAATAACATTGAACGGTTGATTGTGAGTTGCAATTATGTATGGATATGTAAATGAATTAACATAAAAGTTGTAGTCAGTTGTGTAATACATGTGAACAATTAAATGCATCAATTTTATGGAATGATGACACGATATCTCAATTCGACCGACACAATATAGATTGTGAAGACCTAGAACAAGCGAGTCATCATGATACCCAACAGAGCGGGAAAAATACATGCAGTGTTTGTATTTAAACTGCTTTCGGGCAAATAATGAAAATTCTAAATAATACTATTGTATAGAAAGTTACGATAGAGTTTGAAAAGATTAGTGAATGGGTTTCAAACAATTTATTATGCTATACGATTTCGATATTTTGGTTTTCTTGTTTTTCAATGTCAGAGCATTTTGTAGACGAGATGATTATCTATAGGGTATCACTTCTGCAATTCAGGGCATGGATCAATCGAGTCTTTGATATCGGGGATTCTCTGAACTTTCAATTTTGTCTCATTCATAGCATCGTTTGAATTGTTTATCTGAATGGATGTGATTTTAACTATATATCGAAGTGCTTTTTTCGCACTGCAAATTCCTGCAAAATCAAGTGCTTTAGCTTAAAACATTGGAACGTTTCATTCCTTATCTTTATCATTGAGACTACATGGTAGTCGCTTTTAAAATCCTCATGGACATTTCAACAGTGATTACAATGTAACAGATAGGGATTGAAACGTATTGATATTTGAAATGGAAACACTTGATTTTGCAGTGCAGATTAGGGTCTATCAATTCACACCACTCTGTGAAATTTTATATGAATTCGACTAAAGCGTTAGGTGAATATCACTGATTAATGAGTAAGGACGTTATAGCAGGTGACTCACCAGGTTTTGTGGGTGATGTAGCATGCATTGCCGTACTTCCAGTCACCGCCACCACTAAACCATCACACAATTACCATTTATCACTTCGTCCAACGTATTTATTATTGCCAATTATTTCATGTTGTCGGATCATATGAATGCAAAGTATAGGAGGGATAATATCGTCCCGATCGACAAGAAATGGAGGAAGTTCTAAGCATGGGTATCTGTGACGCCACACTGTGGGGATGTAGAGCAGGATGCAGATGTACTTGCACATTTTTGTTTACTGCATCTCTCACTCTGTTTGCCTTCAGGGAATTACAGGCCGTGGAAAATTATTCAAATCACATAGATTCATCCCAGTATTCAGGATATTTTTCATTTCGCAATGGATTATAGACAATAGTAGAGGGAACAAAAAACCGAACAAAAAGATGAAGTGCGATGAATA
This sequence comes from Zele albiditarsus, assembly GCA_958496275.1. Classification (NCBI taxonomy): domain Eukaryota; kingdom Metazoa; phylum Arthropoda; class Insecta; order Hymenoptera; family Braconidae; genus Zele; species Zele albiditarsus. Next base: position 2,097,724 of record OY292414.1, on the reverse strand, counting down.
AATTTTTGATAAAAGATAGTATGGCATTCTGTAGGTGAAATGAGAATATTCATTTTGGAAATAAAATCCTTTATCTGAGGGCAATGGAAACATTGAATTTGGATATCAGGAACGGAAGTGATTTCACTTACCAGTAGATTCAAAGTCACCCTCAAGCGACCTCAATGGTCTGCTTATGCTTTTTCTCTTCGATGGGGAATGTTTGAGAGCTGAAACACACAACATTACGATGCAAACGTTTTCGTCTAAACTTCATATCTCATCAATTAGACAATCAATCAATCAAAAAATGCCTTTTATGGAGCATTTGCAATCAATTAAAAACTCTATTTAATGCATAAAATCAGCTTATTTCACCATATTAAGTCGAATTTTGTTTATCACTAAAACTTCCGCCATAATTCAAATTATTTATTCATTACCCTTTTACAATTTCCATCTGGCGCAACCTTTTTCTTAAATTTAACACACAACCAGGCTAGCAACAAGAAAATAAAAAATCATCGTCCACATATATGTTTACATTACAGTGATACACAACTGTCATATCAAACATTGAAGGTGCCGATATAAATTAGTTGGAACTACATCTAAGCTCTTTTTCACAACGAATCCAAAATTGTTTATAATATAAATACTTCTTTGAGAAATCGGTGATTATCAAAATTGATACTGCGTTTTTTTATTATACTATATAATGACGCGGTCATAACATATGGTTGGAATTTCGTTTTGCTGGGCATTTTGACCATTCAATAAATGGAAGACAGTGCAAAGTACGAAATTCTTTATACATATATGGGATATGCAGAAGCTAAGAAATGAGCAGTATAATCAAATCTCTGGCGTGACGTATGTGCCGAATGTACGATATTTTGAGAAAAGGTCGCACCACCAATATCTCAAAACCATATCAGCATATATTTATATTGTAATATTAGTTTCTTTACTTGTATGGATTGAATGCAAAATAAGGCAAGATTATGTCTACAATAATTACATAGGTGTAGTTACTGCGTCAATGTTCATTCATAGAGTTTATTGAAATGGGATGGGAAGTTTTTGGAGCATAAAAAAATACGATAGGTGTATATTATAAATTATTTTCATCTAACTCTCGAATACGATTCAAATTTTCGTTACAACCGACCTTCTACCATTCAAATTGATATATATTATGATTGATGCTGTTCGCGAAACGTGGCGCACGTCGCCTCCAATCGTCTTTATCAAAATTTGATCTAATTCTATGAATGTTCAATTTGATACAACCTAGAAGATGCATGAGGCCACGTGCTTTCGCGATTTCTAATGAACAACGCATACGTCCTTTTAACTCAGCGGAGCTTCATTTCCTCATTTAATGAATAGTACACACTACAATAAATATATTTTATTGAGAATTTTAATTGATAAATGAATTTTTCCTGTAATGATTCTTTTGGTAATCCGTAGGGGAAATGAAAAGGATTATTTTTGCCATAACTAAGAAATTCCAGATATGACTGGAATGGATCGGGATTGAGGGTGCAACGAAGTGTACGGCATTCCTTATACACAAGTAAACATAAGAACACATGCAAAAAATTTAATAAATCAGTTGCAAAGACTCACGTAAAACACGCACATAACATTACGAAACACACATTAAGATAACGTTTATGGATAGACAGAATGAAAAAATGTGAGACAGAGTTTACCTATATAGCTGGTGACGAGGTTACGGAATTTGCGATGATTTCCCTTAATCTCAGGCAGGTCCACTTTTTGTTATTTGATATTTCGAATATCAAATCGAGTAGCAGGTCAGGTCAGGGGTTGACACGGAAAATGCACGGGCACAGAAACAGCAATGATTTAGGCTAAGTCAATATACTCAATACTGATGTGATTCAACAAATAATACTTCAGATAATAGCAACCGCCGATCACACGATCACAGGAAGGCTAGTTTTTGGTGAGATTTAATTGAAATTTGAGTTTTATAAAAAAGAATGTCAAAAAAATTTATAGGTCATTAAAAAATTAAGAGAATAAAGAATGAGTTGACTATAAAAGTGTAGGGATAAATGATCGATAAGATATAAGGGATACAGACAAATGAAAATGTATTTGTATAAATAGCGAACGTGTGTTTATTGTAAAATAAATTTTTACATTGGTGTCCACGTTCAATCACTAGCTGAATATTTGCACAATAAAAAAATACTCTATCTTTGATATACTTTTTCGTATTCAAATTTCGTCTATCGTCATTATCGCCAGTCTCATATATCCATTTTCCAATTACTATCTCGCAATAACTGATGTAATTACAATTCTATTCTAAAAAAATAGAGCACCAGGAAAAACAAAGCAGAATTCACATGGTTATGGATATCAAGATGAACGATATGCCGTAGTAACACTCTGCCCTGTAACAAGCTGTAAGACCACGTGTAATTCATAATACATTTTATAGGATGCTTCATTGCTCTGATTGCGGAAAAAGTTCCAAATTAATGCTTGAGGAAAAGTATCAGTATGAAAATAGTCTTGGGTATTCTTTCTTTTAGCACTCGTTAAATTCTTTCATTTTTCAACTTCTATAGAAAACTCAATTGTTTTTATATGCTGCCCATAACTTTGCTGCTCTCATCCAAATAATGGAAGACCATTTATATATTTTGAGCAATGCGAAAATTTTCTCTGCATGAGAAATGACAATCTAGAATACTCAGCTGTCTTTGTGGACACCAATCAATCAATTACGTACGTTCAATTTTGTTTCGTGTTTGTTTTATATTCAAAAGAATGCATCAAGTCAAGTGATTGATAAATATACGCAGAAAAACAGTCAATTACGTCAAAATTTACCGAAAAGAATTGGTATTGTAAAATATAAATATTACATAAAAAATTCATTTGGGAGGAATATTAAACAAAATCAGACTCATGTCACCAATAAAAGATTACGAGAAAATAAACATTGGAAAAAATAATTTGTTAATCCGTAAATTCACATGATATTAATTGTTTTTAAAAATTACAACAGCGAACATCCGATAACCTACTTATATTATGAAAATTTTTTTTGTTTTTTGCCAAACGTGATAAAATGCAACTGAAACTGACGGAATTCGAACAGCAATCAACTCGATCGGACAATTATATCTGTCACATTAGCAGGCTACATGCTTCTCTTTTGTTGAATTACCTCAAAAATTTGATGACTATCCATCAGTTGTGGTTTTCATTTCACATATATGTATATATCAATTGATTAATCAATATGAGTCATTTGTATAATAAAAACTAATAAAATGATGTTGCCACGAGAAAAAGATATAGTAATTGTTAACAAGAATTATCAACTTCATCGAGCTTACAGCTTACTGTTGTATGAATAATGTGAAGAAAAAAAACAATGAATATACAAATGAATGTAATAATGTTGCAGCTGCACTCATGAACCGTAGGATTGAATTTACTAGCCGCATGTTGTTGAGTACATTCAAATTGAAAAAATTCATTACACTCTATACTTAAAATACCGTACAGGACAAAAATTTCGGTTACGCGTCAAATAAATACTGAAGTTGGAATTAAATTCAACTAGGAATGTGCCATATTAATTGCGCGCATCGATGTCAAATTCATTAGAAGAGGTTGATTCGGATGGTACTTACGTGATGGAATTTTCTTGAACACAGTCTTCGCCATAAAATCTTGAAAGCGTTGCGCATAAAATCCAGGTCGATGTACTGATACTGTATCCTGGTTATCAAAACAAAAAATAGATAACACGCGTTTTAATTTGTTGGTTTCATGGTAGATGAACAAATTTTATATTTCTATTCATCAGTATCAAATTATTTTTATCGCTCACCCCATCATGTATCATAGACTTCCACGTGTGTTCAAGCTTCTTCTTCAAACGATAACTCTGAAGAATATCAATAATACCGAGGAAGAGCAACAGTCGCTCGCCTCGTGCATTCCGCGCTGGAATTCCACCTGGACTGCTAGGATCAGAATATGAGAAAATAATGAAAAAATAATGGAAAATTATCGAATTATTGAGGTAGATTAGGCAGAATATGAATGCTGGTTGCAATCACAATTGAAATTTTTCAAACAAATTATTAATTTTTTTTCACGCAATGAAAGAAAAAATTGGACCCACAACACCATTCCGCGGAAAACAATGAATGGAATGAATAACGATTCAAATTACTGTCAATTTCGTGATATGAATTCCAATAAAAATTAATCTTCCTAACTATGGCGAGATGTCAGGAATAATATAACATCTGTTAAACAATTGAAATAACTAAGAATACTCACGGTACATCGTCTTCCTCATCAATGGGCTCACTTTCCGCTTGGATACTCTCCATCGCCGTGCTATGAGCCACCAATCTTTGCCGATTGATACTACGCGATCGATTGAGTGCTGCTGCACCAATACGATCTTCACGCTCTTTTTCCCGTTCAGCTTGAACAAAATTTCCACTTTCATAACCAGCTTCACCTGGTTCTTCTTCAATGGTCGTTGACAATTTTTGTTCCTGTGAACAAATAAGTAAACAATAAATTTGATGCTAGAAATGAACACGCTTAAATATATATTGAATCAGTCCAATTGCACACGGGTGCGATTCTGCACTAGCACTTCATTCATAGCGGTAGAAACAATGCGAAAATTCAGTCTATTGTGCTGTTGATGGTCGATGCGAAATCAAACATGAGGTGTTCCAACTGTTAAAATATTCCTTATTCAAACATATTGTAGAGGTTTATTCTTTCGTTTACGTAGAATATGCTTCCCACCAGTTATAATCGGAATCAATAAAAAAAATTGGCGAATATTGACATTTCCATGCCCCTTAAAATTATGTATTTGTAAATCTGACGAGGAAATGAGTTTTCATAAAATGTCGATTAACAAAACGTTATGTTATTATACGACTAATTATTTCTCCAAAACACAATAACATACGCTCCCTTGAATTTTGATAATTCTACGCAAAATGGTGAGCAGTTGAAGAGGAAAAAATATGAGCATCGATTTAACGCAACTATGAGCGGTGTCGTCATTTAATGGTTTGACCGTCTCAAATTCCCACTTGGGCATAATTCGAAAGTTGCTAAAGATGTGCGCGACTGAAGGGTCAACTATAAGAAACGGATAAGTTATGTTCCTACCGTTTTCTCTCGTGCTGCTTGATCTAGATTATGAATGCCAACGAGTAGAGAATAATCCATAATCTTGAAACTTTCGAGGACACGACAATCTCGCAAGATTGTCTTAACTAAGGCGCCGTATGTGTCAGCCTCTAAAAATATACCCTCCGGATGATGTTCCATAAAATCCAAATCTTTATAAGTCGGAGACTTTTTGGATCGCTCACTTCTCGATGCCTGAAATAACCAACGCATTCCGACGATTTAGGAATCAAAATGCAACAATGACTGATTGTCTAATTCATATTAATTATTATAATAACCTTTCTTTTATACGTGGAGCCTTTTAAATCGTACTTTTGATGCAATTTAACTGCCGACGGCAGTAGATTATTCATGGCGATCAATCGTACATTTTTACTATTGCATCTATAACAATATAAACCGAAGAACTTGGGTAATAATGTTCGTGGGTTTTGATTTAAATTCATATAATAACCAGGCAAAAGAGTTTGTAAAAACTCTCCTTCTTTATGCTGTACAGTCTTTATAATAAATTCATCATCTTCTGTTAAATAAAAAATACTTCCGCTAGCTCCAGGATTGGAAAGTTCCCGCAACGGTGAACTGCACATGGACATCTAAAACAATTATAAAAAACAATGGAACTCATTGGTAATAAGCAATATTTGTATTCAAAGTGATGTTGATGATGGACTTACCAAAAAATCATCGGGCTGAATGCCGAAAAGATCCCTAAAGTATCTGAATGCAATTGGGGCATAATTTTTAAATTTAAATTCGGAAAAGTGATGTGCAGGTGTATGATTTGAACCTTCACTGGGAAAATTTGTTGTTTCAACCGTCATAAAGTCTTGCATCAATAAATCTCTCTCAGGCTTGCTCGCTAAACCGCCGACTGCATGTTGAATTCCCAATTGTATCGATCCCATAATTTGCGTCGATTGAATCTGCGTAATAACAATGACTTAATTATTTACTAACAATGTCCATGGTGCAAACTTTGAAACAAAAGAACTGTAGCCATTGAACCCTAATGACCAAGTGAGTAAAAATGTGCGACAACTTATATATAACATTCTTGTTATTGAAGATACTATTTAGCGCACGGTTGAATGTATATGAAGGATAATTAGCAGTTAGCTGTCAGTGAACTAACAATATATCGAATGCTATTGTCATCGCAAGAAATATTTTTGACAATATTGTATCAACAAATTCATGTTAAAAATGTATATCATAATCCAATTGAATTTATACCTTCTTATAGGTGATCTCGCCACCGACACCAACCCGTCGGTGACCAATTTTTCGTTCTCGTTCCGACTTGTTCCTGCCAACTCCCGATGGAGCCTTTGAACCGCCGATTCCATGTTGTGTTGTTAAGCTCTGAAATAATTCAAGCATGTACATGTTTAATCATTATTTTTCATTAATTGCTATCGTAGATAACAAATTTACACTGCTAGAACTAGAACTTGAAACAGTCATAAGATCGGCACTCTTAGACGTGATGTACGTCATAGCTCAATGAATTTTCATATTTAACCTATAACAAACATCTAACGTCCAGAAGTCAGACGCGAATCATCACAATGATCTCATCACTTAAAACGGTGCGAGAGAAATAGACAATTGAAATGGAAATCGATAATGAATGTGTGGATACGATACAGAAGAATGGATCTCATAGCATCACAATGATGGAACATTATTGTTAAAATTGTTTTTTTTTAAATGATGCACAAATATAAGGTACTTACATCAAATTGTGATGTCTTTTCTGTTGCGGATTTGTCTGCAAGAAAACCGATAAATACATTAAATTAATACACAATCTTTTCACAAAAAATCTCTTTCAAATGTTATTGTTATAAACGATTATAAAGAAAAAAATGTATGTGAACAACATTTTATTTCATAAATGTCATTGTCTCCTATTTTATGAAATGGGATGGAACATTTAATAAAAATGTCATCGTTCGAAACAATTTTAAGTGATACATAAATAATTCATGACTGAATGCGCACGCCAATAATAATGAACCAATAAAAAGAGAAAAAGTGGAAAGAAAAAAACAAAACAGGTAGAGTGACACTTCTACGAATTCCGAATGGCAGACATCCCAGACAGGGAACTAAACTAAACTGTCTGTGACTATGATCAGCTGTCAAAGTTCACGCCCGTATATGAGGTAGTATGTATGTATATGATATCGCTAGACGAATATTTCGAAGAAAATGAAACGAACGAATGAAGAAAATGGAAGTGCTCTAATGTGAACATTGGAACACTATAATTTTCAAATATATAGATATATATTGGGAAGCAATAAAATTTGAATTAGAAAAATTTATTAGAACTTGACGTTTTGATAATGGAAAAAAAAAAGAATCCAAAGACACTAATAGAATGCAATTAAATGGAGGTTATGTCCATTTTAACTTTTCTTTGGAAATTGAAGAAATTTGTGACTTACCGTCTTCATCACCGGAATCATCAAGTCTTGAGGAGGAATCTCCACCTTGTTCGGGACTTCTAAAGCTCGTTTCAACTACCTCAATTACATCGACATTGTCTCCTGAAGCCATTTTGTGTCTGAACTAACTGACTCACTTGCAGTTTTGACAGTTCAACAGTCCATATACATAGCAGCGTGTGAATGAATTACATGTTAAACCATGAAGTGTATATATATATATACATATTCTTTCATCGGATCCTAATGGTATCCATTAGGACAACAATTTATTCCATTCTCCCATCGTTCATACGCAGATATCACTGAGTTTTTATAAGCAAATAAAATCAACGCTGGATTCTATGTACAATTCCGGGTCACAAACGCCCACGAATCTCACGATTAGATGTGTAAGACAGTGTTAGTGAGTATGAAAACCAGGGAGCAGCAGGGAGTGTACACTATACACTGCGTATATAGTCGTGTGTATAATGTAGAACAGTACAGAGGCACGCATATACTGTCAGGCAGTCTGCTGTCACCATTTTAAAGAGTCCAAACTGGATCATATATATATATAGTATAGGGCGGCTCGGATAGGTCTATTGACCGTATAGAAAGCAATAGGAAGTTGCTTCAGACTTCTTCAATTGGGCGCGATGTTATCGCCATCTGTATTGCATAATTTGAACCATCTGAACATTATTCATTGTGTTGCCAATTGAAACACACGAAACCACACGAAACACTCAGTCGGCTAGGTCATATTGAGTCATATCAATTGAGTGAGGCCAAGTGAGGTTGAGCGGGCCATCAGTCTAGAGATTAAAAGAACAATAAACAACAAAACCGAAACTTCTTTCTGAGGTGAATTGTAGACAATGTAATGTGAGCACAGTCTATTTGATGAACAAACAGAGAGATCCAACAAGAATTCACGGTATTTACATAAATTTTGTCAATTGAAGGTCGGTAATTGTAGTCTAGCCGGTTCAGTCAAGCAAATATAAAAAATCAATGTCAGATCTCAATAAATAATGATTCCAGACATTTCATGGAGCAATTAGGGGTTGAATAGATCAAATGCATTTGTTCGACAATCGGTTATTCCCAAATACCTCCACTGTCTCTTTTAATTCTTTTAACAACGAACGAATTCACATATTTTCGTGAACTAACCACAAACTCCTTCACAGTGTTATAGTTCTATTCAATATTATAAGAATCATATTAATTAATTCCCGACAATGAAATAATGAGGAGTTTCGATCGACTGTCATATCGTACCTCATTGAAAAGGAGCCAATCTCAATACATTTACGTGTATGAAAAACAACGGTTGAAAATTATATTCCGAAAATTATCCTGTATGAATATATACCTGATGGTTCCGAATATTCTGAATGGGGCCCTAACCTCTTCGAACCGTGGAATCTTTTGGCACCCTCGCGAGTTACATTGATTCGATCCAGAAGATACCAACCATAGATACCTCAGCTGCATTTTTGTCAAACGTAGTATTATTATATATGAATGAATGAATGAAATTATAGATATATGATTGATAGTTAACCGAAGTTTCTGATAAATTGTGTGATGTATAGTTCATATGTACCAATAGTTAGTTGTCATTGAAAGTATGTTTACGATCAAACATTTGCATTTGAGCTTTTGGAACTAGATTGGTGCAGTAAAATAGTATATGCACAAATATAATGAGAATAACATAATTCAAAATCCGGCATGATGACAGGGCGCAGCGTCCCCCGTGCATGTCGCCAAAACTAAAATATCTAAACAAAGAGAAATACTTGATACGGCAAAGCAAGAATACGCATGGGTCATTCCTCTAGTAAATACATGCTGTGACACTATATATTCGCTGTATTCATTGACATCATCTTCGATTGTTGAAGAAGTAATAATAAAGATATAAGCAAAAGGTATCAATATTATCTATAGATGAAAGAACTTTGGTTTATTACATCATATGGTTAGAAACAGAAATGGATACACTTAATGAATAAGTATGCCTTACCATAATCTGAGAAATAACATGATTCTATATGTATATACTTGTATAAACAAAAGTATCGCGTCAATATATGAGCAGTGACATTGGTTTATTTTTGTCGATACCTAATGCGCGCGTTCATTCAAAACCTGAATGTTCATACATGTTAAAAAATCGGAAGCAATTATTTTAGTACATATTAACCTAACATATTATGATATTTACGTGTTGCTTTTTTTGCAGCTGACTCCAATATCAATGTATGTATACATATATGGGAGGTCTAATTCGACGAAAATGATTTTCCAGAAATGTGAACGTTAATCACTGCATATACAATTGTCAAACGGCATATGTGTCCGGTAAAATAAGGTTAACTGAGCGTCTCTAGAGTATAGCGTCCAGAATAGCCTCATACATTCCATTTTGCATCTTTCGCTACCCTTGAATAATTTCCGCCAAAATGTTTCCCGTAAGTATAGTTTTATTATTTTTTTTCAATTCTGTGAATTCTTGATTAGAGTTGTGGGATTGAAACGGTACTTACCATTGACCAATCACCATATATTGTTTCATCTTGCATTTTTATGTTCAGGGGATGAAAGTGGATACCGTGGATGTTGCGAGTGAAACTACAGACGACAGAACAGACAAGCTACAAAATAATCAAGTTGTAATTGTGAGAGTTCCAGTGAAGCATGCAAATTTGGGAATAAGAAGTCATGCAATGTAAGTTGAATAAAGAAAAGATAAGATTTTACGAGACCAAAATCGAAAGAATGAATCCAAAAAATTTCACTTTCGACATTAAAAAACTTGAATAACGAAAGAGAAAAACAAAACGGAAAATCAGACACATATGACTCACTACCTACCGAATGGATTGATATTTTGCGAGGCACCTTTTTAACCATCACTTAAAATTGCCTAAACATCAAGTCATTACACCCTTTTACCATAATTCTCCGAATCAAAGAATAAAATGAGTGATTACATAGAGTCATGTCTAATGTGATCTTCATGCCCTTTCCGTTTCATTTATTCAATTTGTGATTGTTTCCCCGCAGTTTTGGACTGCATACGATGAAACCTTACTGCCTGCATTTTTTTCTTTTTCGATCTCTGTATGATTTCCCAGAATCTCGATCCAGGCAACTCAAGGAAGTGCCATTGCGCTTATATTTTTACGCAATAGACAGCGAAAAAATGTTGATTTGCTTTCTAGTCTGGTTTAAAGCCAAAGAATTCGAGAATAGTACATAGAAAGCTATAAGTTTCAGTCATCAGATTTATTTGATACAAGATATTTGAGTATTCCGCAGTCGAATCTAATTTTTTGATTTTCAGGGACATGAGTACAATGGTTGAATTAACATCATTCAGTACTCTCGGTAAAATTCAACCATTTTTAGTATCAATCTCAACTACAGCCGCGTTGATTGTTGATTTGCATTGTCATCTCACCGACAAAGAAGTTTGTGGTTATTTAGGTGGACATTGGGACATTAATGCTCACAGTAAGTTCCTGTTAATTATGATTTGAAACAATTATAATCGACTATATCTAATAATATCTACCATATGTTTCTCATGCAGATTTAGCAATTACAAGTGCATTTCCATGTCGTTATGCTGGTAAAGATAAAACGGCAGCTGGAATGGTCGAAGCGGAAATTGCGAGAGCCATGGAGTGGCAGAGAGTTACATTGGTCGGTTGGTATCATTCTCATCCGCGATCTCACGCATCACCATCATTGCGCGATGTTGATTATCAACTTGATTATCAAATAAAAATGAAAGGTCCGAGTGATAATGGATATACTCCTTGCGTCGGTTTGATCTGTTGTAAGTGATCCATTTTCTCTCTCATATCAAACTCCTCCACCACGTACTACGAAAGACTAGAAATACTGAACATTCTCTTAATAATTTTCCATGTCGTCAAGAGTTTTATTTTATACTTGTATTATCAAAGTTCTATCCACAGCAAAGAGGAACAATATTCATTATTAACAAATATTTATTTCGTATTGTAGCACCATACAATGCTGATGGCAATTATTATGAGTCCAATTTCAATGTGTATTGGTCGATGCCACCGCCGGAAAATCGTCCACATGAATATCCCAGACCGATGTTACTGAGTTACACTATATCGCAAGAAGTTTTTCTACCTCAAGATGCGCTGGATGAAATTAAGAAATGCATCGAATATTATCGGAGCGAAGGTGGCATTGATTTCAAAATGAATTTTAACAGCACTACTACATACATGGAAAGATTGAGACATTCTCTAGCGTCAAAATTACCAGGGCACAACCGTGGCAGTGATACTGGTTATTGGGAAGTTATCAGAGAAATGATTCTACCAGGATCGAAGGACGATAAAATGTCATCGTCTGATGCATTTATTGCCGTTCAATTCCCACCAATGGGATTGGCTGAATCTTTGGGTCAAAATACAACCGGGCTTGGTCCAAATAATATTTTCCTCGCACCAGTTAATTTCAAACCTGACACAAATATCGTATCATCTGCAACGAAATCCTATAGTTCACAACCATCTACATCGGCGCGCGACTGTCAAAAAGACAATCAAGATGATATGATGATAGATGGTAGATTATTTGGTAAAATTGAAAGACCTGAAACTCTGCCAACATTTAGATCGGGCGAACTTACTGTGTCGGTAAAAAATGTAAAAATGGATTTCGAACCAACACCAATAGATTTTGCCAAACTACCGAATCCACTTTCAATCGAGGCATTCACAAAAATGCGATCAAATTTATCATCTGAATTCCCGTTGGCCGATCTATCACAGCATATCACTCAATTGCCAGATTTGAGTAAATTCGCCAATTTTTCGCCAGCCGATCTAGCAAAATTGTCTGGTTTTGCATTGGGCGATTTAACCAAAGCGTCTTCAAATGCTTATGCAAATTTGTTTGCACCAATGAATAAAAGCTGTAGTGGCATTCCAACCACAACAAAGAACATGGTAAACGATCGTTTATCAGATTTTTCACACGGCGGTAATGATCCGATGCAACCTATGTCCATATTTTCGACCGAGTCGAACAAAATAGATGAAATGAATGATCGGAAAAAAACATTACCCGAAACAACAATTAATGAAGTTCCAAAATTAAATCGTCCAACAGACTTTTCTACCGCCGAAGAACTATCGATATCGAGTGTACGGCCCGATTTTGGTGCAATGCTTGACATGAAAACGTTACATGGGAAAAATCTTCAGCCATTGACAATGAATGATTCTGCCGAATCATTGAATCTATCGAAAGATCGATAATAAGTTGAATTCCATACAATGTTCTTTTGATTTAGTTGTTCGAGAAACAATCATGTGTGTGTTGCCGAAACAAAAAACAAGTATTCAAACGAGTCTTGGGGAGGCTTGGCATCTACTCTCAAGGATTGTCGCCAGGACCTTGGAGAATTGTCCCATTAGTTCAGATCGTCGAACTCACGACGAGGATTCTTCAACAGCGATATGCAAACGTGCGCTGCGTACCTTCAATTCCCTTCACCTTTCGCACTCTCAACATCCTTTATCTTTCCTACATGTACACACACGCACACCCACGTATATGCACACATACAACATATATGGATGTATATGTATGTTCTATGTGAACATATACAGTTACAAACACGCATTCAAAAACATTTTTTATTTGACGTCACATTGGAGGCGCGAGAAATGCTTCAAGTAGGCGTTTGAATGCATCAGTGTGTGGAAAAAAGACTCCACAACGGTGTGGTATAGCGATACCTGGCGTGAGTTGAAACGTTAAGCGCGCAAGCCTTTATAGCCCACCAAGTTGAAAAGACTCAACGACTCTTGTTGTGAAAGTAATGTACGTGAGTCCGTAAGAAGCATACCGGAGAGGGACAAAACTGTTCGCTCCTTTTCTACTTGTGGTGTTAAATCGCCGCGCCATAGTCAGCCCCACAGTCGTGTGGTAACGCTCTCTCCTTCTTCTTCTCCGCGGCTTTCACCTCTGCGCGTTCACTGACTTGTGTTACTTCGATACACTTGAACATTATAATATCTTCGTCTATTGTAAATTTAGAGAATAATTTTTTTTTCATTCCCTATTTTTTGCATTACAATTGTACAATTTTTAATTTGACCCGGTTAAAAATTCACGTATGGATTGAATTCATTGGAGCCAATCAGGTGGAGAACAGCAATTAAAGACAACGAAACATGAGAGAAAGTTCAAACTATAGCGATTTTATTCGCTGAAATTTGTGTGTATATTTTTTTGGTGATGAAGTGTAAAAGTGAATTGAGAAGGGACGAAAGATCGATCAACATACTGGAATAAAAAATCAGGTGAGATAGTGATTTTTTGATGATTTTTTTTTTCTCTTTTTTTTCTTGAACGGATGGAACAATACCCAGTGATATTCCGGGATGACAGATTCAAACTTTTACTTCACCGTTACTCATAACACATATACACATAGACGCACGCATCCCCACGCGTGACCGATGATCCGACGACATGGTGCTTATATGCAAGAGATATAAGAATTAAAGGCCAAATGGTGTTTTGTAGTTGTACAACTTGACTATATATATATAGAAAACTCGAAATTTTTTAAAAATCTTGATGCTTACATTCATCATCTAAGAGCATTCAACACTTAATTATAATCATTGTTCTCTCCTCCTAGAAATACAATCTGGGCACGAAGAACAATCGACAATTTTCAATCTGTGAATAAATTTATATTTTAATTCAGAACTCCTTGTGATTATTTATTAATTCAAATCAAAAGAAAGACATATTTTCAATCAATAAAGTAGAACACAAAGCCATTTCCATACGTCACAATTTCCTCCTTCAATGCGGAGCCTTTCACTCCTCATGTGAAGAAATAAAATGTATTTAGTTCAGTAGTGAAAAAAAATAATAAAATCGAAATATCGGGGATCTACCTGTTTCCAGATCGTTAAAAGGAATTAACATAGACAACCTGTGGAAATATTCTTTCGAAATAATGTTCATCATCAGATATCACCGAAGTACATATGCATACATATGTATATATATATGTTTGCAAGAATTGTGTGAGAAGACCGAATACCGTTTGGAAAGGAAGGCTAGAAAATGGATACAACATATCCGGATGTTTGAAATTCAATACGGGATCATTATCATTATGATCTCGCGTTTAAATGGAAATGGGGAATACTGTTTTTATCATTTGACAAAAGTGAATTTTGATTGTCGTTCTCTAATTCCTAGTCATAATATTTTCTCATTCGGGTCTAGACAGATTGACAAAAAGAACTAGTATGTGTTACTAAAATATCAATCAGAATTAATGAATAATTGTAACGGTCAATTCACAAGAAAGACATTTGAAACGATACATTATTATTTCGCAGAATGAAAATATTTTTATTTCAGGCTCCAAAAGATACCGATAATACTAAAAACGGTTGGAAAGATGAATGCTTTGGAGCCACTGTACCGATAATAAAGATTTCAGATTGGGGCTCACGTTTTGACCAAACAATATATAAGAGATCGTATGTCTTGACTTTCAAAAGTATGAGCGATTTCATGTTGACTTCGATATGTAGAGAAAAAGTATATATTTCGATATAATTAATCACTGTACGTTGAATATGATATTGAATCATACGGGAATGATAAGAAAAGTCAAGTTTCAACCAAGTGAAAAAATAATATGAAGTCCTCGAGAGATAATACATCCAAGTTTCAAAAAATCGTAAAAATGTTCTATCAGTCTTATCATATTCCTCTATCGGCACAGTTAATAACACGTATATTTTTCAATTTTCAATATTACTTCCTATCTTGTTTCAAGAAAACTCTTGGATTATTATAACGTCAACGTATGCAATGTAGAGAAGGTCACATTGTTGCTGTTGCGCGAAAAAGAAAAAAATAACGATATGAAGGAGAAAGTGATTCACGGTCGAATGTATGGCATTTCAAATCCGGATCTACCGAATCACTATTATATTTATCGTTTTATTATATTTCAATTATAAATTCTGTGGAATTTATTTCCACATTTCATATCCGTTCACAATCTCATATGCATGTCATGTTCATTCTCAACGATGAGGAGAGTTGCTTGCTCATTCCTTTGGAATTTAATCTTGCAAAAAATCCTTCGAATTTTTCATCTTTTTTTCATTCCTTCATTTGTTCATTCTTTTTCTTATTGACCAGTGCAGGGTAAAGTTTATACACAATCCAACGATTCAGGCACGCCTTATTTCTCATGTAGACACATTGGAATATATATCACGCCCAATCAGGAAGTCTGGTATTTGAAAGAGAATGGCTCGAGTTCACTTCACAAAACTGTAACGAAATCAAGAGACAAAGACGTTTATCATTTATTAAAATGGTCATATAATCCCATGTTATTTTACTATTTATTTGTCGAACGTACGTTAGCTTTCCAATGTATCAGTAATTTTGATAACCTCTCACTACAAATATTTATCTGTGACAAAGCTAGCAGTCAAGTACTTTGCATCAATCGTTATTTTTCGTATTTACGATATTACCATATAATATCATAAAACCGAAAACCGATGTTTCTAGGGGTGGTTATGTCACATTTCAAATCGAAAGCACTGTTATTAGCGTAAAATTGGCTTCCAGCAGAATAACATGCATATTCTTCCATCGACGTTGATAGAATTGCCATTCATTCCATCGATCTGCAATCAATTCTTTTTTTCCTTATCGGAATCAAATCAAAGTGTCTGATAGCAGAAAGATTCGTGAAAAGAAAGAAAAAAGTGGTGTGGGTACAGGATAGGGTTGAGGGTTTCTGCATATAATATTCCGGTCATTGCATCGGCCAAACAAGGTTCAGTGAAAATAAAACACGAGAAATGACATAGAGAGAAAGGGAAAGAAAATAAAATTGATGTGGGTGGTGGGGCGACGGGGAAGTGAATATAGATATATATTATGACCTGCTGACGATCGAGCATTGAGGGCGCTCAGATATATAAATATATGTAGCAATCCGGCAACATAATTTCAATGTAGTGGACGTCCTTGCTATGTTATCTGCCTCGATTCTGTACCTTTCACTTTCAAGAGTTGAGGAACCAGTTAAAAATCTCAGAGCCTTTATTTTCTTCCCTCTTCGTTCCTTGCCCTCACTCTGTTCCACTCTCCTTCCTCATGACTCTCAGACGCTTACCTTCCACCCACTTATGACCATCGAAGAACATCGATGCGTGCGATTGAATTTTCCATATGGGCGATTAACATTAGAAATATTTCAATGTGTAGAGGTATGCCGATAATAATTCTTCTATACTTGTTCTGCGGTGTCACTTGCAATTATCAATTTTCGCGTCACACCGCCACGCAATCAATCAGAGGCCCGCATGACTATCCTCCTGATCCGTAATAAATTGAATGATTCGGTGGATAACTCGGTCACGAATTCCAGCAGAGTTTATATTAATAAGTAATGTGGACATAATTTTACATAGGTGTTAAAAAAAAAGTGTCATCATGTCGAAGAGTCAGCACCAACCGCAAAATGGGATGGTGCCAGGTGGTGGAAATGATCCTGATGACTTTTTGGATGATGATACCATTCCGTTAACTCAAGATTATGGGGGAAGGTAAATTTGTTTTTTGAACGATTAGTGAATTTTCATTCGATTTTAGTCCAAAGAAGAAAATTGATCATTCTATGGAGTTCCGTTTGTAACATTTCATCAATGTAATCATGTTTATTGAATGTATTTTCTAGTCATCGAACAATGATGGAAACAAAAGCTTGGGATGTCTTCAGAGATCCACCACAAAAAATTGATTCGGGTTCAATGGCAAATCAAAAATGTCTCGACACAACAGTTCAAGTCACAAAAGCGATTGTTTACTTTTTTGTATTTGTCATTGTACTCGGCAGCGGTGTGATTGCCAAAGGAACAATTCTCTTGATGACCTCGCAACTACAACCCGATCGTAAAATTGATTATTGCAACAGAGAATTAGGCCGTGACAAGCAATTTATTGTAATATTACCAGAGGAGGAGAGAATTGTTTGGATTTGGTGTATAATAATAGCCTATGTAGTGCCTGAATTTGGAACAATATTCCGTAGTGTACGGATGTGCATATTCAAATCATGGAAGAAACCATTGTCGTCGCACTTTTTGCTTGTTTTCATCATGGAAACATTTCACGTTGTAGGCTTAGCGCTAATGTTTTTTACAGTATTGCCAGACATTGATGTTGTTAAAGGCGCAATGATAACGAATTGTGTTTGTTTTGTGCCGGGATTACTTGGTTTATTATCAAGAAATAAAAGTAAAGATGAATCACGGAGATTCGTTCTCGTCCTTGTTGATTTAGCAGCTTTAGCAGCCCAAGCGAGTGGTTTCGTTGTATGGCCGCTATTAGATAGTTCTAAACACAGCCTCTGGATCATTCCACCAGCATTGATACTGGTATCATGTGGGTGGTGGGAGAATTACGTTACTACACAAAGTCCCATTGGTAATACAGAATAATGAAATAATAATGAATAATGAGTATTCAATTATAAAATGTAATATAATACTGCTAATTCCATCGTTCTATTATTCTATCTCTCTTAAGGTTTTGTTCGTACTCTTGGTCGTGTGAAAAAAGAACTACGCTTGACCAGATACTTTACGTACATGTTTGTTTCCGTTTGGAAAGTGATGTGTTTTATTATCAGTGTCTTGGTCATTCTCCATATGAAAGGCGAGAACATTGGACATTTGTTCACAATGTTTGGCACAGCATTCGGTGATCATAAAATGACTGTGGTATCTGTAAATCAAGATGTCACCGGCGCAATACCCGATCTCGCTGATATTTTACGTAATGGTGAAACTGAAACAATAACTGCACATATTAGCACTGCTATATATGTTTTGTTACTTCAAATATTCGGCGCATACTTCACATATATATTTGGTGAGTACTTATAGTAATGAAGAATAATAATCATATGTATAATTTTCATTATTGAATACATAGTTTTGCTGTTTTCATTACAGGGAAATTTGCATGTAAAATTCTGATACAGGGCTTTAGTTATGCATTTCCCGTAAGTCTCACTATTCCCGTTTTAATATCATTACTGATTGCCGCATGTGGTTTGCGCAATGGTGATCCATGTTTTTTTCATGGTACAATACCAGATTATCTATTCTACGAATCACCACCGCTACTGAATGACTTTGTTTCCAAAAAATATGCATGGGTTTGGCTACTGTGGCTGCTGTCGCAAACTTGGATAACACTTCATATATGGACGCCAAAATGTGAAAGACTTGCAGCAACAGAGAAATTGTTTGTGGTTCCCATGTATGATTCACTGTTAATTGATCAATCAATGGGATTGAATCGAAAGCGTGATGATCAGCCAGAAGTTAAAGTTGAAGATTTAGCGGAAATTGAGAGAGAAAAGGGCGATGGCGATTATGAAACAATTTATGAACAAACTGATGGTTCAGCTACACCACCGTCTGCAGTCAAGAATAGCGACCATGTCACAAGGATATATGCATGTGCAACCATGTGGCACGAGAATAAAGAAGAAATGATCGAATTCTTGAAGAGTATTCTACGTTTAGATGAAGATCAGTGTGCAAGACGCGTTGCACAAAAATATTTGAAGGTGGTCGATCCGGATTATTATGAATTTGAGACACATATATTTTTCGATGATGCATTTGAGCTTGCAGATCACGATGAGAACGAGACACAAGTCAATCGTTTTGTTAAACTTTTAGTCGGTACATTAGATGAGGCAGCATCAGATGTTCATCAAACGCGGATGCACGTACGAGCACCGAGAAAATATCCAACGCCATACGGCGGTCGATTAGTATGGACATTGCCAGGAAAAACGAAAATGATTGCTCATTTAAAAGATAAAAATAAAATTCGCCATCGTAAACGTTGGAGTCAAGTAATGTATATGTATTATTTACTTGGTCACCGTCTCATGGAATTACCGATAAGTGTCGATCGTAAAGAAATGATTGCCGAAAATACATTCCTCTTAACTTTGGACGGTGACATTGACTTCCAACCGGCCGCTGTGAAACTACTCGTCGATTTGATGAAGAAGAATAAGAATCTTGGTGCTGCCTGCGGTCGTATTCACCCAGTTGGTTCGGGTCCAATGGTGTGGTATCAGATGTTCGAATATGCCATTGGTCATTGGCTACAAAAAGCCACAGAACACATGATTGGTTGTGTACTATGTAGTCCTGGTTGTTTCTCATTATTTCGTGGTAAAGCTCTTATGGATGATAATGTTATGAAAAAATATACTACGAAATCTGAGGATGCTCGACATTATGTGCAATATGACCAAGGTGAAGATCGATGGCTTTGTACACTATTACTGCAGCGAGGATATCGTGTCGAATATTCAGCTGCTAGTGACGCTTATACTCACGCACCTGAAGGATTCAATGAATTTTACAATCAACGTCGAAGATGGGTGCCCTCAACAATTGCTAACATTATGGACCTGCTTATGGATGCAAAACGGACAATTAAAATAAATGATAATATTTCATTGCCTTATATTTCGTATCAAATTTTACTTATGGGTAAATATTCACATTTCATTTTTGTTTAATGTCTGTATAAAGATGCGAAGTGTAGAAAATGAATACAATGTACTAGGTGGCACCATACTCGGACCCGGCACAATATTTCTTATGTTGGTGGGAGCTTTTGTTGCTGCATTCAAAATCGACAACTGGACAAGTTTTTATTACAACATCATACCGATCCTCCTTTTTATGCTCATTTGTTTCACGTGTAAATCCAGTATTCAAGTAAGTGTTAAATTTTGTTCCACGTTACTTAAGAGTACACGGCATTCTTGTATTATAGTCCTCATATCCTCAAACAATTGATTGTGTTGCTTTTTGCCACCTCCATATCTATTCTTCATCTATACATGTTATCCTTGCAGCTTTTATGTGCACAAATATTGTCAACAGCATATGCCATGATAATGATGGCGGTAATTGTTGGTACAGCACTACAACTTGGCGAAGACGGAATAGGATCGCCATCAGCAATATTTTTAATATCATTATCAAGTTCATTTTTCATAGCGGCATGTTTACATCCGCAAGAATTTTGGTGTATTGTACCTGGTATAATATACTTATTGTCAATACCTTCTATGTATTTGCTTCTCATCTTGTACTCCATCATCAATTTGAATGTTGTGTCATGGGGAACACGGGAGGTCCAAGTGAAGAAAACAAAAAAGGTTTGTGATTGTCAGAAATGACATAATGACAATGGTAATGTTACGTAACTAAAACTGCAATGCATTACGCATCACTTGATAAACTTTTACCACTAAAACAAGCGATAACAAATACGGAGCTTTTATCACCGCTATCTTTAAAAATATGAGCAATATCTTGAAAGGTGCTTAACAACCAAACTGAGATTGAGGCTGAAAAGCGTACAGTTATAAATTAGATACGTTATTATTTCATAAATGTTTGTGCCTTTAAAAATAGTAGATCATGAGGGCCCACTGACCTGAACTCTGGCATCTTTTCGCTTCTCGGGATTTTATTTCTGAATATTCGTTTATTCCGACGGATTTGATGTTAACAAATGGAAGAGGAAAATATCATATACCCATTTTTAGTGTAATATGAACTTTTCGTTTTAGTTACGTAACAAAAACAAATAATGACTGTAGAGGGAACACATTCACGGTTGCACTGCTCTGTTTGGAATTCTCGGTATAATTGTCATGGTGTTCGCAATTGGGTGATGGCTATAGTAATATGGTTTTCTTGATGATGAATTGATGAAAAAAGACAAAAGAATCTATACAGTTGAAATCTGAATGCATAGATTTTCGCTGCTGGTGTAATCAGCATAATCTATGGTCTGGTAATGATTGCCGTAATAACTGCCATAACAATCAACGTTGTCGAAGATGGTTGGTTATCGCCATCAAGTTTATTCATAATATTGGTAACGACTCAAATAATTATCGCTGGACTGATGCATCCACGTGAGATCGGATGCCTTTTGCATGGTTTTATCTATTATATCACGGTACCATCAATGTATGCCTTACTAATAATTTACTCATTATTCAACTTAAATGATATTAGTTGGGGCACGCGGGAAGCACTAGTAAAAAAGACCGCAACGGTAAATGGAATATATTTCTAATAAAACTTTCACCCAATGAAAAATAAATAATGACTAATCAAATTAAAGTAAGAGTAAAAATTGCTGGAGAATAAGTAGCGAAACGTCTGATATTAATAGGAACTCGAGCAAGAAAAAAAAGAAGCTGAGGAAGCTAAGCGGAAAGCAAAGACAAAGTCACTACTTGGATTTTTACAAAATGGCACGGGCGCCAATGACGATGATCAAGGATCAATTGAAATCTCCCTTGCTGGATTATTTAAATGTATGCTCTGCACGCATGGAAAGCCATCTGATGAAAAACAGCAGTTGGTTGCAATTGCTGAATCACTTGAACAACTTGGAAGACGATTAGAAAACATCGAAAGGTTGGCAATGTAATTCCGCATCAACTCGAATTTGAAAAAAATTCAAGTACAAAACATATTTTTATTCCTCAGAACTGTTGATCCTCATGGTCATTCGTCAGGTCGGCGTCGAGCGTCATCAATCGGCTCCCGATCAGCAGAACACCTTGGTGCGATCGAAGAAGAAACAGGAAAACATCAATCCGATCCAGACAGTGAAGCTGAAACAGAAGCTAGCCAAACGAATGAGACGCCACGTGATCCAAATTTTCTATCTCGACCGTATTGGTTGAATGATGATGGATTGAAGAAAGGTGAAGTCGACATATTGTCTATGCAGGAGGAATTATTTTGGAAGGATTTATTGGAAAAATATTTATATCCCATTGACGAAGACAAAGCTGAGAAGGTAATTTTTATAATAATTGAATGTCTATGAACATTTCTGGATGATATGAAATGCTCAGAGATATCAATATTTGTATTGGATATCATATGAGAAAATACATATAATAGTTGCCGAGAGTAAAGACCCCAAACGAATACTAAATTTCTAATTCAATATACTGAGAAAAAAAATGTTTTCTTATAGTCTGGAATGTAATTTTAATGTGATCGACAAAAAAGTTGATGATAGATACGAAAAAAAAGGTCCATTTATCATTTTTGAAACTTTTACGTGCAGAAAAGAATGTTTCCTTTCCCAGCCAAACACAAATTGCATTACAAAAATCAATCGTGTGTGTGAGCCGCATTCACAATTTTTTAAAGTTTCTTGAGATGTGCCAAAAATTTGATACTAAAGAAATAATTATTATCTCGCTTCGACATTGATATTTTAGATTCTATATGGAAAAGTATACATATTAACTTGTTTGTCACGATGATATACAATTTAATGCACTCGTTTTATTGGGTTGATTACACGTATTTCCGATTTTTTTGGCGAGAAATATCTCACTCTCTGTTAATATAATTAATAATCAAATGCTGATACCAGGCCAGAATAGCGAAAGATCTCAAGGACCTACGTGACCAAAGCGTCTTTGCGTTCTTTATGTTGAATGCACTCTTCGTACTCATCGTCTTCTTGCTGCAATTAAACAAAGATTTGCTCCATATCAAGTGGCCATTTGGTGTCAAGACAAACATCACTTATGATGATAATTCACAAGAGGTAATTACCGCTCTGCTATTGTTACGTACTTTTCGTATATGTTTTGTTTCTTTTTTTTTTCTACTTTTTCCATTCATCATTTAGATTCAGAGCGTTCAAAGTTAAAAAATTTGACGCACGGTAATCTGCAACGAACAAGTACGTGGGCAATTAGCGGAGCTTCTCTACTATTGTACTAATGCATATGGTTTTTTTTTTCCTTTTTTTTTTCTTCACGTGAAATAGGCACGCATCGCCGCCGATCTCATTGAACTTCGGAACAAAAGTGTGTTCGCATTTTTAATGTTTAATGCTCTTTTCGTACTGATTGTATTTTTACTACAATTGAACAAAGATCAGCTGCACGTTGTGTGGCCGTTGGGGATCAAGACGAACATCACCTTCGTTGAAGAAACCTCAGAGGTACCGGTATACCCCGGCCTCGTATATTTCACGTTTTTTTATTTATTTTTTCTCTCACAAAATACTTTGCTCTCTCTCTCTCTGTCTCTCTCTCTCTCACACACCATATTCTTTTTCATTCTGTACATTACATATTGTACACCTTTACAACCACAGTTTAATAAACTAATGGTATGTGGTGAATGTTCGCACGAAATACTATGAATTTTAACAAACAAAAATATGAAAGAAGAAAAAATATTGCAAAACCTTTCATTTCTCAACGAATTCCATTTGGATTCGTTCACTTCTTCATTTATTTTCTTGTTTTGGAACGGGATTTCAAGTTTTTTGCAACTATCCAATGATAATTCAACTGATTGGACAGATGAAACTGAAAGTAATATGCACATATACAGCAAAATGTATTAGAATTCAATGTAATATAATATGGATACATATATACATATGAATATATGAATGTCATTCATATTCTCTCAAAAACACTGTGAATGAGAACTAATTTCACACGGTTGCAGTAATACAAATAGGCTGCAATCTTTGACTACTTTTGGTTTGGGCACAACAACGATGGATTCTCACGGTTGGTTTTCCGTGTTTTTGTGTTTAACGATGATGTATGACGATATTGAGGAAGTAAAAAACGAGGTTGGAAGGTGCGATGGTGAAAATAAACAAAAAATAAATAGCTAATGTCATGTAATGTTTATACGTGTTTATGCAGTAACCACGTGATAAAAACGCTTTTATATAATTATGTATATAATCGATTTTCATTTGCGGATTACTATGGATAATGTTTAATCATTTGGGTATATTTATGTACATGTATAAAATATATGTTTAATCATATCTGTCCACAATATATTGAAAGTAAAAGATAATATGACTAATCGAAAATCATTCCAGGTACACATCACGAAGGAATATCTGCAACTCGAACCAATTGGTTTAGTGTTCGTATTCTTCTTTGCACTCATTCTCGTCATTCAATTTTCTGCCATGTTATTTCATCGATTTGGAACATTTGCTCATATCCTGGCTAGCACCGTATTGGACTGGTATTGCTGTAAAAAGGTGATAATATTGTATTTTAACAACCCAATTACACATACTTTCGCTTTGCAACTCGGCACAGCACAGAGCTCATTCATTGTTTTTCTCTAATTGGAAACAAGAAAAACTGAGAATACCGTGGCATAAGTCTCAATGAAGTTTTTTTATATGAGTTGAAAACACCATAGAGTCGCTTCTGAAACTGGTTCTAGGTCTGTGCATACAGTGCTGACGCGTAATTGCATTTGTATGCAATCGAAGGATCGATTCAATTTATCATTACTATTTCTTCGGTCATAACTCACAATGCATTTTCATTTATTTTAGGCGAAGGATCTCTCCGAAGAAGCATTATTATCAAAACATGCAGTCGAAATTGTTAGAGATTTACAACGTCTCGATGGGATGGAAGGTGATTACGATGAGGGCAGTGGAAGTGGACCAGGCAGAAGGAAAACTATCAGAAATTTGGAGAAGAGCCGGAGAAAAACGCAGGCAATTAATACGCTAGATGTGGCGTTCCGTCAACGTTTCTTCAGTATGGCAGAGGGAAATGGTAAGCACCAACACTATGCTTTGTCAGACAAAATAATTTTTTATCCTTTTCTTTTCATATCAACTCCAGGCCTGCCGCGAAATATGTCGACACGCCGATCCACAAAGGCTTTTAAAGCTTTTGAAGGCCGTCGTAACAGCATTATGGCATTGAGGAAAAAGTCACAAATGCAGACACTCGGTGCAAACAATATTTATGGGGTTGCAGGTAATCCTTTAGGGATACAGCCACGACCCACTCGCAGCAGTCAAATTTCCGTTAAAGATGTTTTTGCGGATACCGGACATATCAACGCTGCATATGATAGCGAAGGCAGCCCGCGGAACAGTTTGAGACTTCAGCCAATGGGCGGGAACACATGGCGTGATACTAACTCGAAAATGTAATTTCCGCAGATCGTAAAAGCTAGAATAAAACAAATTGAAAAAGACTTTTTTATATAAGAAAATCTCGCAAAATATTCGTGCGATAATTCTTGTCAGCTTTCATCATATTTTTCATGTGATACGCTTGAAACAAATCGATATGATAATTAATGGTGAGTGAATATTGAACGTCATTATGTGTGTTTCATTTTCATCATGAACTAGTATCCATAACTTCTTCATATATTAGGTATCATCTAATATCATTTTATACATCATCTTTGTGTCAAGTTGATCAAACGGGGAGTCGTGAAAGCACCAGCCTCATTTTAGTATAATAAATGAACTTCATTATAAATATTATTGCACTTATTTTAGCATAATCACGCCTATTTATTTTGGAGATTGAAATAATGCTTCAGTTATCAATATTATATATGTTAACATCATATAATCATTCATTGAATTTCTTATCGACCACTCTCGGCATAATCCAAACGGACGATAAATTATCATAGTAAGACTGTATGGGATATTTGCCATGCATATGTAATTGTTGTTCATTCCCAAGCTGAATTCAATTTGATAATGAGCCACGATGAGTATTGAGAATAGATTACATATGATATTTTCAATTGACTCACCCGAATAATTCTGTGATAAAAATCCATACATAAGTAAGATATCTTGGTTCCAAGTATAGAATAAATGACCTTGAATTTGTCGATGCTATCAAATTGTCAATTGAATTTTCATAATTCGAATATTTTGATAACTCATGTCTTATGCATATTACTATTTCTAATAATATGAGTGATGTGATTACAACAGTTCCAGTGATAATATAATTATAATGGAGATATAAAGCGTGGACAATAGAACCCAAGCCGATGGTACATAAGGACCAATCGATTAAATGTTTCTCTTCTTTTTTGTCTGAAAGTTCCTGCTCTATTGAGAAGGCATCGATGGCTGAAAACAAGAAATTCTGTTTAGATAATTGGAAACTTGTGCTATAATAATGAGATTACGGTAATGTCTCCAAAAGAGGTTATATGCCAAGCCAAAAATTGATCGGATTCCAATTGCAGCGATCCCAATCGATGCGAAAATGAATTGTGGCAGGGCTTGGGAAAATTGTCTATATGAATAGTTGAGCAGGCGATAAATACAGGTGCCAGAGCCAAGAATAAGGTAGCTACAAGATAACACGGCGTCTGGAATCATGAGTGATCCTTATTGTTTGACGGATATATATTAGACGTGTAAGTTCAATTTTACAATATGTACACACATATATTGTTTTTTTTTGTCGTCAATTTTGATTGTTTGATTTGATTGGTTAATGCACGTGAAACTGCAAAATTCGAGGGTTTCTATCAAGAAATCGGTTGATATGACTTAATTCATTTGAGGAGCTCGAATCGACTCGATATTTACCCTTGAGGGTGTAAGTGATGTAATCGGAGAACAAGGGATATAAGCCCCCCCCCCCCCCCCCCCCCATATGGAATAGACATATTATTAAGTTCACTTTTAATGGTTATAGGGCTCCGGTACTTAACCACATCGAAGCACCTAAAGATTGAAATATTGCCATCACAATTACAGAATATTTTTATATTTCGAATAGAATTGATACAAAAATTTCATAACGTATATATACGCCGTTGAAAAGAAAAATTCATATAGATGTAAAATAAAGAGAAAACGATGAGAAAAAAGATTGTGAAAAATGAGGAATGCCAAAATTTGTTCACTTCAAAAACATCATATTTACCATAATGTTTCGAGTACTGTAATGTCAATATCTGCGTGCAGCGGCTCAATCTACGCTATGTTGCATCTTACAGAATACGGATGAACATCGTATCCTGTGTGTATTTTAGCTCCGTCATATGCATTATTCCCTCGCTGTACAATTAATCGATAAAAATTTGTTCTTCCATTTGTAATAAAATCGAGTATATTCCCCTAACTGACATTCAGCTTTATTCTCAAATTTTTTTGGCCTACTATAAGAACTCGCGCGACCATATACCACCATGTTTTCCACTTATTTCTTCCTTTCGAATGAACATTTACCAAGGAAATGAAAAATGAAAATCATTGATACACGTGAATAAAATGAAAAATTGTTTGTTCATGTATTTGTTTTCACAATTAAAAAAATACTTTCAACAATAAAAAATAAACCGTAATCAACAATAAAAAAAAATGTCTGATGTCATGTAGCTCATGTAATTATAGTAATCATAATATTCATAATAGTGTTAATGAAGGTATTAATTCCAAAGGGAATGGAAAAAAGGTACTGCATCAATCGATGTTTGGAGTTCGTTGACATTTTCTGTTTGCTGTTCCACTGCCATAAACTGTATCCCATTGAACATAGATATCAAGATCTTTCGGTGAAACACTAGGTCTGACCATTGCAAGCGCCTGATAGAAATCGCTAGCTGTAACGCATCTAACATCGTCTTTTTGTATTTTTTCCAATTGTTCGATAGAAATACTTCTAATTGGTCCCATACTCGCTTCTTTGCATAAATTTGCCATATCAGCGCCGGAATAATTATCTGACCTCATCGCGATTTTTTCTATATCCGCATCAGATAGTTCATGACGTTCTGAGGCCAATAAATTCTGTACTATTTGCTTTCTGGCACTTAATTCTGGTAGTGGGACATAAAGTCTTTTGACAAAACGTCGTCGAGCCGCTTCATCAAGCTCTTGTGGTCGATTTGTTGCGCCTATAACTAAAATTTTGTCCTCATCACCAGTTGTCGCGCCATCTAACTGAACCAGGAATTCAGTTTTGATTCTTCTCGAGCTCTCGTGCTCAGTTTCCGATCTTTGAGTTAATAATGAATCGATTTCATCGATGAAAATAACTGATGGTTGGTGTACTCTAGCAACAGCAAATAGGGCACGAACCATTTTTTCACCGTCACCGACCCATTTTGAAGTAAGTGAGCTGGCAGAAATCGAGAAGAATGTGGACTTACTTTGAGATGCAATACACTTTCCTATCAACGTCTTTCCCGTGCCAGGGGGACCGAAAAGAAGAATGCCTTTTGGTGGACGACGCAATCCTGTGAAAATGTCTGGACGCAACATAGGCAATACTATGACTTCTCTAATTATTCTTTTTGCATCCTCTAAACCTGCCACATCGTCCCAAGTTATCAAAGAGCCAGCGTCCATTATTTCGCTTCGAATTAATTCAATCATTTTTGGATCAATGTTCTTCAATCTTTCATCTTCTACCTCCATTGGTTCTTCTTGTGATTCTGATTTATTTTCTTTCTCTTCTTCGCGATTCAATGGACAGACAAATGGAGAATTAACAGATACTTTACCACCAAGTGTCTTCTTCGTTTTGTTTCCTTTTTTTTGTTGTTCTACATTAATTTGTCTCCCTGTTCGAAACGGTTGTGGTTTAATACTTTTGTTTGTATTATTTTCTTGTTCATTTTTTCGTGCCGACGTACATCCACCGTCATTGTCCAACTCGCCACCCATATTTTTGTTATATTTTTCATATAAAGAGGTAAAGAGGCGTCGTTTTTCTTCTCTTTTGTTATTATCAATCAGATCATTGTTAGAAATGGCACCGATTGATGCAATGTTTGATGATTGGTCGTTGTCTTGCAATTTTTGTGGAATTTTCCTCTTTCGCGGTGAAATTTTTTTACCTTTCCAATACTGGATAATGTTTCCGATTTCATGATCAAGTGGTACAGTTTGTTTACAACTCTTCATTGGATCTCTTTGACATGGCAGAGGTTTAATGTGTTTCAATACATCTTTCACGTTTTTCAATTTTGATTGGTATTTCAATGTACCACTAGCATCGTCACCACCTGCGTTTTGAAAAATTCCACGCTTTCTCATTTTTTCGCTGTATTCATCGAGCCCATTACTTAGCAATGCAAGAGCAATCTCTTCCGATCTGGCGGAGAGATTGGAGTGTTTGTTCATACATAACAGTTATAGATTACAAATAAATGGTCTTGAAAACAACTAATACTTACTTGTTTCTGGCAACATGATATTTTAAGGCCAAACACATACGTATTGTGTCCATATCATACTCATCTTCTTGATGAAATGTGGTTAGATGATAAGCTGCTAAATAGTTGTCGACAAGCAACTTTGCTTCCTCGTTTCGATCCATTGTTTGTGCAGTTCCGATATTTATTGTTACCCTATTTTTATTTGATCTTAGGAAGAACCTACTTCAATAATATTCATGTGAAACGAATGAATTTATTGTAATAATTGACTATTGTAAACAGTTATTAGTGCTCGGGCCCAGAAAACGCCGCGGAAACAAATATATATATATATATATATGTGCAACTTTATAGGTTATGATGCGCATCATCACGCGTCAAAAGCTTGGTTTGTTTATATATACTCAACACGCACACACACATGATATGTAATTGAATTACAGTAACGGCCCTATAGAATCGATAAAATCTCCTTTTACTTTCCATTTCTCTACATGAGGCTCTGTGGAATTCCCCATAGATGACATTACGGTACTAATTCTCAATTCACTCATCACCGTCTGAACATTGGGTACAGAGATGAGTAGAATTCTACTCATCTCTGTTGGGTATGTCCAGGACAACGCAGCGGTGTGCAGCGCTGCTCACCGCTGCATTGTCCCGGACATGCCCATTGAGAATTATCAGATAATATGAATAGATTATACGCGAGTACTTGCATAAAAGTAATAATTGATTAGCAAACCTCACTAGAACTCCAAGGGGCATTTGCCCTCTATAGCATTACAATTACCTTCTGATTATTTCCATTTGTGCAAGTATTCACACATAATCAATTCATAGCAATAACGATATAAAATATGCAAGCTTTGATTTCAAATTTTAGGTGGACATTTTGGATATGTTCAACCACAAAACTCTGTAAGGAATTATTTGGATTTCGAAGACCGGAAGAGGCTGATCATGCGCAGAATGAATCACAATTTGAGGTGGAATTAGCGGGTGAGATTCTACTAACGATTCCGTAATATTATTTTAAACCAGATATAATTGCATGTCAAAAATAACAACTTTTCATGTCGAACCGCGCAAATCTGAATTTATTCGTTGTAAGACACAAACTGACTTAGAACTCGTTAGAAATAAAAAAAACCTTCGGCATAGAAAATAACAGTTTTTCGTAACAAGAAGTAGAATGATGATAAGTTGTTCCATTGTAAACTACGTTCTGTTCATCCACATTGCATGTACATATTCATTATTACTACAATGTTATACGCCCCGAATTATGCTATTCTATTGTTTCTCTTTGAATCGTTGCAGCTGAATGTGAGACCATATAGATTTCCTTCAAAGAAAAGAACTCACGGTACGTCCTCACGTCTCAGAATAAGAGGCTAGTTGTGTTTCATATTTTTTATTATATAACATTAACACTATTCAGATCCAAAATAAGATGGGTAGGTGTTACCCTGTGAAAGCGCCACCGTGTTAGATTTAACTCATCATGGCGCCCTGTGTCACACCATATCTTTGCAGATTCTAGTACCTGCATACCGACGATGCCGGGCCTGGAGTGACTGTGGAAACAAATGAAATAATATAAACACAGATGATTCATTATACATATAGTGTTTCGGCACACTTTAACATCACATTCTGTGTGGAATAGTTTTAGAAATAATTCGGCACCGCGTTTCACACCAATTTTTCACAGTGCAGGGAATGGACTATAACATTGATATTTTCATTTACTGGATAGCTATTGCATGTAACATTTATTACCTCTGATAATTATTTCTGAAATGGGATTAGCTACAAGGCTTCATAATCCTTAGGCGTAGAAGTTTTTCTCATGATTCTGTATTCTCATGAAATGAAATGACACAGCTCTTCTCGAAGGGCATCTCGAGTTGCGATTGAAATCCTTCATAATAATCGAAGAGTAGAAGTACAGCGGAGTAGAGGGGAGTTAAGTTCATTCGACCTTGGCGCTAACTCTCCCTAAAAGCCGTAGCCGCAATCATTACATATATGAAACCCCATTGTAGAGTAAGCACATGGAATGAAGCCAAAAAGTAAAAAACACAAATCATAAATCACAAATCAAAAATCATGGAGCGAAAGTCTTAAAGCAAAAATCAGCAATCAGAAAGTATAAACTCTCCAGAGAGTAATCACTACAAGCAATAACATTCGTGCATCTGGCAGCAGAAGCGAGCGAAGTAGAAACGATGATTGTACCCAGATTCATGGACGAATGCAATAGCACGTTTAGAGCTGCTAGGAGTCGTGGCGATAACATAATTTCGTCTGCACATAATTGGTTATTCATCGTTTTTAATTTTTTCATTGAAAATTAACATACTATTGTTGAAGAATAAAACGAGAGTTGGAATAACTGCTATATAGTTGAATATCGCCTGAAGGACGCACGGAAACTAACTTCTTTCGAGTTGTAATTCGAACCTGGAATAAACGTATTGGAAGTGAATCTAAAATTTTTGTTTGAATTTATAACATGCAATTTGATTCTCAGGAATATTAAAAAAATCCAGTAAATATATATATATATATATCAATCTCCAAAATTTGTTTATATTAATTCGTTTACTTTTGCTATCAAATTTTTGTTGTTTATTTTGATCAGTTTTACATGGACACAATATTTGTTACAGGAAAACATTTCATCACGGAAACAGCTCGCATTCATAGAAGAACAAAGACTGTTAAGATATTATATAATGAATAGAAATGAGAAATTTTCGGTCATTGATCTGGAAAACCGATAGATTGCGAATTAGTCTAAAAAGTGTTAATCCGCACCCCATTAATTCACTTGGTCCCAGTTTCAATGTTCAGTTTGACCTTCTCATCCGATTCTTAGCGTCTACATATTTTTTTTTCTCAAATCGAATTGATGTTGGTCTTCTCTTATTCTGACTAATCTATATGTATACTCTTATGCATTCAGTATACGTACAACTACTAATAATACGAAACATGTTACGTTCTGTTACATATTAATGAAAAATTCTGAAATTGTCATGCAATTAATAGTGATTTTTATAAATGAATGAACAATAATTTTCCGTGTGCATGTTTATATTTATGCTTTTTTCAATTAAATATAAATAACATTCATCTAAAGTAATTGTTAATTTTTTCTAAGTCTCAATCGAAATCATTTGTCTTGTTTCCAAATTAATGAGATACGATAAAGATTCGATGCAAATGACTTAAAGCCCAAATCATTTTGAGATTTGTCAATTAAACGAATATGCTAAGAAGCATTATATTCGAACGTGTTATGTATTCCATATTCAACATGCAATAATGAATTTAGTTTCTTCCGGTGAAATTTGAATCGTCAATCATGTAATTCTTGTAGAAGTATGGAATTGGAAATCATTCGCACACTTATAAAGTGCCCCATGTAGTATGGCGTAATGTGGTAACTGACACTCATTATCCTACTATTAGTTAACATGATTCAGACGGGATCAATGACGCAGCCGTCTGAACACTGAATGTAATTAAATATATGATGCAGCAACAAATGGGAAACATTCCTCATTTACTTTGTCGGTGAGACGCTAATCGTTATTGTCGTGTATGAATATTATCTGCAGAGAAATTGTTTACTACAGAACTCTCCGTATCTATAACAAGTCATCATAGTTGTCATTCAATTACTTCGATTATGAAGGTGAGTTGTTTTCATTGAATAATCAAGATATCGTCATTATTTCAGTTATGAATGTGGATAGTATCATTCAGCTAGTTTTTAGCGTAGTTCACATACGAGCTGCAATTTTTCAGTCCTTTTTATTATTCACTGAAGGATCAGTATATAAATTTCGATCAATTGCAGTATTTCGAACTTTTCCAACCGAAGTATATTACTCTATTGCACACTTGCATTCACATTCTACTCATGAGAAGTTTTGGTATCAATCCATTCAACACTGTCAGACTATTTCATAATCATTTATGTTTAGAATAATACTTCAACAATTGGCAGCGAATCTCCATTATCATGGCCAGATTGGACAGTGATCGGTACAATGCTCACAATGTCGGCTGCTATCGGAGTTTATTATCGATTTACTGGTGGCCGACAAAAAACTACAGAGGTCTGTATAAATGTGTGAAAATAGAACAAAAGTGACTTCTAAACGATTCAATAATGTCGATAAATTAATTTTCGCGTTCGTCAAACAGGAATATTTCTTCGCGGATCGGTCAGTTGGAGTTATGACGTTGTCATTTACCATGATGATCGCTCATCTATCAGGTGTAACATTGCTTGGAACCAGCGCCGAAAATTATAGCTATGGTGCCCAGTTCAATGTGTTTTACCTCGGTTTCATCTTGGCAACGCCGATAGTTTCCAACTTTTACCTACCAGTATTTTATCAACTCAAAGTAATGAGTGTGTACGAGGTACATATTGTTTATATTTGAAATCATGGAAATAACATCGGAACCGTTGATATAATCCTAAATTACCAAAATTCAATCTCAGCATATTTTTTTTGTGATATTAGTATCTTCGGAGACGATTCGGGGTGACTACAAGACTAGTGGCAAGTACTACTAATTCTGCGTTAATGGTTTTGTACCTTGGCGTTGCTATCTACGCTCCCGCGCTCATTTTGGAGGGAACTATTGGCCTCGATAATACCACTAGCATTTTACTAATTGGAGTTATTTGTACATTTTACTCGAGTGTTGGTGGCGTCAAAGCTGTCATTTTAACTGATGTTCTACAAGGTACTTTCATGTTGATGGGAATATATAGCGTCATTGGAGTTGTATTCAGTGATCTAGACGGTGATTTTGGAAAAGTTCTTGATATTGCAACACAAGGTGGACGGTTGAACTTTTTAAAGTAAGAAAACTCTTGCATTCATGCATATATATATGGTTACATACCTAATAAGTTTTTTAATTTGATCTCCGATAATTCCAACTTGACAATTTAAACGTTCATGATTTGAACTTTGAAAATGTGAACTTTTTCGTATTTAAATGTTTCACATTTTTACATATGGACTATAAGCAAACAAGAAATGGTATTATCGGTTAACAAGGGCAGTCGTTGCCACTTCGACAGAATCTGGCCGAGTTAAGTTTGCAATATAAATATCTATAGACATATATACATATAGTTTTTGAAAGAATCAAAGCGTTGAATTACAGCGATTATAAATATCGGTATACATATTCACATACAAATTCGATGAATAAAGATGTAGACATTGAGATCTCTGAACACAAATATATAGCATCAATAAAGCCTAATATAAAAATTTTATAATACAACAAAATTCAGATCAGAAACAGTTAAAATAAATTAAAGCTCTGATTTACCCCAGTGAAAAATTCTAAAATTCACGAGTTCAATGGAGCAAGATCAATTTTCTAAAGATTTTTAAGGCGGTAACCAATATATATATTGTTGATGTCAGATATCATTTAAAATTTTTTATCTCTTATAATATTCGATTTTCAAAAGTTTTGATTTCGATCCGACTATACGACACACTTGGTGGTCATTACTCACCGGAGGGATATTCTTTTTTCTGTCTGCATATGGGTGTGGTCAAGTTGAAGTACAACGAATGTTGTCCACTGCGTAAGTATTTATGAAAATTAATATATCATTTAACTAAAACCAAGAGGGCATATGCGTCAAAATTCCACTTTCGAATTGAGCAGATATATTCTGTCGATGTTCCCCTTTCTTTCCAACTCTGAATCCTATCAAGCATTAATGAATGAACAAATGAAGAGAAACCGAGTATCTAGAACCTATTCATGTTTAGCTGTTCTTCGTCATTTCCCCAGCACACAAATGTTTGATAGTTATAATATTTCATTTCGGATCGCGCCAATTATAAATTAATCTACAAAAGCTGAGCGATATTGTATTGGATAGATACTTATTGAAAATCATTACGCAACATCATGTTCATATATAAAGTCTATTAGTTATAGAATTCCATATTCATAAATAAACTGTCATGTGATGATGGTGTTTACTCATAACAAAGTTATAGCTCGATGTCCGGAAAAAAAAGTATCATTCGTGACTAAAGTAATTAAGTGGCGCACTTTTTCTAATATAAATATTTCCTGGCCTGACTGAAATTCTATTGAGGATAGATTTTCACATGCACATATTATTCGCATTGAATGCAAACTGAGCTATGTACCAAGCAATTGATCTTGAAAGTCACCCCAGCAAATCTGGCCTCTGACGATGAGTTTCGAAACCGGGATCTTTCGATATTAAACTCCAGCGTTTCTGACTGGATTGTTGGTTTATTCTATTATTAACGCGCTATTGTCGACACTTTCCCGTTTATGTCAAAATATTCAATCTTCCGTTTATAGAACAGTTGTTGTCATTGAAAACCGCTTCAAATTTGATATCATTTAGATATCGTAATTACTCCCTTACGATCAAAGCTCATTGTGCATCCTATGAATCCAATTATTCTTTTGTTTATGTGAATTTATTCCATTACTCGGGAATAAAAGACCATTCATTACTGATGTATCAAAAATATATCTCGGTGATTAATGCTCCAAACAGACAAATTTGCTCTAGATCTATTGACTGGTTTATCTCCACGCATTTTCTCGATATTTTCATGTTTCATTGTACTTCAGCTTCTCACGGCGCACTCTGTATGACCAAAAGTTCAACGGGAATTAGGCTGGAAGTATCAATTATCAATCAGGATCGCGGAAAAGTGACTATAAAAGAGTGATACACTTTTGTTTAAAATTGAGTTTGAAATTCAGTTCATGGATAACTTCAAGTGTTCGGATGGTTGTTAGAAAATGTGAATTTTATTTTATAACAATCTGTGGTATTTAACCGAAAGAAACAAATTCTTGCGTGTTAACAGTTTCAAATCATTTATGGTTCACAATTTCGATTATTCCGAGAAACTGAAGAAATTTATTGAGTTGTAAATATTGATAACCATTGTTCACATAATATCATATACATTAATCACAAATGTTGTATGTAGAAACGGTATATCGATATGGAATGAATTTAACAAACAAAATCTCGTTGTTGGATATCATGAATTCTCCTAGAATGCATATAGAGTTGGTAGTTATAGAAGTCTTCCTGTTACGGTGTCAATAGAAAAAACATTGGGTGTGTTTGGCCGAACTAAACGTTGAGAATTGTTGAGCATCACAAATGTTGAGTTAGTCTAAACACACCTAATGTTCACACTCAACACTTCTCAACGTTTAGTCCGGCCAAACACACCCATTGACTAATGCCATGGAGACTATGTTCTCTTCATAAACAGATTAACTAGTTGAAATTTCAACTTATGGAACGTACTATCGTTTATATAAATTGCTCAATATGTTCTGAAGTAATTAATGAAAATACATGAGAAAGATAATATTTCAAAATCGC
The DNA here is from genome assembly GCA_958496275.1 of Zele albiditarsus. Lineage (NCBI taxonomy): Eukaryota > Metazoa > Arthropoda > Insecta > Hymenoptera > Braconidae > Zele > Zele albiditarsus. The sequence goes on along the minus strand of OY292414.1, from coordinate 2,060,447 downwards.
ATAGGATATTATTCCGTGGTTTCTCGTTCCAATAATAAAGTGGCGTCTAAAGTGGATCTGCCTACTGGTTTTAGACTCATAAAAAAATTTCATGTAACTTACAATTGTCTGATGGATACTTAGATCAATAGGGCAGGCTCGCAATGCTCTTTGGATGAATTTACCACTGACTTTAATAATGACAACATCTATCTCCGTCACTGGGCTGGTTCTTTATGCTTTCTATGTTGACTGTGATCCGCTCATTGCCAGAAAGATAAAATCTTACGATATGGTGATGCCGTACTTCGCGGGGGATCATATGGCACGCATTCCTGGGCTCACCGGTTTATTTGTTGCTGGTGTTTTCAGCGCGACTCTCAGCACTCTCTCTGCCATGTTGAATTCCTTCGCTGCTGTTGCTGTGGAAGATTACATCAAGCCATTACATCAGAGGTTGGGCCATGAATGCTCAGAACATAAAGCCGTTTTTTATAGCAAAGTCTTAAGTGTCATGATTGGTATCATGAGTTTGGCCGTTGCATTTTTCGCTTCAAAATTGGGAAATCTTATGCAGATTATTCTGGCAGTTAATGGGGCGCTGAAAGGTCCAATTCTAGCGATCTTTTCTCTAGGTATGTTTACAGAATCAGCCAATGAGATTGGCGCCATCACTGGCATGGTGGTTGCCATTGTTGGTAACTTATTTTTGGTCTTCTCACCTAAGCCTCGTACGCAGCGACTTCCTGCATCTATAAAAAGTTGTCCGCACCCAATGCATTTTCACCAGAATCGTATTAAGTATGTTTTTCACATATTTACTAATATTTATTTGATTCAATCAGTTCTTGTTTTATAATAAAGTTAAAATTTGTCTCGAATTCTAGCAAAACTGAAGATCTCTCGAGCTATTATTATATAAATCGACTGTCATACCTTTGGATCAGTCCAATCAGCATGTTTACAGCACTGATAATTGGATATCTAGTTAGCTTTATTGTTCAACAATGCTCGCAATCCCCACCGCCAATATTAGACTCAGATCTTTTTACTCCTTTACTAGCTGCCCGAATAAGACGTCGACGTGAGCGTGATGCAAAAAAAAACCCAGTCATAATTGTCCACAGAAAATATTCTGATTATTAGCTCTTAGAACTTCAAATTCATCATCTATAGGAACAGCTACCAGTATCCAATTTCAGGCACCAAAAATAATTAAAGGAATATAACCGATGATATCTATCTTCAGAGCAACTCGATTATTAGCGTTTAAAGGTTCCATTTTGGTATTTTCGAACTAGTATCTTTCCAGAGACTAATAAAAATTCCTGGCGCATGATAGAATTGAATCTAATCTCCGATCGCGTCGTTCAGTGATTAGCAATTGGAATCCACCTGCCCTAATAGGATAACACTAAGGAATATTTGCAAATAACATGTAGATGTGATAGCCTATAAAAGTCATCAGAAACAAAGCTCATGAAAAAAATGGAAAAAAAAGAAGTCATGGCATAGGGTGACTTTGGAACGGTCCAAAAAGAAGTGTGACACTCGAAGATTAAATGAAAATGTTTACTACTATCGTCAATTCACTTTCACAGTCATCATCGGATCATGCATTTCTATCAACAAAAGTTTGATTGTAAAGAGGAGTAGTAGGTTCTAGGACGTTTGGCGAATAGGTGCAGAAAGGGATGAAAAAAAGAAGAGAAAAATGATAAAAAACGCAGGAGATAGTGGGACGAGGAGGAGAACCCACAGCTACACCGCAATTCTAATCAGAAAGTTGAATGGGTGGGAAAATGATGAGGAAGAAAAAATGAATACAAATGCAAATAAATGTAAAGAAAGAAAGAAAAAGATTTTTATAAATTTTGTAAATTTTTATTGTATAAAAGATGTATGTAAAATGGAAAATTGAAGTTCGCCCTATACACCATATGGTGAAGGCGGTTTGTGATGAATAATAACTGATAAATAATATGATATCACGTAACGTTAATTCACCGTATGACAGAGTTTTTCTGATCATTTGATATTCCGACAAAATCGAAGTGACATACACGCGAAATAAGCAGGATGACTTCGGCAAAATTTTCGTCAGGGCGGAAACTGAATTTCTCATATCCCATTATTGGTTCCATCACATTTCTTCATCTTCCAACACCATCTGAAATCATCGGATAGGACTTCAACGCTTTTTTGTCTTTCTGTCATTTTGCGTCACATAGTCTCCACATTATCTTAAGAACAGCCAATCCTCAAATATATGTTGCAATATTGCGATTTGGTTCATCTATAATATCGATGGAAGGAACGGAAAATGTGCTGCATGCTGGTTTAGCCGAAAGCAATATTCATATGTATTTCTCACGCACTTCTAATGTGGATATTTTGATCACGGACTTTTCGGTTTTCGCGCTGTGAGCACCAAGCCGCTCTAACGCTACTCAACTTATGGTCGCTGCATTAGCGTGAGTGAGACACTAAAAAGAGCGGAGTAACAGGAAGCTGAACAAAAGAATAGCGCGCCATCAACAAGTAACAGACATGTTTAAAGGCTTTATCGATTGCGCACAACGCGAAACGCGTGACTATCAATAGATAGACTGTAAATTAATTTTCGTATCTTTTATGAAAAAATATAATTTACATTAAGAGTCATTTTCATTTTGTCACTATAAAAACAAATATTAACGAAACTATTGGATAATAGTAAAATATGATCTGTACTATACGTAATTTTTACTTTATTACCATAGTAAAAATTTGATAGCAAACTATAGTAATGTCACTTTCAAAAATTACTATGGGACATCGTAAATATTGGTTGAGACTATAGTATATTTTAATATGACCATAGCAACTTCTGTTCTAATGTGAATGTTGTCCACCGATGCTATGCAACCATAGTAATTTTAACTTCGGGTTTTCTCTCCGTGTATGGCGTAATTAACCCTGCGCGGTCGCTCTGGGTCATTTGTGACCATAGTGAAATTTCAATTGGATTTTTCCCAAAAATGAAGAATCGGCGGGGCCTGCTCCTCACCCCTAAAAAAACTTAGTATAGAGAGGGTCCCCACAGCGTTAGTTTGGTCATCCTGTGCCAGTTCGTTTTCGAGCTTCAGCCGATCTAAGTTGGATCGTGGTCACGAACGACCCAGTGCGACCGGCGTGCTACAAAAAGTGCTTTTTAAAAAATCATTTTGTTTTAATCGGGGACGTTTCCCAGAGTGTGTGGAGGAAGGGAAAAAGTATTTTAATTTTTAGATTTTTTTTTCTCAAAAAAAAATCAAATAAAAATTTTTTTTCCAAAAATCTGATTTTTTTTCTAGAATGCCAGAGCGAAAAAATATTTTATTTTTTGTGTTTGTTTTTTACTTCAAAAAAAATTAAAAAATTAAAAAAATATTCAAAAATTTAATTTTTTTTTCCAAAAATCTGTTCTCAGGAGATATAATTCTTTATTCAACTCAATTCGATGTAATTGTTCTTCGGCAACATTCATCATTACTATTGCTCTAATAGAAAGCCGATTTCTTCATATAAAACATGATCATACATTTTTTTCACTAAAATTCTTCGATTTTCCTCTCCGTGAAATTGTCCATTTCCAGGTGACCAAATAATTATACTTTTTTCGGCAGAACAGACCGTGACTAGGTTTTTCTCAAACCTTAGGATGTCCATGACAAGAATCCATGGGTTTTTTTTTTCCTATCACACATTTTTTTTTAAATAATATTTAAGCCAAAACACTTTTTTCATACAATTTCGCTCAAATAGCTATTTATAGCGTAAAAAATGATAACTTTTGGTCTTTGATAATTATTGATTCATATTGTATCAATATTGAGGAGGTCAGGAATTTTTTCAGATTTTTTGAAGTATTTCAACCCGTTGAAAATTGCACGTGGACACAAACGGCCCAGTGCGACCGCGGAGCCAGTGAAAATATAGAGCGACCGCGCAGGGTCAAAATGACCAAAAGGTACCACACATTTTAATGCCAAATGTTTCGTTGTATACAGCTTATAGCTGTAATGCGCCTAAGCGATTGGGCGGAAAAAATGAGCTTATTATTTTCTTGTTGATTCATCGCGGACAAAATACAACAACCATATGCAAGAAAAGGGGTACCCTGAAGTTCGGCGAGAGAAAAGGTCATGGGAATGTTTGTGTGAATTGTGATGCGCCTGCTTGTTGCATTGGCCGTAAAGATTATCTTGGGAACGCTCGAGATAATGGTTGTTGTGCCAGTGATGGCGGTGTTATCCGCGCAGCGCTAGAGTAGTAAACAATACGTCATCATATCTCGAGAATTTTTGGGGATGGAATTGATCGGTGGCTTTCTATAAGCGTTGGATGCCCACCCATTTGCTCTAAACACGTGGCTTCGTTATACGCTTCGGGCGTCGGAATGTGGCGAGTATTCGCGATAGATTTTCCAAACTTTCCAGCTCGTACATTGTCAGCGGTGGGTGGGGACAATAATGTATATATCAACTGTGAGATGTTGCAGAGCGTTCGCAATAACGGCATCAAAGTTGCTCCACCTATTTCTGAACAAAGTGGTAACTGAGACACACACGCACACACACACACACACATATGTAGCCTTTCACTGCACATGCACATCTCCGTCCCATCGTGAGGAAAAACATAAAAGTCGAAGTGTTTCGATTCATGGATCCCACATAAACAATATAGAGTTTTTATTCTCTACACTAAAAAAACTTTTCACACAAATATATATTCTTTTCCATTTGATTTACTAACTTTCTTCGCGCATAAGCTGATACATGGCGAACGCTGTGATTACTGATGATAACGACGATGAGATGGAATGATCGACAATGTCTGACGATGAAAACGATCTGCACTACAATGCTACTTAAGATGATATGAATGTAGTGCAACGGGAGCACATTATCTTTATACGCTCACCGTGCCACTTGTTGAGCATCCTGGGAACGTTGCCGGGAAGTACGTTCGTGTATACATAGTGCACTCCATTTCTTCCCTTGAACTTGACACTATCGCACAAATGATGCTTGCATACATTTTTCAAATTAATTTTTTTTCCGCCTTCATGGTAAACTATATTATTCGTTCCGATGTTTCTCAGGAAATAGGTCGACGTTTCGCAGTTATCTTCAACCTTTTACAGTATTGTCGTTACTTGACAAATTTTCATTGCAATCGAAAAACAATATATGAATTTCAAAAAGTCACACTCTTTTGATTATTCATTCTTTTCCTCAATTATGACGGTTATTCAATTAAAACTGATTGATAAAGTAAGGGAGTAAATGTAAAAAATTATAAATTCATCAAATGAAAATCATATTCTATTATGTAACATATGTGCAGTAAGTTTAAGGGGTTTCGGTGGTCTAGAATTTTCAAAAAATCAAATTTTTTTTTTGATATTACGAAACTATAGTATTTCGAGAATATACTGTGAAATTTTTGTAAGGATATTTGCAATATTCTTGCTTCTACAGCCGGTTTAGCAGGTAGAGAGCGGACGGCTCGCCCGCTTCGTCAATAGATGTATTGTTCGGAGCGAGGTACCTGTTCCGTCCCTTCTACGAGTTATATTATTATAGTTATAACATTATAATAAAGTTATAATATTATAACATATATGGTGCTAGAATCGCCGAGTAACTGTAAGTATTCAAAATTTGTTCAATCTTTGAAAATATCTGTACCTAAAACTTCAGACTCATTTATCTCAAAACTACTTGTTTCGGCATGATGTTGTAAAAAAAAAAACTATTCAACCGGCTCGGTTGAAATTTGGATATGTTATTCACAGCATCAATGGCTATGGTTGGGAATAGAATCATTTTTTTATTCCAACAATTTCGTATTTTTTAAATTAAATAACTGGTAAAAAAAACCTCGATTTTTAGACCTTCATTTTCAAAAACGCGCCGTTTTGTCAATTTTGTTTATTTTTTGTTTATTTTTCTTTTCTTTTAATCCCGTCCATAACTGCACTTATACTGATCAATAATTTCTTCGGTTTTTATTTTTCAGATCAATAGGAAAGCCAAAATCAACAACATCGTCCAGGTCCTATTTTTCGGGGGGTCAACTATAGCGACATTTTTACAATAATAACAATTTTTTTTAAATTGCAAAAACAATTTTGTAGTATCAACAATTAATGTAATAATAAGCCTGAAAAGTTAAAGTCTCGTTTTTGATTATTTTTATGAGAAAAAAACAATTCCGCAATATACCTTAAATTTTCGAGCTCTAGACCACCGGGACCCCTTATTCTGGGAAAACGTGTGCATGCCCGCGAAAAAAGTTTCTGATATGCCCGTGTATGGTCATATCAGATTATATAAATATGGTCATATTAGTTCACATAAGCCGATGTCAAGTGATGAAGTCTAAGTATTTACAGCCATATCCGGCAGAATATAGCTACATATAACTATATTTATCCCGATAATAGATCTTCTGATATGGTCATACATGACCTGATATTTCAATACATGTCCATATGAGAAAACTTAAAAAAAAATCAAGTATTAATGCATACAACCAGACATGACCATATGTATCTATATATACTCTGAAATGACCATATACGGGTAAATCAGACTATATATGGACTTATCTGAAAATATTTTCACAGGCTTGAGACGCTGCCCATAACGAATTTTCCATTCCATATAATTTCCGGGAAACCGGGGATAATTATGATAAATGATTGAATGTAGTGTATAAGCACATGAATGATGCAGATGAACTTCACAATATCTGGACTGAAGAACTACTGCATCAAATAAAGGACATGTAGTAACCGAGTACTCAAGGACATCACATGGATGCGGTTATTATTTGGATGGGTGAGCGTCTGTTATGATACGAATTTCATCTTCGACGGGTATTTTTTTTTTTCAATGACGCGTTTCATATTCTCTTTGTAGTACGTAGGATACAATCAAATTATTTTTGTTTATTATTTAATATTGAATGTGCTGAAATTGATTTTCCATATGAGATCAGATCTGATCAATTCTTAATCGCGTTATATATAGAAATATATGGTCTAATCTGATCATATAAAGCCAGATCTGGCCAATTTCCATATCGGGCCTGATATGGACGGTTCATATACGGCTATATAAAGGCTGATCTGAAAATTTTTAGACGGGTGCTTTCAAATTTATATTTTTTCACAATAAAAAGTATGGTTCTGTGTTTCCACTAGAATTGTTTCATTGAAAAATATTCATAAATGCAATAAATATAATATGGTTTGTGCAGACCACTGTTCAAAAAACGTTCTTGGCGGTAATCACTGCAGCTCCAAAACCAATCATTTGGAATGAAAAAATCGTACGGATTTAGTTGTCCCATTAAATCATCTAGTGCTGCAACGCAAGATTTAATGAAATATCGATTTTTGTAAGAATGGTGGCCAAGTGACAGTATCGATTTTCGATTATAAAAACGCTCTATTTTCGTTGATAAAAAAAAAGTATGCATCAAAAAAGAATTCATTCATTTTGGAAGAGTCACTTTGAGAAATTGCGTTCGAAGTTTCAATTGCACCTGTACACCTACCCCAGCCTGTTCGTGCGGACCTACCCATAATTCTCGCAATTTTGAATGGATCGATTCGAAATTTCCCGAAAATGTTTTTGAAATCTCGAATTTTGCGAATCCGTCGATATGAAATTGTGGAACACGAGTAACGTTGGACTATGATTCTGATGGATGAGCTATGAGTAAATATGTTGACTTGAGGGAGCGAGCAATTTAAATCAAGTGAAATGTGGTGTACGGGAAACAATGAAAATGTATGTTGGGGTGAACTTGAGAATATACGAATTTGATTGGATGAAAACAGTCGAGTAGCGGAATCTGATGAGTATCAAACTTGTAAATTACAAGATGGTAAGTGGTCAACGGCGGTCGATAATACAATGTTCCGAATGGAAATTACCATTATCATAGGATCGACATTGAAGAACTGACAATATTAGAACCCAAAAAAAAAGTAAAACTATTGAAAACTTGGTGGCTCAATTATTCGTATGCACAGAGGATGATTGAAATTCAGAGTTTTTTATTCTGAAGAAAACCTGGAAATAGGTTGGGCACGTAAATAATTCATGAATAAATGTTGAAACAATAATGTATTTTTCCTTCCACGACATTTATTACCCAAAAATATTGTTCAATATAATTGTCGCTTAAATCTATAGAGTTCTTGATTCCTCTGCATGCAGGTGTAAGATTCATCTTAATATAAATAACCAATTGCATTACATACATCGATCAGTTGGAATTCCTGGCTGGTTGAAAAACATTTGCGGCATAATACATGTCCATGCCCTTTGGTTGCTAAATCTATGCAATGTTGAGTGTATGGTTTACACAATGACTAGTGCCAGCATGGTAGACACACAATATTGACAATGTGAGCAGAGCAGAGTGGACATTTAGAGTCTTCCAATTTCCTGACTGAAAAAAACAGAAAAATCACTTAATGCCACCTACACTCGGAAAAGTGTGGAAGTACATTTATAAATGAATGTTAAAGATGCAATTAGTTATTTGTATTGCGATGAATTTTACAGGTTATCTAATCACCGAATCTATAAAATCATCTGCATATAGAGGAATCAAGAACTCCATAGATTTGAGCGAGAATTATATTGAACAATATTTTTAGGTAATAAATGTTGTGAAAGGAAAAATACATTATCTTTTAGAAATTTATTCATTAATTATTTGTATGCCCAACCGAATTCAAGATTTCCTCAAAAATAAAAAACTCCTACATTCAATTTTTTTTCTGTACGTACGAATAATTGAGCTACCTAGTTTTCAGTAGTTTCACTTTTATTTGGGTTCTAATACAGTCAGTTTCTCAACGTCGATCCTATGATAATGATAATCTTCATTCGGAACACTGTATTATCGACCGCCGTCGACTACTTACCATCTAGTTGTAATTTACAAGTTTAATATTCATCAGATTCTGCTGCTTGACTGTTTCAATCCAATCAAATTCGTATATTCTAAAATTTACCCCAACGTACATTTTCATTTTTTCTCATTTACCACATTTCACTTGATTCAAATTGCTCGTTCCCCTTTGTTAACATATTGACTTATAGCATATTCATCAGATTCACAGTCCATCGTTACTCGTGTTACACAATTTCATATGGATGTTTTCAACGTGGCATGCAATGAAATTCAAATCTTCTTCATACATATGTTTTGGTTTGTGGGGAAGATGACAGCAAACTTATCGATTACACGAATCCGCTGTTGCATTGCTTTATGACGTTTGCCATCACCGCCAAGTCCGATGTGACTCCGGCCCCATTGCGCATTCGCAACACGCTACATAACGAACATCTCTTTGATGCGATTCTTATGGATACGGCATTACATAAACAATTATCAATCTACTGAAAAGCCCCTACCACGGGTTCCAGATGAGCATTGTATGACAAAGGGGTATTTAGATTGTGGTGCACCCGACATGATCCCTCTGAATATTATTATTATCATCACTTATGATCTAAAAGTCATAAAATCTTCGCCAGCGGTTGTGGCCAATGGTCGCCAATGCCAAACCTCGGCTAATGATGGACAATATAATTTGATATTAGGTTAAAAATTAAGTAAATCATCGATTTGATATAGTTATGTGGTTATATATCAGGCGAATTCATTCTAATTATTGAGTTCAAGACAACTTACGTGTTTGTGGTGGGGTCAGTGCCGAATTGTTGCATATAGATAGCGGTAACCGTCAAACTTCTGTGACTGACGTAGAATGTGCATAAACTTAGCCCAAGACGCTGCCGCGTCTCTTGATAGACAGGTTGATCGATACACAGACAGACAGAAGAACAATATGCTGAATAGTCCGGGAGATGGCCACACGAGTCGTGTGGATGTTAATGTCAAGGGAATATTTTTATTCTCTGAATAAGAATCGGTTATAAAAAATTCGAAAATTACCTCTGGTTTTCGCTTGGATAATGATTATTTGAAAAAAAAATGTGATTATTCTTTTCTCACATTGTTTTTGTGATAGTATGGAGAAAAATTTTTTTTTAATTTCTGTAAAGCATCATTGTGTAGGTAAACCCCACAAGTAGTTTTCAATTTTTAATAACGGATCCTTGTTCAGAAGGTTAACAAATATATATCACTTCCCAGTTAATACACAATTCAGAAGAACTACTAAAAGAACCCTTCTTCAACACTTCATTTAGAGTTCTTTCATACGATGTCACAGAGGCATCAGTTTCAAAAAGTCTACGACGAGAACTCTTGCGGATGCTTTTGATGAGAAATCATTTTTGTGGAATCTTAATGATGTCTTCATTCTGACTACTACGTAATCATCATTTCACGCTTGCGTATTATACGAAAATATTTGTGACTTCTTAACCTACAATTATATAATCCATTATTTATCAATAATATCTGTACATTCGTTTTATTGATCAGATTTGGGTTTTGTAATTCAAGTGTCTTTCAATTAACATAATTATCGAATATTTATCGATGAAGAAAACTGCATATAATTATACACATATTGTTAGAGCGACCTCTCCGTTATTTTTTTTCGCTTTACCGTCGTCATTCATTCCCATCAATCACGAATCCTTTACTGAACGTTTCAGCTGCGAGTCCGGAACGCGAGGATCCTCTTCTCCAAGTGCAATTAATCTACAACTACCAATCATTCAACGAATAAATATTCTACGATAATCACCATTCCTCTCATTCAGTAGACCTTTTAACTTCTGCGCTTAGGACGCAATCGGGTTTACATCCAGGTCGTAACAATATGTTGAATGAGAAGAAATTTTCCAGAATAAAATATATGAATAAACAAATATAGAAATTGTTATCAATGTTTAATCTTTTTCCTAATTTAGTCAAAAAATTATACAAGAAAAGAACCATTATTCGTTAAAAAGTCAAAAAAATAAAAGGATAAAAAACGGTTTGGATTCGTTATTGAAAATTCTTTTTGAATGGCAGCTGGAGAATTTTGATAATGATGATGTGGAAAATGTAATAAACGACGGAAATAAAACAAAACGTGTTGAATCATTTGAATATTCTGAGACCATTTCAATGAGTGAACGTCAAAGTGACAGTAGAAATTTTTATCGTGACAAAATTGATATCGACCAAGCAAACAATAATAACACTGAAAAAAATGATACTGTAACAGCTGATGATGATGTATCAAAGGTGTACAACATTCATGAGAGTCGCCATAAGTTAAATCTGAAAAATGATTTAACACAGTGGATATGCCAACATAACATTCTACATTCATCAGCAAGAGCTTTGTTGAAAATTCTTAGTCGAGTGCAGTCAGTTGAAGAATTAAAGGAACTCCCGGAAGGGTCACGAACTTCACTATGAACACCCAGAATTACTATAATTCGTTCTGTTCCGCCTGGAGAATATTCCCATTATGGCTTACAACAGAGATCAATTGATCACTTAAAAAACCATGATATAAGTGAATATCTTGAAAATATTATTGATATATTCCGGAAGTTTTTCTGCTAATATTTTTTTCACCGGCAGGTTTCGTATGGTCATCTTGCTATATCTATAATACATTTAGATACACTTGTAATTTTTTGTATAATGGCAATTCAAATTTTTTCCATGATAACATTTTGTTTTTGATAAGTTGTATGGGAAATTTGTGAGCATGTGAAAAAAATAATTTAATATTATTAAATATTCCTTCTGAGAATTGTTCCAAATTGAATTTGACTTTTGTTTGCGCGTATTGTGCAAAATAGTTGGAAAAAAAAAAATGGAAAACGTGAACGTATCATGTCTTCCATAATTATTCTATTTTATTATGTACAATATAATATATTGTATATAATATGGGCCATAATAACCGCCACCATACATTATTAAATGCACCAGAAATATCATAGGGAAGTGCAACAACGTATCTGTCTTCTGAGACACTAACGAGTCGCCTCATCTCAACAATAG